>CM076582.1:313285735-313603023 GCA_034641835.2 Pinus albicaulis | reverse complement strand
TACCAGCAACCATGGGCCGAGATAACGTCTTGAGGTGAAGTACCCGTGGATATACCGAAGGCCACTACCGCACAGCAGTGGTGGATCGTAAGAGCAATATCCGGATGTCGTTTAATCTGTCTCCGCCCATCTGCGGATGAGCAAGGAAGGTGGTTGTGGCTTTGAGCACCCGCGAGGTCAATACACGTCGCGAGTATGGCCTCAGAAGCAATACGCGGGAAGCTCTTTAGTGAGCTGCTGACATGCCAGATAACCAACGTGATACTCTCGAGATAACCGCAGGGGATCGTATGACCGAGAATCGGTTCCGCCCACCGAAGCATATTGATATCGTACCACTTTATCTGGGATATGGTACAGCGAGGCGTCGTAAGGCTCGATCATATAGGAACTGATGAGCAGGTCGCGGATATTCTCACAATGCCCTTGGGGAAGGTCATGTTCCTAATCTTCCGTGAGAATCTTGGAATCGTGGAAAGACCTTATGATGTGGGTCCTGTTGGACGATGAGCTCTGGGAGCTCTGGGGGGCTTTGGGGAGAGCTTCTTGGAGCTATGGGCAACCACAAGGCTAGGCTTGCCAACCTTGGTGGTGTGCTTGGACCCCACTGTTGTGATTTTGAGTTGGTTCACCTCTCATTTTCTGTGCCCCGTATGCATCCCACCCATTGAGTTCAGGGCTCATGGGAAGTACCTCTCATTTGGCCAATGAGGTGTGGAAAAGTTAGAGACTATTAGCAAAGACTGATGGACGCATCAGAGATTGCCGTACTCTCTATCTAGGATGGCACGGTCCAACCACTTGATCCGGGATCAAGATTTGTGAGGTCTGGGACCTCTGGACTGACTATGTCAGTCGGGGGATGATGTCTTTGTGACTGACCCACTTCTGTTCTGAAATAAAGAAGCCAGCAAAGCAAGTTTCGGCGGGATGACGCACGATGTTGATTGCACTGATAGATGGAGTTCTCCCTAGTTGAGAGGGAGTGTTAAATTTGGACAACTAGGTCCAAATTCCATGTTATGATGCTCAGATTAAGAGGCTAATATTTTTGTTGGATTCCTCTTTCTGAGAGGTGTAAAATCCATATAAAATATGTCTTAATCCGATGAGTAGAACTTATATTTTGAATTTATTATTTTTAATAAATTATATGTGCAAGGTCGGCCAGTTTTGTAATGTAGGCTCGCATGCCCAACAGATGTGTCACACACCCTCATGATGGATATATATACAGGAAAAGTTGGAGAGATTATCATCATCATCACAACTCACATATTCCTCTTTCATCTTAGAGTACGAGCTACCAAGAAGGACGAGTTTCAGCCACACGTGTGATGGACGAAGAGGACAAACTGTACGGCTGAGCTGAAGTACGGATTTGCTGCTGCTAGGGTTTCGCAGAAACTTTGACCAGCGTTGACTTTGGTCAACGCTTGGTCCAAACAAGCTGAAAACTTGTGGAAGGTTCGATTTATGAAGGCCGTACTACCTTGCACAAAAATCGAGGTCAAAGGGTTGACCGTTTTGCTGCTGCGTTGACTTTTAGCTTGCTGCCCCTGCGTTGACTTTTCAGGACAGCGTTGACTTTTGCAGAGTTGACTTGGGTTGACTCATCTACAGATTGAAGGGTTGTTGTGACAGATGCTGGGCTGGCTGACCAAAGGAGACTTTGCTGGTTGAAGCATCCTGTTGACCGCCGAAACGAACATACACATTTTTCCTGTTTCTGATTTGTCTTCTGTAAGATCTTCTTATATGTTCTATCTGCATTTTGCTTAACTACTTGTATGATTGTTGAAATAAAAGTGAAATTGCTACTAGCATAGAACATCTACAAAACTTACAACTTGCAACAACATACTCAACTTCAACACCAAAGTAACCGTATCTCGTTTCTGTCATCTATGAGACTATGGAGGATTCAGGGTCAAGCATCCACCTATTGCTTCCATCCACCACACCCCAATCTGAATCTGTATATCTGCACCATTCAGACCTGGTCATCCGCATGTCATCGCCGATCGATGCTTATAATGATGTAAACCCATTCTGCATGTAATGATGTAAATGATCTAAGTAAGACCGTAAATGTATGTAACAACCTAGGTAAGCCTAGTACGTTGTTGATGATCTCTATCCTAGGAGGTTTTTTGTCTCACCGATTCACGAAAGTGATCGACAGAGTTTTTCCCTCCAGCCTCACCCCAAAGCTAGGGTGGATTTTGTCATCAGCCTACTAAGTGAGTCCTAGTTTTTTCTATCGAGTCCTTGTAAAAGTAGTTTGAGCTACTTGGTCTACTAGATCTTGTTTTGAGTCGCAAAATTGGGTATTTATTTGAGGGTCTATACTAATGGGTATTCTCCCTTCATGTATATAAATGTATTATCTCATGTAAAAGAGGGTTGGAAAAATAATTATAATCCCCTCTCAGTCAATTAAATAAATTTTCTGGTCAATTAATTTAAAAAATCTTAAACCAGAAATTTAATTAATTTAGGGTCCTAAGTTAGGATTAAATTTTTAAAGGCAAAATTTGTGGGTCTTTGGAAAATGATTTTGAAAGCCCCAGGCCAAGGGAATATTGAGAATTTTAAGAAATATTGGACCCTTGGGCCTTGGTGGTTAAGTCAAAGTCAAAATTTTGGGGTAATTAACTCAAAAATAGTATTTTTGAGTTAATTAAAATTGAATTAAATGATAAATTCGTTTTTTCCTCAAAATTTTAATTTCAACGCTCCGGATTAAAAGATAATAAAATCTTTTGGACGGTTGAGATTATTTTGACGAGGATCATCCAAACTAGCCGTTAGATATCTAGTCCTATAAATTTAGAGATCTTTGTCATTCTTGAGTCATCCGATCTCAGAATCGTGCACTTGCTCTTAAAAGCCCTTGTTTTTGTTTTCACACGGATTTGGTGTTGTTTCGTTTGGTTAGATTGAAATTTAAATTCCATTGTTGATATCATGAGTTAATGTTAGGTTTAAAAAATTCGATTGTTTTATTTTGATGGTTTCAAGTTAGCGTTAGATTTTATTTTTTCATTTTTGACCTTAGCGTAAATTTTGTTAGCTTTTAGTCTTAGTGTTAATTTTAGAATTTAACTTTAGATTTAATTTAGATTTTAAAATTTTGTTTAGTTTAAGTCTTAGCTTTTAGTTTTAATTTAGTTTGATTTTAGATTTTAGTTTAGCTACTAACCTTTTTTTTATTAGAGTTTGGCTAGCTTTTAGATTTGAAATTTTAATTTATTCTTAGTTTAGTTTTTTTTTTTTGTCTTTTTTAGATTTAGATTTTTATTTTATTTTGGGTTCAATAAAATAATAAAAATTTCAAAATTCTAAAAAAAAATTTAAAATACAAAAAATATAAAAAAAATTTCAAAATTTTCCATAGTCAAATGTGCATTTGAAATTTTTATCTAAAGATTTGACTATAGAAACATTTTCTGGATCGAATTTAATTGAAGCATCATAAATCTGGAAATCTTTCAAACCTTTGACATTTTCATTCATGGTTGTGATTTTTTTTTTAATTGAATATCATTAATCAATCGTGGTTTAATAGCAAAGAAAAATATCACTTTCATCGGTTTAATTAGTTTAACCAGATTCTCGTTTTGACTCCATAAAGCACTGGTCTTAAACGAGAAATCTAATTTAGATCTATGGAATCTCGTTCGTTTTATCAAGTATTTGATGTTTTAGCTGTGTCTCCTAGATTCTTCATCCTCATTTATAATAGGGTCTACCTCCCTTAGCTTGCAAGGAGACAGCTTAAATAGAGAGATTGGGGATAAAGGTGACAGCCCCCAATCTGAGCCGTTGTCGTGGTGCCTGGACAATCTGTGCGACAACATTTTTTGGCGCCGTTGCCGGGGATAGAGTTTTTCTGTCCTTGGTCTTAACGACATTTTATAATCTTTTGATCTTTCGCCATTCATTAGCCTATCACAAGGAATCACATTTTCTGGCGTCTTTCATCTCTTCATATTTTCATCGTCTTATCTTTCGTCATATCACTAATCATTTCATCATCGTATCTTTAGCACCTGGACATTTCGGTTGGCTTCTTGTTTGGGTGGCGACTCCACTTATTCATCTATTTACTCCCAGACAAGAATCCCCCCGTGATATCCATCTGCTAGCTCTCGATTATTTCTTCTGTTTTAGAATTAGTTTCATGTTCAAGTGGCGACTCCAACTTTTTCATTTCTTACAAGAGTTCCTGCCAAGAAGTTCGCTTCTCGAGGACCTTTTGACTATTCTTGAACACGGATCTATTTCTAAAATCTTAAAGACGATATCATGGATATTTTTGCCCCGTGTAATTTTGCTAATATTCAGGGTTATCCTCATGATCTCCCTGAAATGGATAAATTACCTATCTTTCAAGGAAATGATGCAATTAGTGTTAAATCTCATTTATTTGCTTTCACTAACTGGTGGAATAGATTTGCAGTTGCAAATAATAATTTCGATGATGTAAAGATGAAAACTTTTGTTCTTACTTTTGGTGAGGATGTTGTTGAATGGTTTACGGAAAAACCTGATAATTCATTTGATACTTTTGAATCAATTGTAACTGCTTTTAAGGAAAAGTATGGTGATAAAAGGGAAGATAGGCATTTGGTAAGAGAAATCAGTACCATAAAAAAGAAAGAAAATGAAACGACTGAAGAATTTAACAGGAGATTTAATGGTATTCTTAGAGAAATATCTCAAACTCATAAACCTCCTGATGGATCTCTTTTGAATTTTTACATTGATGCTTTTGATTCTGATACTTCATATGAGTTAAGGCGGGCTAAAACTGCAAATTATAAGGCTTGTCAATCTTTAGCTGAGGAGATTGAAAAGGATAAGAAAGCATCTGGAATGTCCAAAACTCCAGTTTTTGATAGGTCTTTGACAGATACTAAGTTAAAAGAACCTCTAGAAGATGATGATGACCCTATGAAAAAGTTAATGCAAAAACTTGAAAGCATGGAGCTTAATCATGCTAAGAAACTTGAAAGCATGGAGCTTAATCAAGCGAAATTGATCTCTGAGCATGCTAAAGAAATAAGTGTCTTACAGGCTAGGTTGGTTCAAATGGAAAGGGCTCAAACGCAGAATTCCCAACCTAGAAATAATAATGCTTTGCAGAAAAGAGGCCTATCTTATGAGCAGAGACCGACAAATCAACTTGAGTTCGCAAATCTTGTGGATGAAGTTCCTCCTTATTGTAGAGCTTGTAATGATCTTCATGAAGAGGCTACTTGTCCCGTTATCAAAAGGATCATAGCTAGTAGAATGGCAAGGTCAAGTCATCAAATTAATGTTGTTGGTAAGGACTATCACATGCATATAGAAGATCATGAAAGTCATGTTAAGGAACCAGCGCAGATGATTAAGGATGTGCAACCCAGTCATATGCAAATAATTCAAAACATGGAAGCTAACCAACTCAGTCTTCAAAATAAGATAACTTCCATGGAAACAAGTCATGCACAGGAAATAAATGTCATGGAAAACAGGTTAAAGATCATGGAACTTAATCACTCCAATCAAATAATTGCCATGGAAGAAAAACATGTTAAGGAAATGACGATCATGGAAGAAAATCATAAGAAGGAAATGAACTGTATGCAAAAGCTCTTCGTGACCATGAAAGCGAATAATGATGAATCAATAAAAAACATGGAACATAGATTGTTGATGATTGAAGAGAGTCATGCGAAGGAAATGACTATTGTTAACATTAAGCATTCTAATCAAATGACTGATATGCAAAAGAAGTTGGAAAAAATGGAAAAATCACATTTTCAGCCGAAATTTGATTATGAAGATTCATCAACAGATCATAAGACTTCTTATCTGCCAAAGCCATTCTCATCTCATCACACGGAAGATTTCACTATGGTTTCAAAGGATGTTGAGAAAGACCAAGCTCATGTATCACCATTGACAGAGTATATCCAGAACAATATTGGTCACGATCCAGGTTCTTCAGATATTTTGTACAAACATCTTCAAGATGAGGACAAGGAGTTTACAGTGGTCTCATTGCTAACATCGCAACCCACTCAGAAGAAGAGAAAGAAGCAGAAAAGAAGTAAGTGGTTTGATTCGTCTGATGGTCGAGAGCAACGTGACATTCATATAAGACAGAGTCCTACGATTAGCAAGATTGGACATGGCACATCTGAAAAGCAACCAACAGACTTGCCTAAAAGTAGGCAAATGCTCAGCATACACTATATTGAGCACATCTGATGCTACAGGGCATCCTCTGTATTGTATTTCTAACCCTACTCCTCGTTATTTCAGCATTTCATTTTGCAGTTAGAGTAGATTTACTTTTCATGTTAAATAGAATAATAAATAAAAGAAGAGCTTCTATTTTTCATGAGCTTAATGTTATATGATGATATTTGGATGGATGCTACTTATGTAATCTTGTGTGTTGCTTGGATGCAGATTCTGGATTCTCACATTCCTTCAACGAAACAACGTGTCCCCAAGTAGAGCCAGATGTTGACCACACTTCGTCAACTACCCCATAGCAGTACACCCCCATTTTTTCAAATGGGATTCGTCATGTTCGACGTGGTTGCACCATTCAGATTCCGTCATCCAGATGTCATCGCCGATCGACAGTTTTTATAATGATGTAAACCCATTCTGCATTTTATGATGTAAATGATCTAAGTAAGACCGTTAATGTATGTAACAGCCTAGGTAAGCCTAGTATGTTGTTGATGATCTCTACCCTAGGAGGTTTTTTGTCTCACTGATTCACGAAAGTGATCGGCAGAGTTTTTCCCTCCAGCCTCACCCCAAAGCTAGGGTGGATTTTGTCATCAGCATACTAAGTGAGTCCTAGTGTTCTATCGAGTCCTTATAAAAGTAGTTTGAACTACTTGGTCTACTAGATCATATGTTGAGTCGCAGAACTGGGTATTTATTTGAGGGTCTATGCAAGTGGGTTTTCCCCCTTCATGTATGTAAATGTATTATCTCATGTAAAAGAGGGTTGGAAAAATAATTATAATCCCCTCTTAGTCAATTAATTAAATGTTCTGGTCAATTAATTAATAAAACCTTAAACCAGAAGTTTAATTAATTTAGGGTCCTAAATTAGGATTAAATCTTTAAAGGCAAAATTTGTGGGTCCTTGGAAAATGATTTTGAAAGCCCCAAACCAAGGGAATATTGAGAATTTTAAGAAACATTGGACCCTTGGGCCTTGGTGGTTAAGTCAAAGTCAAAATTTTGGAGTAATTAACTCAAAAATAGTATTTTTGAGTTAATTAAAATTGAATTAAATGATAAATTCGTTTTTTCCCCAAAATTTTAATTTCAACGCTCCGGATTAAAAGATAATAAAATCTTTTGGACGGTTGAGATTATTTTGACGAGGATCATCCAAACTAGCCGTTAGATATCTAGTCCTATAAATTTAGAGATCTTTGTCATTCTTGAGTCATCCGATCTCAGAATCGTGCACTTGCTCTTAAAAGCCCTTGTTTTTGTTTTCACACGGATTTGGTGTTGTTTCGTTTGGTTAGATTGAAATTTAAATTCCATTGTTGATATCATGAGTAAATGTTAGGTTTAAAAAATTCGATTGTTTTATTTTGATGGTTTCAAGTTAGCGTTAGATTTTATTTTTTCATTTTTGACCTTAGCGTAAATTTTGTTAGCTTTTAGTCTTAGTGTTAATTTTAGAATTTAACTTTAGATTTAATTTAGATTTTAAAATTTTGTTTAGTTTAAGTCTTAGCTTTTAGTTTTAATTTAGTTTGATTTTAGATTTTAGTTTAGCTACTAACCTTTTTTTTATTAGAGTTTGGCTAGCTTTTAGATTTGAAATTTTAATTTATTCTTAGTTTAGTTTTTTTTTTTGTCTTTTTTAGATTTAGATTTTTATTTTATTTTGGGTTCAATAAAATAATAAAAATTTCAAAATTCTAAAAAAAATTTTAAAATACAAAAAATATAAAAAAAATTCAAAATTTTCCATAGTCAAATGTGCATTTGAAATTTTTATCTAAAGATTTGACTATAGAAACATTTTCTGGATCGAATTTAATTGAAGAATCATAAATCTAGAAATCTTTCAAACCTCTGACATTTTCATTCATGGTTGTGATTTTTTTTTTTAATTGAATATCATTAATCAATCGTGTTTTAATAAGCAGCAGTTAGTCATCACTTACTGGTTTATAATTGCATAACAAGATTCTGTTTGACTCCATAAGGCACTGATCAAACGTGAAATCTAATCTAGATCTGTGAAATCCTGTTAATCTTATCAAGTATTTGATGTTTTAGCTGTGTCTCCTGGATTTATCCTTCATTTCTAATAGGGTCTACCTCCCTTACCCTGCAAGGAGACAGCTTAAAGAGAGAGATTGGGGATAAAGGTGACAGCCCCCAGTCTGAGCCGTTGCCGCGGTGCCCTGAACAATCTGTGCGACAACAGTCTCCATGGCTCGCCCGGACATGCACGAGGTGTCTTTGCCAAACAGTTTTCCGTAGAGTGCGGGGATGAAGCTGTGCGAGATTGACTCCATATCTTGCTTATATTTGAAGTCCCAGAACACCCGCAACTCCGAATCCCAGTTGTGTGCCCACCCCTCAAAATGGCATCTTGCACATACTGCATCCAAAAGATAGGAGGCCATATAAAATTCCGATGCATACCCTTCATCAGGCGCTAGTGCCGAAGATATGTTCGATTTGAGGGCTGCCACTATCAAGTTGGCCCAGTTGAAGCGGGTGTCGTATACAGTGACAGCATGCATGAGAGAAACCCAAGCGATGTTGAAAGTGGTGGCATTTGGGTGGCCATACATCCTACATAACATTGCCGCCACGAGCTTGTAGACCTTCTTGAGACCCGTTGTTTGATATTCCTGGTCTTTTTTGAGCTTGAACTTTTCTGGGTCATCCCATCATCCCCTTAAGGTCTCGGGTATGGGAACTGCATGAGTGGTGGCCCATTCCTTGGTGAAGGTCTGTTCTCGGGTGGGAAGTGCGTAATAGAATTCTGCATCCCATCCCTTCAGATTTGCAAATGATTTCCCGGCATGATCCCGAATAACCCAGATCTTGGGGTCAACCTTTTGCAATATCCATTCGATCAGCTCTGCACATGGGAATATAGGCGGATGAGCCCCTGCGTAGTGGAGCTTGGATCTCTTGACCTGAACATACACCTGCCGGTCTGGGAGGTCCTCTGGAAATTCAAGCTATGTGAACTCTAGGTACACCTGATACCAACTCATACTATCCCCTTTTCGAATGTGCAAGCGGTATCTCCATAGATAGGGGTGAGAAAAAAAGGCATTTCTTCTTCTGAGATTTCTATCTCAGGGCTTTTGTTCCTTTTCCGAACTGCCAGAGGCCACATATCTCTTGAGGCCGACGAGATGGATATGCACTCAAGCTCGTCTTCGAGGTTCCCTGGCATATTCATGAAACAATCCCACGATAAGACAGGTGTCATATTTATAAATACTTGGGTTGCTCCTATCTCTGCTCAACTATTTTTCAAGAAAATGGATGAACCTGCGGCCTGGCGACCTTGTGACTAGGTCACTGGGTCGCTAGGTTACGTTGGTTTAGATTTTCACGGAAATGCGACCTAGCGACTTAGCGACTCGCGACCAGGTCGCAAGATCGCTGAGTCGCGAAGTCACGCCAATTTAAACTTTCACGGATATGCGACCTAGCAACCCTGCGACTTAGCGACCGAGGTCGCCAGGTCGCGAGGTCACAGAGTCGCGGGGTTGCTCTAGGGCTCAGCAGACGGGCTACGCGGCGACGAAAACTTTCCGCTTGCTTTTAATCAAAAAGGGGAGGTAAGGCAACACATCAAGTGGAAAGCATGCATGAAGTTCCTCATTGAAAAGGGCTGGAAAGGGAACCTGAACAGACTGATGCAAGGGAAGCTTCTTAGAGGAGGTAAACAGGGAAGTCAAGTTGTGGGGAGGAGCAAGCTTAGCAACAGGATTCATGGGAGGCTTAAACAGAAGCTAGGTTGAGTTTTAAATAGGCCAAGGTGAGGGTAATGGAGGCAACAATCAAACAAAAGGAAACAGTAAGTGGATTAGGCAACTTACCCGGGAAAAACGCGTTCCAGCTGGCTTGTCAGAGGCGTTTTCTTTCTCCATCGCACAGGTCAAATGCGACCTTTGCGACCCTTCTATTTATAAAGGGGCCGCACGTGCAGACAATAAATGAGGGTCACAGGGTTGCAAATGAGTTGAGTTGATGAGAGATGCGACCTTGCGACCTGGGGGTCACAAGGTCACAATTCTTTGGTTTCTGGATTAGGTGCGACCTTGCGACTTCGCAACCTGAGGGGTCGCAAGGTCGCGAAAGTTTGGTTTGACCATTTCTGCGACTTTGCGACTTGAGATTTTGAAAGAGTGAACTTGGGCTTAACACTACTTTTTCAAAAGGTCAGGGGCTCAAAAATTTTAAAAGGGCGAAATTTTGGAGGGTGTTGTAGCGGCTACAACACGGCATTAAAAAGGAATATTTTAATTGGAAAAGAAGAGGGAAAAGTGCTCCATGATTAAAATAATAATAAAATAAGGCTCTAGAAGGATCCATGAGATCTATAAAAGAAAAGGAGAAGGCCATTGAGGGATATCTTGGATTTGATATCTTTTCTTGTATGTGAGGTTGAGAACCTGGTTCTCTTCTCCATCGTTAGCCCCAGGACGGAAACCCTCGGGTGTGTTGACAGGTGTTGGATGGAAACCCAACTCTCTTGAGGAGACTTCATTCAGGAGTCTCACGGAGCTTCAAGGATATTGGAGTGAGGATCATTCAGATCCTCAATTGGTGCTTCATTGATTTCCAGTTAATTCAGTGGCAGCGGTTGCCAGAGGGAGAGTGCAGCAGTTCAGTTTTGGGAGGCCAGTGCAATATTGTAGCAGATCCTTGAAGCCAGTTCTATTTCAGTTATCTCGTCTATTTCTTATTTTAGTATGTAACACCAGTTATATTATAATAAAGCTGAGTTATTTCCTGCATTATGGTGTTATGGATTTGCATGTACTTGTATGTTTTATTTTACATGACAATCTTCTGTTAAATGCATGATAATTTAATGGAGAAATTTTGGTTGAGTTAATTTTCCAGCAAAATTTATAAAATATCCCAAAAGGGATATTACAATATCTGATCGTGTTGTGCCTCTAACTCCCTCTGAAGATAATATTTCTTAATCCAAGAGTCCCCCTTTGATACATGCCCTAATGAGGTCGACTTCTTAACTGCCAGACCAACTTGGTCTTGGAGGGTATTTCAACAATTTTAATACAAAAATAATTCTTTTGACATGTTACAATGTGCCCAATGGGGTCTTCTTCATATGACGACTCTATTGACTTCTTGACCCTAGGAAAAACCCTAGAAGCACGCAATGGGTGCTTGACCTTTAAATAAAATGACCTTGAGCATGAAACCCATACTACAAAAAATAACAATAATAATTTGCAAGTCATGGGATGAAGCCGCCTTCAACTAAGACAAGTTCCAAGGTGATCAACTCAAAATCAAAAGCAAAAAAAATCTATTTGCCTGTCCCACATTCTCCTCATATTTAAGAAACCCTTTAATTGGGAGAGTCAAAGTATTAAATAATGTGTTCTTTAGTTGAAAGATTTGAGATTTTTCTGAGCCAATTACCATAGCAAAGAAGACCTATCCAGCCAGCAAGCCTACCTATGCAAGAAAAAGGCTTATGGCATAACCTAGTAAGAGATTCGGACAATTATGAAGAATGAAAACAAGCATATATCTTTCAAACATAAAGAGTGATATATTACCTCACAATGAAGCAAAACCAGGATTTTTTCCCTTATCATCCTGATATTATACATTGGTATAATGTTTATCAAAATCAGTGTTACAAATATATCCAATTTCTCCTGATAGTCTGATTTATCCCAAGTTTTTCAGCTTCCAACTTGTCCAATATTTTCAGAGTTTCTCAAGTACAAGTTTTCTTGCTGATATTTTTTGATATTTTCCCCAAAATTTCAAATAAGTTTATATACAGACCCTCAGATATATATTCCCAAAAACAACATTGCAACATTGGGACTTATCTAGATGCTTCTATAGTCAGAAATGGAATAGTTGAAAGAGCTAAACTGACAACCACATAAACCTATTGTAAAGAAAAACAAATTTTGAATGTAATCCTGGATGGGTATTTATCTTCTTTGCTCTTTGCATCTGAAGCACCATTCAATAGAATAGAAACAACTAAAGATAAGCAGAATTACCTTCCCTTTCGTTCCAGCAACATGGATAACTTTCAGTTGGGACAGAGATTCCTCCAAGTCTAGTATCTACAAAAACAAAAATAATGAAATAACATTAGTCCACTGTGATCTACAGTATGGATGATGCTGACTTACATGCATGGCATTATTAGATAAAATGAAAAGATCTGTTTCCTGACTGCAAAATGCATATGATAAGAAGAGAGTGACATTGGAAATAAATGACTCTAGGACACATAATGTGAATCCTGAAACACAATTTTTTGTATGTTGCCATGCTCCCACCCTCCAGCATACAGGTGAGAATGAGATCTCTAGTACCTTGCCATTCCCAATCAACAATTAGCTCATGAAGAGCCCATATCAACAATTGGCTCATGAAAAGCAAACATGTCACAAGTAGGATTTAAGCCCAAGTGGGCAGGACCAAGGTTACTTGGAAGCGGGGAGCGGGAGCAAGGTGGGACAATTTCAAAAGCTCCCAGTTTGGGAGCAAATTGGGAACAAATTTTTATATAATATATATTTTTATATATTTTGATGCATATATGTCAACAAAAGCATGTAGAATGATGAATTAAATATAAAAAGCATAAAAACATGGATTACACCATATAACATCAATCTTCTAGAAGTTTAATCTTCATCAAAAATGTCCACAAGTTACAAGTTCCCATTTATATAGCATGTAAGGGTGCACATAACCAAAATAGCATCAAGCGTAATCCATCTCTGAAATGAAAATACATCAACAAATAGGCCCTAGATGGCCTCTAGCATCCAAAAAACTCATGCTACAACAAATAGCTACATATCATCAAAATCATTGCCTATCTTGGGATATTTTTCATTAATATTACCCTCTAAGCAATTAGCATAAGATAGAAAAAATGTAGCATGTCAAGTCAGGATTTTGTTTGAGCAATGGGTACATTTTAAGTAGGGTCACGAAAAAGGAGTTCGACAACCAATGTCACTAACATCAAGGTACATAGAGGGCTTTGTGCTGTTGATTAAATACAAGTCTCATACCCGAGTACATGACAAAATCCAAGTGAAATATTGCAATATCCCCAATCCTGAAATCCTGAAAAACTGATAAGTCAACTGGATTTTGAGTGAAATCTAAAATTCTACTTTCTCCATATGAAATCCAATGAGGTTGGAACCACTCTCAAACATCTTGATTCATTTCTTGGTAATGCTAAAAATTTAAGTAAAAGGATGAAAATGAAAGATAAAGGAGAATGTCACTTTTACTTTAAGAATTTAACATTACCATGAATTGCATATCAATACTAGGGCCATAAGCTTGAATATTAGGTTGCCCTACTCAATAAATCTTGTTTCTTTGAAAAAAATTGCGTTTGGAAGATCTTTGTGACAAAAATTTTGTGAAAAAAACCAAGGAGCAAATTTATTTTTGCGGGAACGTGACGGGAGCGAATTTCGAAAGCGCGCTCTTGGGTCACTCCTGATTCGCTCCCGCTCGGAGCACGCTCCGGGAGCAATTCGAAGGGTGGGAGATGCTCCCCCACAACCCTGGGCAGGACTAGTGTTGCAGGAAACTTCCCCCCCCCCCAAAAGGATCCAAACCAAGAATCGCGTCCCGAACGGGTCCGTGGGGGATCCGTCATCAGATCCACGGTTTAGAATTTTAGAACCATGAATCGGGTTGGCGAAGAGGGTTCCTGGAAATTCGGAACCGTACTGGCCTGATCCGCGGTTCCAGATTTTCAAACCACAGATCCGATGACAGATCCTTCACGAATCGGGAATAGATCCGTACTGATCCGAAGCAAGACAGGCGGTTCCATAGGGTTCCACAAAGTTCTAAATATTTTTTTATTTTTCATTTGACTTAAGCTGGGTTGGGGCTTCTCGGACACTCCCAAGGTGCCCCTGTGATGCTCCTTAGATGCATCCTATATGCTCCCTCATGGTAATGTTAAATTTTTAAAGTAAAAGGATGAAAATGAAAAATAAAGGACATCCTTTTACTTCAATTTTTAACATTACCATGAAATGACTCAGGAACTTTAAGAGTGGTTCCAGTGTGATCGAACTTCATATGGAGAAAATAGAATTTCACATCATGTTCAAAATTCAGCGGACTCAACAGTTTTCAGGAATTCAGGATCAATGGTATTGTGGCATTTCATTAGATTATATCATGTATGAGGGTATGTGATTAGCATTTAATCAAGAGCACCAAGCCCTATATGTACCCTAGTGTTGGTGGTGTTAATTGTTGAACTCCTTTGTCATGTCGTTAGCAAAAAATTACATTTCAATCAAGTCAAAATCATCGATCAAGCATGTTAAGTTCTTTCTACCATATTTTAAGGCTTGCATTAGGTAGTTTGATCAAAATTGGGCAATTTTGACTAATGTCCCTAGATAATCGAGGTAGAGGCAAAGGCTAGACATGAGGAGAAGAATATAGATTCTAGATGGTTGATGCATCTAAATGGCTGATGCTCAAATAATTAATCATTAATGTACAATGGATATCATATATATCTTGATTTATGTACAAATATGCATGCTCCAATATCTTCTACAATTAGTTTGGTACTTTGGATGTTTTTTTTAATATAAATGCAAAAAAAAAAATGACATATATATATATAGTAGATGCTTCTGAGACACTTCGCTTCCTAGATATTTTGGAAATGACACTTCTGTGTCCCGACGTCCAAAAAACGTCCCTGCTTCGTGCAACATTGGGCAAGACAACAACTTCCCCTCTCTACCACTGTAATATCTCTTTTGGGATATTTTATAAATTTTGCCGGAAAATTAACACAACCAAAATTTCTCCATTAAATTATCATGCATTTAATAGAAGATTGCCATGTAAAATAAAACATACAAGTACATGCAAATCCATAACTCCATAATGCAGGAAATAACTCGGCTTTATTATAATATAGCTAGGGTTACAAGCTGAAATGAGAAATATCTGAGATAACTGAAATAGAACTGGCCTCAAGGATCTGCTACAATACTGCGTTGGCCACCCAAACTGAACTATTGCACTCTCCCTCCGGCAACAGCTGCCACTGAATCAACTGGGAATCAATGAAGCACCAATTGAGGATCTGAATGATCCTCACTCCAATATCCCCGAAGCTCCGTGAAACTCCTGAATGAAGTCTCCTCAAGAGAGTTGGGTTTCCATCCAACACCCGTCAACACACCCGAGGGTTTCCGTCCTGGGGCTACTGATGGAGAAGAGAACCAGGTTCTCAACCTCAAATACAAGAAAAGTTTTTCCTCTTATTTTCCAATTAAAATATTCCTTTTTAATGCCGGAAAGAGTAAATCGGCTACCATGTCTCCTCAGGTCACTGAAACTCATGTCCAACCACCCCATCATGTAGGTATTCTCATCTCGGTTCCAACGAACTATTACACTAAGGTGTTCTATCACGTATTCCTCCCAGAATGCCACCTTGAGCGTAATTAATTGAGTTAAGCCCAAAAATAACTCAATTTTCCAAAAGTTGTCGGAATGCACCAGAACCAAAGGAAAACGATGTGGATGATGGAATATATCAAGCGAATGCCACCAATCCTCATTGAAACTCCCCATAACTCCTCCAAAAAACCCCTGGGCCAGCTGATGACACCAATCTGTATTTATGACATGTCTACTCCAAACTCTGGAAGTCCATCCTGACCTTGTCATAGGTGACACCAAAAAAAGGAATTTTACGAGCCTCTCGCCCCAACATTGCTTGCCCTCAAGCAATCCAAATATGTGAGCCATCCTGTTGGCCCGATGCCACTGAGACCCAATGCCCGGATCCCATACAAACCCCTGGGTATTGTTATGCTCTTGTGTCGAGTCACCTGAAACGGACCCCTCAATGTCGGGATCCCAAACTGATCTCTCACTGCACCTATCAGCAATCAATCCTCCTGGATCCCAATGCCACCATGGCCAATCATCGCCCAAGTCCTCTGGCTTGGACAACACACTGCCTCTGGCTATAATTGCTGCCCCGTGAAGCGAAGACTACCAACATGCATCAATGCGCCATGGCTCTTGCTATGTTGTAGCTTTGACTGTACAAATTGCCCCACCAACTGCGTACCAACACATCACCTCTCTCCAATCCAACCACTGACTCAATCCAATGCTAACCCTGCTTTCCCGAAGTAGGGATGGAATACTGAAGAATTGTCGACATGTGTCCCACTGCCAACTGGAAATTGTAGTATCTGTCATGTCTACGAGTCCTTGCTCTGATATGCTCGTGACTAAGAAGACCGTACCATCAATAGGATACCAACTCATGATCGCCCGCCAATATATCCTAGAAGAAGAATCAAATGCAGTGACACCTGCATGCAGAACAAGTCTGGTGTGAGGTCGCCAGTCCATACTCAACTCATGCTGCCTTGTCTCGTCTGCCGACGAGATCTGCCTGTAGAAGAAAGCCCCTCTCTCTATAATCGGCCAATGTGGGCAAGATATGTTGCAAGCCCCATCAATGTACTCCTGGAGAGTGTTGCTCCCTAAAAGTACTTCAGCTCTGCGAATTGCATATGCATCTATCTGCACCTCATCAGTGGGTCGGTCCAAAGATGGATGCTCAACCGTCTCCAACAGCTCCTCCCTCTCCTGATCAGAAATGTCATATTCCTGCTGTTTACTAACCTCCTGCAGAACTATCCCATCAACCTCCAACATCTCCTGAGGATAAATATTTGCAACTCCTGTCACCGTACTAGATGTCCGTGCAGCTGTCTGCTCCTCCTTAGTGGCTGACCCCAAGGTTAGCCGCATATCCACCACCGACTCAATGTTAGCCTCCATCTGGCTCTCCCCCAAAGGACTATCGTGCATGATATGCATAGCCTCCTCCTTAGCTGACTCATGCTCCACCATATGCTGCTCTAGTTGAATCATCACAAGTGACTCATCATCCTAAATATCTCCTATCGAGTCCCCTGACTGCTCACCCACGCAAAAAGACAAATCCGGTCTACTGTCATCAACTCCACATGACTGCTCATGCTTCCCAGAAGCATCCTCATATGACCCCATGGACTCATCTAAAGAAGAGTCCTCGTCCTGACCTACAGAAGGAATTTCCTCCTGCTCTACCTTCGACACATCATCTGCATCATTGAAGCATGAGTGATCAGGCCTCCAAGGTTCTTTTCAGATGAAGCAAAGTCCCTTCCTCCTCAACTCATTCTTGTTGCCTGATCCACCAAATTGGAGTAGCTTCTCCCTGGTCAACTGTCTCCTGAAACACCCAATGTTTTGCTCAACCAACCTCTTGGCCAATTTATAAGCAACAAGTGAAACCAACTATTCTTTCCTCCAAATGGTCAGCAACCTGGTTTGCAGCATCCTACAAATATCATCATTGTTACCCATGACTCCAGCCATGATTTCTAATATCTTGATCCTCTTCTCAATGGCAAGACCCCAAATGTTATGTAGATCCTGAAGATTCTCTTCTATTAGTTGGAAAACTTTCTGCATAATGTCATCATTACAAGGAAGCATAGGTGAAGTTATTCTGATAATCTCACTGAGACAAGAAGCTACTATAAGTCTGACTCCTTCACAAGGATGATCCAAGAATCTTGGATGAATCAAATCAAGCATTGTTGGTTTGAGTGCCCAATTTAGGACCCTCAAATCTGATTGGCTCACTTTAGAAAGATGTGATTGTAGCTTCTCCAAATTAAGGAAATTTTTTCCGGTCATCTTTAGGTTCTTCAAACCAGATCCAAGTGCAAAGAGCCAATTCCCTACCTCCCATTCTTTTTGCAAATCCCTTATCTGTTATAGTTGTAGGATGGCATGTACCCCCTTTGAAAAGGGTTTGTTGTTCGGTTTTTCTCTTTGATCCAAGGAAGCATTGCTGCTCCAAGCACCTTGTGCAAGTGATTTTTCAAACTGTAGCTGGTATTGAATTCTTTCTAAGTCAATAAAGTTGTTTCTAAGATTTTCAAAAGTCTCCTCAAATCCCATGATTTTTCAGCGAGGGTGACAATCTAAGAAACCGGATTCATTGGGTGGGGCCCACGAGTCCCGAATCCATCGTATCGGATATGATACGTACGGATTCATACCCATTTCACAGGATTCGATCGTGTCCGTACAAGACACGATTACGGACACGTCAAATCCCGATTGTGTCCTGTACAGACACGATCGAATCCTGTACAGCAGGATTCGACCAACGAAAAAGTGCGATGTTGAGTTATAAAAGTCTGATTTCTCTCATTATTTCTCACAGCTATTTGTTTGTGAAGTGAGCAAGGAGCAAGGGTTAGCAAGGAGAAAGGGAGTTTTTTCAAAGAGATTCGAGCATCCGGTAAGTGCAATGTCCCTCTATGTTTTTGCATTTAGTTTGCTGTTAGTGTTTGCATGTGAATATGTTTTATATATTTCGTCATTTTTGTTTATTTTTTACAGTATTCATGGCTCAATCAAGGGCAGCAAGACAGGGGCAAAGAATGGGGAAGAATGTCCCCATTGCAGATGCCCCTCCTATCCCTGTTTCATCAAGGTCTGCAAGTATTCCATCTATTCGAAGTGGGGGCTGCAACAGCAGCTTCAAATTTGCGGGGAAAACAAACTCATGACCCCAAATACCCATAGTGGAAATATGTGACAAGAGAGGCAGGGCCAAGCAGCAAGGCAATTGTTCATGGAAATGCAATTTTTGCAACTCCCATTTCACTTGCACATATTTCCGTGTGAAAGCTCATTTGTTGGCTTTGCCAGGTTGTGGAATTGCAGCTTGTTTAGCACAGAGGAAGGAAATGGAGAAAGAGCAATTTGTTGGTGCGACAACTGTGGCATCAAAATCAAAACAAAACAAGAATGATGAACCCCTTCCATTCTTAAGGAAAAGCAACAACAAGTTCCCTTTTGAAAGTTTTAGTAGGGGAGAATCAGCAAAGAGAAAGGCAACTACAGTTGGTCCAATGGACAAGATTTTTCAAAAAGAGAAGAGGGAAGAGCTTGATCTCACCATTGCATTTTTTTTTCTATCAGAACTTCATATCCCTTAATGTTGCACGATCACCTCTATTTATTGAGATGTGTCGAGCTCTTAGTCATGGGGCTCCATCAGGGTATGTGCCTCCATTGTTGACAAAGGCAAAGAAAGAGGTGGACAAAATGCTTGAGCCTATTAAATCAGCATGGCGAACATCTAGGGTTAGCATTAATTTTGATGGATGGACAGATCCAGCACGCCACCCACTCATCAACTTCATGGTGTCACCCTTGAATGGTCCAGTTTTCTTGAAATCGGTGGATGCACTTGGACAGTACAAGGATGCACAATATATAGGTGAGTTATTTATTAAAATTATTGAAGATGTAGGTGTCGATTCTTGTGTGCAAATCATTACAAATAATGCACCTGTTTGCAAGGATGCTAGCATGATTGTGGAAGAAAAATATCCACAAATATTTTGGACACCTTGCATTGTCCATTCATTGAACTTGGCACTAAAATCTATTGCCTCTGATGTGCTTTGGATTGGAGCCATTATTGAGCATGCACGGCATATCCGCAACTTTGTACAAAACCATACAAATGCCCTCGCTAGCTACAAGGAGTACACCAATCTATCATTGTTGAAGATTGCGGATACACGGTTTGCCTCTTCATTCATTATGTTGAAGAGGTTGAGGGAGGTCAAGACCGCTCTTGGGGCCACGGTTATTTCAGAGTTTTGGTCTTTTTGCAGAAAGACAGATCATGGAGCCTATCATTTCCTTGCTTCGATTTGCAGATACAGACCAACACATCCTAGGAGAGGTTTATGAGGGATGGGATTCCATGATTGAGTCTGTGAAGACCATTGTTTTACAGAGTCAGTGCCCAGAGTATGAGACATCACTAGAGGTTCTCTTCACCAGCATACAGGATATTCTTGTCAGCAGATGGGACAAGAATTGCACACCTTTACATTGTTTGGCTCACTCCTTGAACCCAAAATACTACAGCCATGAGTGGCTAAATGGTGGACCTTCCCGCAGATTCCCTCCTCACATGGATGGTGAAATCTCACAGGGGAGGAAAGATGCATTCAGGAGGATTTTTCAGGAGAGGGCATCCCTTGATGAGGTGGAGGATGCCTTTGCAGAGTTTTCCACTGGCACTGGGCGATTTGCAGGCTATGATGTGATTCAAGACAGGGGGCTAAGAAGCCCTATTCTTAGTGGGCAACTCATGGGGCAACAAGCCCTCCTCTACAGCAGTTAGCCATGAGGCTCCTCTCTCGGGTGACTTCATCCTCTTGTTGCGAGAGGAATTGGAGCACACATGGGAATTTGTATAGTGTGAAGAAGAGCAGGCTTGAGCAGTCCAGGGCAGAGACAATGGTGTATGTGCACACCAACCTTCGTCTCATCTACAGGCAGAGGGAGGATTGGTTGAAGGGAAAGACAAAGATGTGGGATGTCTTTCTTGATGATAATGGGTTTGGACAGCAGTGTTGAGTTGGAATTGACCAACTTGGATAATGTGCCAGTGCTAGAGCCTGTCACATTTGATGATGCTGATATAGTAGAGGCGTCATCCTCCACACCAGTAGATGCAGAGATGACAGAGGAGGTGGATGCAACAAAGGAGAGCAGTGGTGAGCATGATGATCAAGATGAGGACAGTGATGTTGATTATGATGATGAGGATTGATGACTCATTGACTCTGAGTCATTGAGGCTTCAGGCTTGTAGTCTTGTAGACTTGTAGACTGTAGTTGTTTTGTATTTTCTATTTCTATTTTCCATTGGCAGTGTACTTATGTAACACATTTTGTTCTGATGACTTGATGAGAAAACTACAGTATCTTACTATCTTGTCTTTCTGAGTAAATTTGTAAATTGTAATATATATGATTGACAATTTGGCAATTGTATGATGTATCAATGTATCATGTATGAGTATCTAAGATCTTAAATCTATGTTTGAATCAATGAATTTGTATGAATTTGTGTAAAAAATATCTAATTTTTGATATATATAACGTATTTGGGCGTGTCCTATTCTGGGGGTCACCGTGTCCCGAATCCGATTCTCAAATTCTCGTATCCATCGAATCCCAAATCCCCGTGTCAGGTGACTTAGGTGACAATGTTGTAGAGAATTTGACTCAACCTCTACTCACATAACATACTCAGACTATGACTATACAACGCACATAGCAATACAAGGCTACTATAAAATATGACTATATTTATTCAACCAACTCATAGAACCTCACATTGCTCACAACAATACCCTGCCCCAATAGATAAATCTAGCTCCAGCAAATAATTTAGGCTCTGGAAAATAAATTGGGCTCTAGCAAAATCATTTTTGCACAACAAGATGAATTCATCCTAGCAAAACAATCTAAACAATCTCAAGTGAGAAAAATGTTACCACAAATGGAAAAGAGAATCGAGTTCTCAACCTCACATATAAGAACAGATATCAAATCCAATGTATTTCTCAATGGCCTCCTTCTTTTCTTTTATATATCTCATGGATCCTTCTAGAGCATTATTTTATTATTATTTTAATCATGGAGCAGTTTTCCCTCTTATTTTCCAATTAAAATATTCCTTTTTAATGTCGGAAAGATTAAATCCGCTACCATGCTAAGTCACCTGATACGGGGATACGAGGATACGGGGATTCGAAGAATCGGATATGGGTATGGTGACCCCGGAACAAGATACTTCTGGGATACGATACGTTATATATTATTTTATTAAAAAATATATGTTTTTTAAAAATATATATATATATATATTAAAAATTAGATATTTTTTACACAAATTCATACTTAATTCATTGATTTAAACATAGATTTATCTATCATCTTAGATAGTCAAGGTTTTGTTTGAGTGATGGGTACATTTTTAGTAGGGTCATAATAGAGGAGTTTGACAACCAATGTCACTAACATCAAGGTACATAGAGGGATTGGTGCTCTTGATTAAATACGAGTTCCATACCCTAATACATGACAAAATTCGATGGAAACATTGCAATAACCCAATCCTGAAATCCTGAAAAACTAATAAGTCTGCTGGATTTTGAATGAGATCTAAAATTCTACTTTCTCCATATGAAATCCAATGAGGTCAGAACCACTCTCAAACATCCTGAGTCATTTCATGGTAATGTTAAAAATTTAAGTAAAAGAATGAAAATGAATCACATATAAATACTAGGGCCATAGGCTTGATGCCCTCTCCTGAAAAATCCTCCTTAATTGGTGAAAAACAATGAGCAAAAGCCCCCCTTTATAATAAAAAAACAACGTTTTTTTGAACCCGCAGGCCCGGCCGTATCCAGTTTTACGGGATACGGCATATCCGAACGGGGTACGATCGAGATACGCCGTACCCTGTTCGGATACTCCGTATCCGTTGAATTGGGGCAGAATCCCGTACGTATACGTACCCAATACGGGGATTCGGGATTCGTGGCCCCTTTTAGGCGAATCCGGTTACTTATCTACCATGTCTCCTCAGGTCACTAAAACTCATGTCCAACCACCCCATCATGTAGGTATTCCGTCCCGGTTCCAACGAGCACCTATAACTGTACTAGTCACTGTACTTGTACTTGTGCTCTGCACCTAAGATTGTTGTTCAACCCTTAGAGCTTTTGCTCGCTGACTCTGATCAACTGTTGGAAACTCACGAGATCTTTTGAAGACTTTCTCCACCTGAAACTTAACATCCCGTCTCACGATGATCTTCCAAGTCCTTGGAATATAGATCATGTAAACCTTAAATGTTTCACTGTAACCAACGAAATACCCCTTCCCTATAGTTGAATCCAACTTGGTGCGCTTCTCAACTAGAACGTGACAATATGCAATACCGCCAAAAATCCTGAAATGACTAACTTTCGGCTTTTTCCTTATAAATGCCTCCTTGGGTATCAACCTTCCCAACACTTTATATGGGACCCTATTCTAAATGTAAATTGTTGTGCTACATGCTTATTCCCAAAGATATCTAGGCATGTGCTAATCATATAGCATGGCCCTTGCTACTCCAACTTTGGTTATGTTCTTTCATTCTGCAACCCCATTCTACTACAGGTTGTATGGAATTGTCCACTCTCCCTTGATTCCCTCCATGACATGGAACTCCTCGAAGGCCTTCTCGATGTACTCGCCCCCATTATCTGTCTGAAGTACCTTTATCTTCTTTCTTGACGAGCTCTCCACAAGAGCCTTAAACTCTTGGAAGCGACTAAAGACTTCATATCTTGTCTTCAAGAAGTAAATCTAGGTCTTCGTAGAGAAATCATCAATAAAGATCACGAAATATTAGTAACCCCTTAAAGAATTTGTGGATAATGGACCACAAATATCATAATGTATCAACTCTAAAACACCCTTGGTTCTACTGTCACTCCTTGAAAATGTTGTTTTTGAAAACTTTCCAAGTACGCACCCTCTGCATATGTCATCATGTTCTATACTCACCTTTGGAATACCTGTCATCATTTCTCTGAGCATCTTAAGTGCTCCATGATGTATATGACCCATCCTCCTATGCCACAACTCTCCCATATCCCTGCTACTATTGTTGCTAACCAGTGCCTTTGGAGATTCTAACTGCAACTTGTACAACGTGTTGCTTCTCACTCCTATTTCTTTTGCTAACTTCCAATCTTGGTGTTTCAAATACACCTTCTATCCTCGAAAGTAATAAGTATACATCATACCCCTTATCCTGAAGAGCAGAAACTAAAATCAAATTCATTCCCATACCTAGCACGTGCAACACATCTGTAATCTGGATATTTCTGCCTGACTCCCTCTGAAATGTGATTGTTCCTCTCTCAACTAGAGTACACTTGGACTTGTTCCCATTTGTATCTAGAAGCCTATCTCCTACGCTTTGAAGCTAGAGAAATACTCTCTAACTCCTGTCATGTGACATGACGCCCCACTATCGATGTACTAGACCCTTGTGGTGGTCAAGCAAGATAGGCAACCTATGAGAGCGAACTCATCCTCGATTCTTGAAGACAGTTCATCAATGTCTGCTCAAGTTGTTGTCTGTTGCTTCTTCTTTTCACCCTTATTTCTATTCGGACATTGGCTGACATAGTGTCCATGTTGATGACAGCCATAACACTTGATTTTACTCATATCCTTCTTTTTCTTCTCTCCCTTGGAGTTAGACCATTTGGTTAAGCATTTCATGGGTTTTCCCTTTCTTGCAAGAGCAACATTCTCATCATCCTCACCATTCTAGCCTTTACTGCCCCCTCCATTGACAAGGCTCAACCTAAGCTCTTCCTAAGTGAAATCGCTCCAAAGATTATCCCAGCCAGGCAAGTCTTGTTGTCCATTAATCACTTGGACAAAGACATCCCACTGCTTTGAGAACCCATTCAATGCAGTTCTCACAAGCTCATCGTCATCTATTTTCTCTCCAACAGTTGTTAACTCGTCTTTGACTTGTTTGACGCAAGTGAGATAATTGACGACGCTTTCTCCCTTGTTCTATCTGGTGTTTCGTAGCTTCTCTCTAAGGATCAATTTCCTGTTCATAGTTGCACTCTGGCACATATTCAGGATGGCATCCCACATCTTCTTACACGTATCAAATTATGCAATATGGAGAACAATGTGATCTTTGACCCCATCTTGGATAATATGCCTAGCTTTGGCTTCCTCTTTGCGGTAGGTCGCTAACTGCATTGGATTTGTCGATGCAGCAACAACAGACAACGCATATTCCTCCAGACCATGCTCTTCTAGTAACAAAAGTATCATGGATTTCCAGATATCAAAGTTTGATGCACCCTCAAGTCTATCTTGATCCCTCAAACCAGTTGAAGCCATCTCTGAAATCCTCGAACAATAAACCCCCATAGATGTAAAGAGATCTGAAAATTGACATGTGTGAAAACCTTTGATTTCTCTTTCAAAACCCTCGCACTCAGATAAACAATAACCTCAATGCTTTAGTATTCGATATCATGTAAAATGTTTGCTACCCAGAAGGTGTTATTAACCCAGTTAATTATTTTGATTACTTATACACAACAAATTAATTTATCAGCTGAGAGTAATGAATAAAAACATACATAGCGCCATTAACCAAATAAAATTGCGGTGAAACACACGAGAAACCAATCACACAAATGACACAAATACTTTTGGACAAATGTCCCTGGAAAAGCCCCAATGTGGGGAAAACCATTCTTCAGTCTAAAGGTTTTATTATTATCTTCAGCAAATTTGCTAATTGGAAATTACATAAATTGTTTGCCTAATTTTGGAAAAGCTCCGGCAAAAATCGATCTTCACTTCTGCAAATTAATTCAACCCTCCTATATGGCTCACTCTCGGCCCACACGTGCGGCCTGGAAGAATTCGAACTCCTCTAGCAATTTGGCCTCTCTCTGGAAAATCAACCTCTCTCGCAAATCGACCTCCTCTTGGAGCTCACGGCCCTTAGTGGAAAACTCAACCTCCTGCAAAATAATTTCGCCTCTTGCAGAACCTCCCTATAAAACTCAAAAGTTGGAAGTCTCCTGGATGAAGACTGAACTCAGAAAAAATTCTTCCTCAGAACTTACCCAACTCAAATGATCTCCAATGTTACCCATTGATTCCCTTTATAATCTCTCATTCACAAATGAATGGCCAAGATTAGAAGTTAACTTGATCCAATCAATGGCTAAGGTCAACTTAGAAACTTTCTTGAAGCTTCTAGAGATAAATCGATCTTATCTCAACTAATGTCAAATAATTATCCACTTTTCCTAAGTTTTAACTTCCGAAATATTTAAAAATCACTAATCGACTTGATTAAGACATTTTCCCTAGGTGAAACTTAAGAAAATTACAGAGGCTTAGAGATAATTGGTTCCTTTGTGTTCCTAGCCTTAGTGACACCTATCAAGGTTAAAACACCTATTCAAGCTACTATATTTAACAATTATCACTAACAAACAAGAAATTAAGTGATCACTTCCTTCTACAAGATGAGCAAGTCAATAATAGTTATTTCCAGTAGACAAGCAATGCAGGGATCACTTCCCTCCATGGAATGAACAGGTCAAAAATAGCTAGTTCTAGCAAGCAAGCAATTTAGTGATCACTTCCCTCTAGGGGATGAGCATCTCAAGGTTGAGTCCTATCGCTTCTATTCAGAATGTTCCTTACAACATTTCTATCGAATGGGCAATTGATGAGCAATGTGATGGTAGCATTCTTTCACTAGATTATTAGGTCTGCTTTCGTAATAAGTTGAGTCATCACAATCCCAATCTCTTTTATTCTAGCTATGGCTAACGGTACAATTAATTGGGTATGCCCACTCACTTGTATCCCTACTCTCTTTTATTTATGTCTCTTTACAACACTTCGTTATCAAATGGACATATTGGGGTCATATTACCCTAGATGATCAGCAATTCACTGGAGGCATTTATTTAGGAGTTGAGCAATTCTATGATGGTCAGCTCATCACAAACCCACTCTCTCTTCCTCTAGTTATGGCTAACCCTGTGTTTAGATACATATGCCCACTCACTTTACTCTATTGTACTTATGCCTCTTCTCAGCACTTATCAAATGGCTAGATCTATACAATGTGTTTTCTTGATGATGAATAGTTTAGTGGTGGCATTTCCTCAAGAGTTGAGCAAGTCTATGATGATGGTTGGGTCTTCATATACCGATTCACTTATATCTGAGTTGGGTCCTCTCGTACACACTCTCCTTTATATTTCAACTATGTTGTATCTCAAAAGGCATGCCCACACCTTTCATCCTATATCATTTTTCTTCATGTCCCCATGCTTTGATTGGGGGCCTATTGGAATGAGGGTAAAAAAAACGACAATCTTTTGGGTCTTTTTCATATTTTCTAAATAAACGAAAACTTTAAAGTTTAGACCCTATCATGAATGCAAGGGATAGAGAAGCCCAACTAGTTACGCAACTTGTTGTCACTAATGTTGTTGGGAATTTTGCTAGTTTTGTGCCAACAAGTGCCCAGTTTGAATTCCCCTAGGTTATGCACACTAGTCTACCCCAACAGGTTCATTGAGGATACCAACCACAAATGAGGGGAATCATCCCTTTGGTTTCTTGTAAAGTTTTCCTTGGAAACAAAATGCAAGGAGCAAAGAACATTTATTAATTATAGAGCTACAACATGACATTAATAAGAGGATGTAAGTGTGGCACAAAAGGGAAAAAGCTTGAAGTACATGGAAACATGGTAACAAAATGAAGGATGAAGTGCAGAAATAACCATGTAAGATGCAAAACAAAGGGAAAAAAACAAGACTAGAAAAAATGTCCATGAGAAGCAAACTTAGAGAAAAGACCAAGAGACAAGAAAAATGTTAATTTTTGGCAAGTCAGTGACAAATTCCAAGCATGGGACTAGATTCCTTTTTTCGACAAGACTAATTTTGACAATCGAAGCACTCAATTTGGACAAAGGAAAATGTATTTTTGAAGTAAAGCCCACATGTGCACAAAAGGACAAGTCGGCCCTAAAGCAAATTGGACACCCTTGGAAGCCTATAAATACAAATGACCTCAAGCTCATTTGGATATCACATCACACTCTTCTCTCTCTCTCTTCTTGGGTTCGATACATCTGAATTTTCTAGCAAAGGTACCGAACTGGGTGCAAAACTGCGGTATGGGCGCAAGATTGTGGTAGGCACAAAACTGTGGTACTGAACTAGGCGCGGAACTGTGGTACCGAACGGGGTGCGGAACTGTGGTACCGAACGGGGGGCAGAACTGTGGTACCGAACTAGGTGTGAAACTGTGGTACCAAACTAGGTGCAGAACTGCGGTAACGAACTGGGCATAGAACTGTGGCACCAAACTCGGTGCAAAATTGTGGTACCAAACTCGGCGCAAAAATGTGGTACCGAACTGGGTGCAAAACAGGCCGAAGGTGCATAATTGTTGGTACTTTGACTTTGACCATATTTGACTATTAGCTAATATTTTGGATTTTGGTTGGTTGTTCTCTTGGATAAGTCAAACTTTGACTTAAATTATTATTTGTGGATTTGGGCTCATTGTACTCTCAGCGAAACATTTTATGACAATCTAATAGAAGAAGAATTTGAAAGGGCTTTCCCCCTAGTGGGTTTTGCCCTAGTCTCCAACCAATCCTGGTGTCTCTATGTGTGAATGTTTTTCTTTTAATGTTCCTTTATGTTCCACTGCATTGATGATGATATCGTTCCTTCTATATAGTTGCATATGTTGTTGAATAATGATATGATGTTGTGGGGTGAATTCAATATGGAAATGAAGAAATGCAATTATCTAAAGCAAAGAACAATATAGCCCTAAAAAAATTAACAAAAAACACAGAAGGAAACTAAAAGGCATTCGAACTAAGTTACCAAGATTTGGATACGCCAATCTTTTAAAAATCCTACATCCAAATGCAGTAAGGAAACGACAAGTACAAACAATATAAATATATTTTTTTATAATATTTAAAATAAATTTATTTAAATATTATAAATTTTATAATATATTACTTAAATATATTTGTAATATATAGTAGTTATACTCAAGATCAACAATGTTTCCACATCTTAAAAGCTACAGGATAAAATTAATATGTTAGATATCAATTCAAAATGATGAAAGCTCCAACCCACACCATACAATTTGAGTTAAACCTCAATAGGCCATCCACTATCACCTCAATGAGCTACCTTGCCTCTTTAGGTTGGCTCTCCTCTGACTTCGAGAGTATCTCCCTTCAAGCTCACTAGGGCATAAACAATAAGGAGCAAGATGATATCACAAGCAATGTTGCAGGAAACGTCCCCCCCCCCCCCCGAGGCTCCAAGCCCCGAAACGCATCCCGTACAGGATCCGTACACCGAAACGCGTTTCGGAATTTCCAAAACGCGTTTCGCAAAAAAAATTGCGTTTCCTGGAAAGTCGGATACGTACGGCCGAATCCGCGTTTCCGTACAGCGGATCCGCGGATCGCCGTACGGAAGCGCCGCGATTCCTATACGGATCACCGACGGTTCCGTACAGCGCCGTACGGATCCGACTAATGCAGGTCAGAAAAGCGATTTTTTTTTATTTTTAATTTTTGTCTTTGGTTGGGTTAGTAGATGAGTTAGTGCTGAGTTAGGGATAGAATGAAAAAAATATAAGCTCTCTTTTACCTCCTTAGATGTTTCTTAGATGCTCCCTCATGGTAATGTTAAATTCTTAAAGTAAAAGGATGAAAATGAAAAAGGATGAATGTCACTTTTACACTTTTACTTAAATTTTTAACATTACCATGAAATGACTCAGGATTTTTGAGAGTGGTTCCAGCCTGATTGGACTTCATATGGAGAAAATAGAATTTCATATCCTATTCAAAATTCAGCAAACTTAATAGTTTTCAGGAATTCAAGATCAATGGTATGGTGGCATGTCATTAGATTATATCATGTATGAGGGTATGCGATTAGCATTTAATCAAGAGCACCTAGCCCTATATGTACCCTAGTGTTGGTGGTGTTAATTGTTGAACTCCTTTGTCATGTCATTAGCAAAAAATTACATTTCAATCAAGTCAAAATAATCGATCAAGCATGTTAAGTTCTTTCTACCATATTTTAAGGCTTGCATGGACAGTTGAGATCAAAATTGGGCAATTTTGACTAATGTCCCTAGATAATCGAGGTAGAGGCAAAGGCTAGACAAGAGGAGAAGAATCTAGATTATAGATGGTTGATGCATCTAAATGGTTGATGCCCAAATAATTAATCATTAATGTACAATGGATGTCATATCTATCTTGATTTATGTACAAATATGCATGCTTCCATATCTTCTACAATTATTTTGGTATTTTGGATATTTTTTTAATATAAATGCAAAAAATTTAAAATTTAAAATTTAAAATTTAAAAAAAAAAAAAAAAATATATATATATATATAGTAGACGGTTCGCTTCCTAGATTTTTTGGAAATGACGCTTCCGCGTCCCCACTTCCAAAAAACGTACCCGCTTCGTGCAACGTTGATCACAAGTAACCCCAACGAAGGGTATTTTGAAAGAAAAAGGAAACAATGGTGATGGAGGGATATGAAGACCAATTCAAGGGTGATGGAGTCAAAGAAATGTTAAGGATGAAAGGATATCAAAACAAATGACCCTCCTTAAATCAGTTAGCCGAAATAATAAATCGGGGAGGAGAAACTAGTATCTAAGAATGAGTATTTTTTTGACCAATCAAGATAAACTACAAGGTAGAGAACCCATTAGAGAGGATTCCTCAATGGATTTCCCTCAACCCAAAAATTGAATATAGCATTAAATAAGTCAAGCATTTACTCAGGGAACCCCCTTGAGGGTCTGCCTACAAAGAGGCTCAATGACTACTTCACACCAACAAAGAGGTGTAAAGACCTATGTCTTTCGCACCATCTTCCACGTGACCATTGTTCCTCAATCGATTGATCTCACTACACCTTGTGGTGGTCCTAAATCATTTACAAGTTAAACCCCTTAAAAATGTTGTAGACAAAACCAAGAAAGAAAATCCTACTAAATTGAAATATGCATCACATAATAAACCTGAAACCCCAATGGCACCAAGAAAATTTTCATGAAGCCCATGAGAGAGGAATTCTCCTACTATCCGACTATAATTACAAATGAGGGAGTCCTTCCTTTAAATAAGGAGATAACTAACATCCATCACAATAAAATAACAATTTCCAACAAAAAATCTTAGACCTAGTCTAATTTCTAAAACAAAATTATATTACATAAACATTAAATAATAAAAAAGGTTCCTTTGCCACATGTATAATAAAAAGTAATGGAACCCCACACAGGTAGTTCAGTCCTCATATGAACCCAACATGGCTTTGCAACCGGTCCCAATTCTCCACTTAATGCATGAGTGAAAGAAAGAAAACATGGATGAGACAAACTACACATGGATGTAAAAATGGAATATCTACCTCAATGCTTGTCCCACAAATAGCAAGGAGCTAAATTTTGTTATGGAGAAGTTTCGTAAACGGTTATGGGGAAAAGAGTTGGGTAGAAAGAAGAAGTATTACATTCAAGAATTCAACCCTACATGGGATCTCCAACAAAAAGAGTGCATTGGAGCTAACATTTCATGGAGGAAAAAGGTTCTTATTGCTCAATTAAGAACCAACTCGCATCAACTTCAGTGTGAAACAGGACGGTGGAAAGGGCCTAAAGAAGCTTGGGAAGAACGAGTGTGTACATTTTGCACGTCTGGGGCAGTGGAATCAAAAAAACATTTCATTTTGGAATGCGATGTGTTCAAAGACATCAAAGAAAGTTATGGGAATATGTTAGCATCAGTTTCCTGGCATTGTCTTTTCAACGAGGGGATTGTTGGAAGGTTGGGCCAGCTCATCATCAATTTCAATAAGGAAAGAACTGAAATTCAAAAGGCGAAAAATAGGGAATTGATGGTCCCATAGACTATTTTTAGTCTCGTGGACATTAAAATATCATTTCATTTCATAATCACGTAAAGAAAGAGGTCAAAACTCATTGGCTCAACAGCTTGGTGGAGGGGAGCCAAGCCTCTAGCTATCAAACTCTATGCTACTCAAAATGTGCCACGACTAACTTTTGAGGAGATACAGCCCGCTTGGACCCATGACTCGATAGAAAAAAGTAACCTCATAGATACATGGCTAACTTGAACACCACCTAACCGAAGGGTTTCTGCAGTATACGTAGACACCCACCTAGTCAATTTTTCCCTTGGCATCGCAATACTCATTGTTAATTGGGGGGTAAATCCTAAGTGTTGTTGTTGGAGAGTCATACTATTTTCTCCATTAGAACGTAAAGCTTGAGGTGATAATTGAGAGCTCTGAAGAGTTTGCGAGACTATCTCTCGCAAGGAAACTATGTTTGAGAGCCAAAATATTAATCTTGGAACATCACGCCCGCAATATTTTGCAGCCAAAAGAATTTCAAAGTTTTATGTTCAATCCCTTTTGAAATTCTACCACGTTTTTAATGTTATAACAGATTTGAACTGAATATTCATCCTTGAGCTGGAGTTGAATTAAGGTTTATTTTCCAAGGGAGTAGTTTATGTGTGTTCTTCATGCAAGGCACTTTCACCAAGAAATACTCACTCTGTAATAACAATTGCAGAATAATGACACTTTCATTGAATGAAAGACATGCAGATTTATGTTGCGTCATACATTACCTCAGCCTTGTACCTTAAAAAACCCAACACAAAACTCAACATAGGTGTACTAGGATAGGTGTATATATAGTGTTCTTTCTCAACACCACAACAAAAAGATTGGTTGGCCCTATTATTTGTTGGGCAATGCCTCCTTAAAATCAACAACAAATGATGTTTTTTCTTGAAGTATCACCATTCTTGCTGAGGTCGAACAGTGGAGTTCTAAAGTAATTCAACAAGGATAGAAAGCAAGCATGGCATTATGTTTGATAAACAATAATATAATAACAACGACAACCCTTTCCGTCTAAATAATATCCAGGCTCAGATATGTTGAGATTTTGAGGTGTTGGGGTAGCATCGGATGTGCTCTAGCTCCCAAACTTTGTGGAGGGACTAGAGTACATGAGATCTCCAAGACCTAGAAAGCGATTTAAGAAATTCCATCCTGTTTAAGAAATATTTAATTAATTAATCTTTTTAATTAAGGACCCTAAGTCTAACTTAGGAAAATTAAAAGATTAAAGTTAATTAAATTAAACATGTGATGAAAATGACTTAAGCCACACGGATCAAGCATCTTCTAATCTTAGTCGTTGGTTCAAGATTAGATCACTGTCGTTGATGTTTCAATGTGTAATATCCCAAATGGGATATTTTAACTAAAATTGCAGAAATTTACTAAAACCCCAAATTATACCGAAAAATCAACATTAATTCAACAGAAGATTTCCATGTAAAATTAAACACATAAATACTGCAATCGAATACCAGATAGAACAGAAGAATCTCAGCTTTTATTATAAATAATAAGAGGGGTTTACATATAGATCTGACCCAGAAAATGTTGAGATAGAAAACTGGCCAACAATACAATCTGCTGCACTGCTATGCAGCGCTAGCCTCCCAAAACTGAACTGCTGCACTCTCCCTCCGGCAACAGCTACCACTGAATCCACTGAAGATGATGAAGCCCAAGTTAAAGATCTGAATGACCCTCACACCAATCTCTGAAGCTCTGTGAAACTTCTAAGTGAAGTCTCCTCAAGAGTATTGGGTTTCTGTCCAACACTCACAAATCACCCGAGGGTTTCCGTCCTGGGGCTACGGCTGAAGTAGAGAACCACGTCCTCAAACCTCTCATACACAAGCAAATGATCTACTCCAAAAGATATCTCCCAATGGCCTCCTCCCTTTCTTTTATAGATCCCTTGGAGCCTTCTAGAGCATTATTTTATTATTATTTTATTCATGAAGCACTTTTTCCTTTTTATTAAAATATTCCTTTTTTAAAGCAAAAAAGGGTAAATCGGCTACCACGCCTTCTCCGGTCACTGAAATATGTGTCTAACTGTCCCATTGTGTAGGTCTCCTCATCCCGGTTCCAATGAGCTATTACACTAAGGTGTTCCATCGTGTATTCCTCCCGGAATGCCACCTTGAGCATAATCAGCTGAGTTAAGCCCATAAATAACTCAAAATTCCGAAAGTTATCGGAATGCATCGGAACGAAAGCCAAACTGCTCGGATGATGGAGTGTATCAAGCGAATGCCTCCGAACACCATGAAAACTCCTCCAAACTCCTCCGAAAAGCTCCTGAGCCCACTGATAGCACCAATCTGTACATGTGACCTGTCTGCTCCTAACTCTGGAAGTCCCTCCTAGCCCTGTCATAGGTGATACCAAAAATGGGAATATTACACAATGAGAAAAGTATAAGAGGGCTTTGGGTCAGTTGGAGAACACACACAGTGGCAGAGCACTAAAATTAAGCTGGAATTCTAGGGTGTGGTTCGCTAAGAATTTCAGAAGTGTTTCAGCTACAGCGAGGGGCAGTATTGGTGAGAGGGATGGTTTGATCACAGCCAAGAGTGCAACAAGGGCAGAGAAGCAGCAGACCAAGGCAGCAGCTAGGCAGCTCAGCCAAAACCCAGCAGGGGCAACGCAGAGGCATCAGGGGCTACGCAGGCTTGAAGCAGGCCCAAAAAGGGCAACGCAGGGGCAGCAGGAGGCCAGCGGGGCTGGCATGAGCCCAGCCAGGGCAGCGCAGGGGCAGCGTAACCCAGTCTGGGGTGACGCAGGCCCTTCCTGAGCAGCGTAGGGGCTAACGCGGGCCATCAAGGATGACGCAGAGAGCTTCAAAGCAACGCTGGGGTTTCTGAAGACTAAAAATGGTTGAGTTCTATAAATCCCGTTTGAGGGTGTGAATCAGTCAGTTTTTCTGTATCCAGAACAAAGGTATAGTTTCAGTTCTTTTATTTCTCTATCGGGTTAGCCAGCTCGGTACCCAGATCTGTTGTACTTAGATTCTACTTAATAATAAAAGCCCTCCAGCAACCAGAAGACCGGTTTTCCCGCATTGGGTTTTTCCGGGGACAATTGTCCAGAAAATCCTTGTGTGTCACTTTGTCATTATGCATGTTATTCAGTTTAGATCTGTATGTGTAAGTTGTTAATGTGTTTACTTCAATGTTAATGCTGAATATTTTCAGATTAATAACTTAATGTAGGTAGGAGAAGTAAATCAGAAATTTAACAGTACGATTTTTGTTTGAGCATATTCATAAATTTTAACAGGATATGCCATTATGAAAAAGGATATGTATTACTGCTCTTCATTTTAGAATTATTCTCCTTTTCAATATCACTATAGCAATAGCCCTTATCTTCTTTCCCGTAGATTCAAATTTTGCTCAAGTTATTAACCAGTATTTGATCCAATCTCCAATCTGCTACTAACTCTAACTTTCATGTTGACTGTTGCGGGCTGCAATATCCTTAGCAAGGTTGCGGGGAAGCTTCACCCCCCCTCGTTCCCGTTTCCGAAACACGCTCCATTTGGGAGCATTTTGGAAGCGTTCGGAAACGCGCTCCCAAAAACGCTTCCTGAGGGGAGCGTTTTCGAGAGCGCGTTTCCGAACCTGTTAAAACGCTCCCTGCCTTTTCAGGAGCGTTTCCGAAAGCGCTCGGGAGCGAACGCTCCCTAAGCGCTTCCGACATTTAAAAAACGCTTCGAGAGCGTTTTTTAAACGCTAGAAGCAGTCGGGGAGCGTTCGCTCCCGAACGCTCCCCGGAACAAAAAACGCTTCCCGCCGGGCAGGAATTTTTTTCAATGAAAAATCCGTTTTCTTTATGGGGGGGAGGGGGGGTCATTTTGTTTTTATTGTTTGTTGAGTGAGTGAGAGAGAGAAAGAAGAGCTTGAGGAGGGAACTGGAGAGCTGAGCTGCAGAAGTGACAAGGAGAGTAAGGAGCAAGCTGCAAGGCAACAGGAGGATTGCAAGAAAGAGGTAGGCCTTCTAATCCAATTTTATATTTTCTAGGATGAATTTGTAGGTTGTTTAGAAATGAAAACTTGATTTTTTCTTGAATGTTGCATTTTATTAGGTTTAAAACTTAAAAAATGAATTGTTTTTTTCCTATGTTGCATTTCCTATTCCCATTTGGCATTTTTCCATTTGTTTTACAGGCTAGAAACTTGAAACTTGAAACTTGTTTCCATCATGGCTATATGGCTAGGGATTTTCCTCATGTTGGTTCCTTTCTTTGTGATAATGGTGTTGGAGAGTAGTAGAAGAAAGAGGCAAATCAAAGAAGAGGAGGATGAAGAGGAGGGTTATGGTGGATTTGAAGAAAATCCTGAAGAGGAGGAGGATTATGTTGAGGAGGAAGTGGGGAGTGGAGAACATGAGGACATAGATTCCCCAACTAGACAAGACCAAACTCAGACACCTTTGTGGAAATATGTTCAGAAACAGGAAGGAGGGAAAGGTGGTGGAACCACTAAATTTATTTGCCCCCATTGCAATAAACAATACCATGGTTCATACACCCATGCAAGAAGGCACCTTTGTGGGAAAATGCCAGGGGATGGAGAAAAAAATATTGGAATCAAAATTTGTACTAGTGTGCCAGCAACACAGAGAGAGAAATATAGGAAGGAAGAGGAGGCTGCCCTACAGAGATCATCTAAAAGATCTAGGGGTTTCATTGATTCTTATTCAGGCCTAAGACATCATGGACAAACAGGTTCAACTTCCACCCATGCCAATGGTTTTGGAGGCAGTGGCACACCTGGATTAAGGCGTAGAACCATATCCGATTTCCTGGACGAAGGGTGTAGGAATGATGTGGATTCAAAAGTTTACCGGTTTCTATATGCATGTGGGGTGTCATTCAATGTTCTTCGCTCACCTTATTGGCATGAAATGGTTTCTGCCATTAATGATGCCCCCAAAGGATACAAAAGCCCTGGGTATGACAAGGCCAGAACTGTGGGTCTTGATCATGAAAAAGCTAAAATAAACCATTCTTTGGCTAGAATGACAAATTCATGGAATGAGCATGGGGTGTCCATTGTCTCTGATGGATGGACCAATGTAAAAGGAAAGCCATTGATAAGTGTTTTGGCTGTGTCGGTTAGTGGTGCAATCTTCCTGTCAGCATATGATTATTCAGACAAATTCAAGACCGACATTAACATTGCAGAACCATTACTTGCAATAATTGAAAAGACTAGGCCATACAATGTCATACAAGTCATCACTGATAATGCTGCTAACTGTAAGGCAGCAGGAGCAATTATTGAGGATAAATACCCCAACATATTTTGGTCTGGGTGTTTGGTTTACACAATGAACCTTTTGATGCATGATATCATTAAAAACAAACAACCTCAATTCAAATGGCTTGGTGATTTGTACAAGAGAGGTAAAAAAATGATAAAATTTATTACAAATCATAGCAATACCCATGGGCTTTTCCGTACTCACTCCAAATTGGAGTTGTTGAAAATAGCAAAAACTAGATTTGCTAGCTATTACCTCACCTTCAAGCGCCTTTTGAAGGTAAGAGAGTCATTGGCTGCAATGGTATCAAGCCCACACTGGCAGCTATTAAAGGACAGGGCGGCAACAATAGTTGACAAGCAAAGTTTCGAACATGTGGAGGAGACCGCCCTTGACCCTCAGTTTTGGGCACGTATGAGGGAAATTGTGAGTTTTACCAAGCCCATTTATAACATGATTCGCTTTGCAGATACTGATAAACCAGTGATTGGAGAGGTTTATGAGCAGATGGATAACATGTTGGGGCAAATAAAAGATATTGTTAAGGATAATGATCCCAACTTGTATGCTATGATTCATGACTGTGTGTGTGCATGGTGGAATAAACTCAATGTTCCACTACATGCCTTGGCATATATCCTTACGCCAAAATATTACTCTCCATCTTGGTTGGGCCAACTTGCACCTGGAGGTGGGGTTAGGATGAAACCTCACACAGATCTAGAGGTACAAGAGGGGTACATGAAGGCATTAGACAAGTTGGTACCCGACAGGGAGGAGTGTGCTAGATTGTGCCTTGAATTAGGCAAATACTTCAGCTGCACTGCTAACTTTGGTTCTTTCCATGCAATGGAAGACAGGGACAGATTTGATGCTCTCACATGGTGGGAAGCATATGGCGACATGGGACTTTTGCCAAAGTTGGCATAAAAAGTTCTCTCATAGGTTGTGAACACTTCTTCTGCAGAGAGGTGTTGGAGCACCTACAGCTTCATACACAATGTGAGAAGAAACAGACTGAATGAAAACCGAGCTGAAAGCTTGGTTTATGTGCATTACAACTTGAGGTTGTTGAGCCATTACTGTGATCGGGCAAATGAGGATCAATCATACAGAGTCTGGGACAACAACCCAAAGGATGATAATTTGGAGGATGGCACGGTACATATGGAAGAATTGGAAGCAAAATTTTTTAGGGATGATGATGAAGCATCAGCAGCACCGCCACACACAGGGCCAGTCCCACCATCTACTGGTAGCAGTGCAGGTGCAGGTGCCAGTGCCAGTTCTTGATATCACACTATTGTTCCTTTGCAGATCCAACCTCCACCTTCTAGTCATGGTCGTGTTACTCCTGAGAGTACTAGAAGACCAACATTTCCTCGTGGCTCGCACAAATTAGACATTTCTCGTGGGCGTGGCAAGGGGCCAGCCAGTAGATAAAATAGATTTGTTGTTTACTAGTCTTTTCTATTTGTTGTTGACAGTTGAACAGTTGAAACTTGACTCTTTCATATATTTAATGACAATTTAAGTTTGAAGTTTGAATTTGAAAGGTGAAACTTTGAAGTTGGCATTTATAAGTTTACTAGTCATTATGAATTACGAATATGATGCTTCATGAAAGTTATATGGTGATCAATGAATCAATGATGATAAATGTTATACAATATCAATGATGATAAATGTTATATATTGAATTTTGAAATCAATGATGATAAATGATATATATTGAAATTTGAAATCAATGAATCAATGATGATAAATGTATATTGAATTTTGAAATCAATGAATCAATGATGATAAATGTTAGATATTGAAATTTGAAATCAATGATGATAAATGTTGTATATTGAATTTTGAAAGCTTGAAACCTTCAGATTGATGATTCGCGAGACTCAAGAGTCAATATGTTGTATGCTTCCAACTTGTGGACGTGGTTGATGAAGATTATAACTTCTAGATGATTGATGTTATATGATTCAATCTATGTTTTTATGTTTTTTATGTCTAATTCATCATTCTACATGTTTTTGTTGACATATATGCATCAAAATATAAAAAATATAAAAAAAACATATATATATATATATATATAGATATAAGCGCTCCCGGAAACACTCCGGACCGGAATCTTCTAAAAATGGCGCTCCCGCTCCCGCTCCCAAGTAACCTTGATCCTTTGTCTTCTTGGATCAAAAGTGTTCTGTTGGACGACCTGTGAAATGCCTTAAACAGAGCCTTTTTGCCTTCTTTGTTATGCTGGCTAATAGACCAACGCTCCTTCTGTAGGTTGCTGACTATTACTTGTCACGAGAAATTATGATTTTTTTTCCAATCCAGATTGACTATGATTTCATTACACACTTCCATCCATGACGCCAGTCTTACACCTTGTGGAAGAACTGTTGGATGTCTTGAACTGCAATATTTGAGGATCTGTGAGATTTCTGTGGTGCTCTTATGATGAAGTGGGAGTTGGCTTGAATCCCTATATTTCCCGATCCAATCGAGATTTGCTACAGCTAATTCATCTTTATCTCCAGTGACATTTTCTCTCCAAGTCTATTTGATTTCATTCTCAGAAAGGGAAGAATTTCTCTACATTTTCACAGCTGCAATATTGTAAGTCATAAAATAGAGCACACAGGAACCATGAACACAGTCCTTGGCAACCAGAAGATAGAGCCTACGCTTCATTTTCAAAAATCAACTGACATGGTGAGCCATCACAATCAACCATCACTCAGAGAAGCATCGCACCTTTTGCACCAATAACCTGATCATATTTAAAAGCATCGCACAGTCCCTAGGGATAAACTTTGGCACAAAATGGAGGAACTAGGGGTTCCTAGATATTTTAGAGCAGGTGTGCATAGGCTGTACGGTGAAGGTCAAAATCAGAACTTCAGCAAGCATCTAAAAGTTTTAGAAGTGATATCGCAGTCAAGCAAGGTTTCCCATTGTCTCATACCCTTTTTAGATTATATATTGACAAACTTGAAGGGTGGCTAAATTCACAAGGGGGTGATGGTGTCCATCTGGGAAAGTTTGTTATAAGGCCTCTTTTGTATGCAGATGACCTTATTCTGATGGCTAAATCTGCTCTTGGTTTGCAAGAGCACTTACTTTCCCTTGAGCATTTTTGTAGAAGGATGGGGATGCAAGTCAATATTAGCAAAACAAAAGTAGTGGTTTTCTCTAAAAAAAGAAAACATAACCAGCATAAGTTCTACTTTGAAGGCAACACTCTTGAAGAAGTTGCAGATTACAAGTACCTCGGAATTGACTTCAACAGAAAACTAAGTTGGGATGGTTGAAAACTAAGTTGGGAATGTTTGTAGAAAGAAAAGAACTTTGGGGGGTTGGAAAGCATTTTATGCTTTTCAAAATAGGTGTGGAGTGTTAATTAAGGTTTTCATTGATGTCAATATGACATTGACTGTGATGTCAATATTCTTGAAATGCCTGGTTCCAGATGATGATGCTATGACTGTTGGTTGACTAAGAGACCATTAATGATGATGTCAAAGTCTATGAAGAAGTCTTGTCCTAAATGCCTATTGATCATAATTCCCTAGATGTCCATGAAGTCACCATAATCTCGTGAAGAAGCCCTAGAAATCATGATGATGTGCTTACTCTTGATGAAGAAGCCTAGAACCTGGAAGATGTCCTTACCCTTGATGTGGAGGACTATACTTGACGAAGCCATACACGTGATGATGTTAGACTCTTGAATGACCACACTTGATAATGGTCTTGATGACATGGTTGAAAGACTACTTTGAAGCTTTTCCAATAACAAATTAATTAAGGCTGCACTATAACATATCACTGCACCATTATGTGATGACATGGATGATACACTCTTTGTTGGACCTCATGATGGTGTGGAAATAATATAAAGACAGTTGGAGTCATAAAAATGAAGAAGATCGAATGACTTCTTGCTGTCCCAATCACTTTCTGCACATAAAAATTCAAGGACAGTTATAAAGAAAGAAAAAAAATTGTCACCTTGGAAGCATTATATCACAAAGTCCTAGACCATCTGAAAGAGGACTTTTTCCTCTTTCCAACGAGCCTTTACTTGCCCCGAAACTCCCAGCGGTTTGTGAAAAAATTAATTTTTAAGTTTGAAAATAATATATTTAATTGCTAACCAACCTAGAGTCTCATACACATGTCGGCCTCCCTCTAAAAGATGCGTCCCTTCAGTTTCATAACTAAATGTATATAAATAAGACCGCAAAACCTTCATTTCTACCATCAATTTTCGGTAAAAATCTCAGAGAAAAGGTACAGGAGGCTGAGGAGATCAGGCAGAACATTGGTTGGGTTAATTTTCAACGTTGAACAAGGAACAGTTACCAATTAAGATCTTGGACCTCCAAACCTGTGGTGGCTTATTAAACTGAAGTGACAATTTCGAGAAAGTTCGAATTAATTTGAGGTGACTCATCTTAGCAGACAGATTTGAGAATATTGGAAGCTCGGTTTTCCTGAAGACATGTGATAGCTCATTAAAAAAACATCTTTGCAGACCACCTCAGAAAAAGCTTGCAAATCTTGATTCACACATTACAGATCTCAGTCTATTCTACAGGCCACACACCTTTTTGCAGAGAAGTCTGAAATTGTAAATAAAAAATTCAATTGTCGAATTGGAACCAGAAGTTATGCTTTGGAACTTGTTATTTAATTGGGAGTTTGAGCATACCTTGGGCATCTGTTGATAGACCTAAGCAGATCCTTAAAAGAAATCTCAAGGAAGTCTCTTGAATTCATTTTATGAAGCAGAGTTGAAGACCCTTGGATTTTTTGGAGCAAAATCTGAAAAGTGAACTTGTTTAGAGCAGACTCCGAGAACAGATATTTTGAAGCAAGCTTTCAAGAATTCATTGAAGACTTCTAGAGCAGTTTCTGACACTTTTCTGAAGCAAACTTTGGACCAGACCTTGAGGTGTCTTTAGAATAATATGTGAAGAGTTTTTGGACCTGAGAAGATATAGAAGATTGACAATCTACATTGAAAACTCCCTTGAAGACATTGGCCTTGAAGACATTTTGGAAACCCTTGATTGAAGCATAATTGGAGGACACTTCAAGTTTTGATAACCTGGTACAAGCTCCGACCTGGTTTCTTGAGGATTTTTGAAGATTGGAGTCCTCAAGAAACCAGGTCGGAGCCTGTACCAGAAATAGGGTTGGAGCCCTAGAGGTTGGTGCCTCAAATTGACAAGGTTGGAGCCTAGGAAAGACCAAGTCTGTGATTGACACAATACAGGTTGGAGTTTGGAAGATTGGAGTCTTCATCTAGGGTTAGAGCCCTATATCATTATTGTACTTTACTTATTGTAAAGAAAAAAATGATAAAAGTATCTATTCCATCATTGTTGATTTTGTGTTCTAAATATAAGTGATCTAACTAGTAAAATTAACAATTGAAAAGAAATACTGATTCACCCCCCTCTCAGTATTTCCAACATAGAGAAGCAGAGTTATGAGACTAGAAGATGATTCCGGTGATTCTCTATGCTTGTGAACTGTGGGCCAGTAGTACATCCGACATGTAGTGGAAACAAATTGAGAAAATTCAGAAGCGCTTGATTACAAACAAGTTCAAAATTAAAAGTGCAGTTCCTTATGATAGCTTGTTAAGTAAAATGGGGGCTGCTCCTATTGAAGAAATTGCTATGGTGCGAGTTATAATGTATTTAAAAAAAATTGAGCAAATGGAACAGGGCAGATGGCCTAAGGTTGTCTTTAATGACATATTGTGCAAAAGAAAGAAGACTTGGATGCGGCAAAATAACAAATGGTTTAACAAATGGGGTATTTGCTTGAACATGTGTCCCACAAACAGTAAAGATATAAAATCTTTTTATGGATAAGTTCCACAAGCGTACTTGAGATAGGGAGCTAGAGGGAAAGGAAAAGTATTATATCGAAGAGTTTAATCCCACTCATAATCATCAACAAAAAGCATATATAGGGGTCAATATTTCTTGGAGAGCCAAAATACTTATTGCTCAGTTAAAAACTAATTCTCATCAACTCTGTTGTGAAATAAGACACTGGAAAAGGCCAAAAGAAGTGTGGGAAGAAAAAGTATGTATTTTTTGCTCTTCTGGAAAAGTGGAAACAGAAAAACATTTCATTTTAGAATGTGAAGTCTTCAAAGACAACAGAGAAAGTTATGCAGATATTCTAGCAATTAGCTCTTGGGATAATTTATTTAAAAAATTATGGACGTTAAAAAATTATTTCTTTCTTTCTTTCCTGCTGGAAGGAGGGGTAACACAATCCTAAGTATTTAATAATTAAAACAAAGGGGGACCGAACTATTAATTAATTAATAACTGGGGGGAGGGGCGTGGGCCAACTATTCAAGTAATAACGTGGGGGCAAACTATTTAATAATAATAATCATTCCTTGATAGCATAAACTATCTGAGGCCAAACTACTTAATAATCATTCATTTATAACATGAATTAGATTCACGAATTTAATAACATAAGCATTTTGCGGGGGGGGAGAGGGGAGGTGGGAGGGAGTTGCAAACGATAGGAATTGAATAATCTACAGCTTGAATACACTGCGGCAGCATTTCGAAATTCACATGCACGTGTACAGATGTTAGAGTAACTGTGCCACGGAGAGGATCATAGGCAGATCTCAATGGATGAGTATCCTATCCAAGGATCCGCATATCCAGCCCCCTAGCCCCACCAATCCGATGGCATAGCATTGGAAGGGGTAGTGTATTGTAGCAAAAGGTGAGGAGAAAAATGGACAGCCTACAAGTACAAAGATGAGAAGAAGAAATGTTCATAAGTTTGGACCAAACATGTCACACGACAATGAAAAACATAAGGAGGTATGTATTTGTTTTACACCCCACAAAATGAGAGTTCGTAACACAAATTAAAAGAATGAGGTAATGAAAATGTTGAATGGAAACAAGGAATTGGGATAGCAAATGCATAGATAAAAGTGGATTGCAAAGGGGCAGTAGAAGTACGTCGAAACTAAGGCTTTGATAACACTTGATATAATATGCAGGTAAGGTTGCAAATTACGAAAATAATATCTACTACTGAACAATGTTTGCATCATTGAGAGAAATTTTTGCGGATGAAACTGTGTGGAGGATTTTTAATCCTGTCCAACGTTTCGGGTTGACACTCCACCCATCGTCAAGGACCTGAGAATTGAATATGAAAGTGATGATTCCATCAATTTAACATAATAAAGAAAGAAAGAAATTTTTTACGTCCACAAAGCTACCATAAATAGTGTAATGACGATCGGGTCATGAATAGAGATGTGCCTATATATTTATAATTGTTATTATTATTCCATATCATTGGCTACTAATATATTTTTACAACGTATTATGGTTCATATCAATAATATTCATAAAATGATCAACAATTATCTTAGGAGCCAACTGACCTTATTTTAGAGAGCTTCATCACATTAACCTTGCACTTTGGAGAAACACGACTGCTAACAATTTTTCAACTTATTACTTAGTTAATTATATGCAAATAAATTTGGTCCATTTTCTTTACTTCATGAAACATTAATTTCCCTTTTACATATTCAAAAGAGAAGAGTTGATCTCCACTCCTTCAAGCTGCATTTTACCACTCAATGTGTGACGAAATAGAATCCACTATAGCTCATCACTTTTCACAAGCATGAAGTAAAAACCTTTGAACTCAAATCCGTGTCATACCCGAGACCATGTATGTCCATCCAGATGATATTGTCATTAAATCTATCTTGTCTTCTATTCAACAATCTATTGCTACAAAGCTGAATTCTCTTGTTCTTTATTAATATCATTGTACTCAGGAGTCCCATTGACCTACTTTTGTGGTCATTTGTTGGACATTAATATAATTATCTGATTTTATCCTGTATATTTTAATCTTATGTGGGTTACAGAACAATCAGAAGTAGCCGTAAGATTGAGATTGAGAAAGACAGGAAAAACAAAACAAGTTGTAAATTAAATTGGCATTAAATAAATCAAAACCAACGAAAGAACAAATAAACCTACAGTTGTTAAATTTCAAATTTTACCTTCAAATAATCAAACATAATAGGGAAATTAATTTCAGTCTCATTTGCTCGTAAACGTGGAGTGATGAGAGAAGAAAGTGCATCCAAGGCTGCTCCATATGACGAGGATGAAGAACTTGTATTTGATGTTTCAATTACAGCTGCAGGGCATTGATTATAATACATCAGCAATCACTTGTGATATGTCATTCATGGTCTTCACGGCTAAAACAACAATGGAACTCAATACACTTCAATTTTTTAAAATATGAGAAAACACTAGCTTCTATATGACATTTGATTGTGTACTAACTTCTTGTCAGAACAACCAGATTAACTCTAGAACAACCCACAATGATGTTTTAAAGAATTAATCAAAATATAAAGATTGAAGGGCTGGATTTTGCAGGGCTGGATTTTTCTATTTATTCATCCATTGACAAGATTTAACTTTTACTGGTGGCCTTAGTCGTGGTCTTTTCTCATTAGTGCACTTTCACATAATAAAAGATAACGTAATTTTATTGATGTCAAATGAACGACCACAATAAGTAGCTCAATGGGACTCAAGTGCACATTCAATGTAAGAACATAGTGTGAATGCAAAAGTAGCTCCAATTGCTACTAGATCAAAAGCAAGAAAAGAACAATAGTTAGCTAAAAGAATTATACAATATGCAGAAACAAAACCATGACAAGTATAAAGGATGTCAAGGAAAACTAAAACTAGAATTTGAGGCTGAATGATGGGAGAGAGAAGAAGGCTTCTCAAGCAAATCATAAATCACTACAAAGAGGTCGACTCACTTTTTAATAATGACATTTGGAGAATATCTCGGCCTAAGGGGGACTGAATGTGTAATCCTAGGAGGAACACTAAAATGAGGATAACCATCACATCTAACATTGGAGACCAGGCGTAAGAATCTCTGAATGCATAAATAAAGTGTTAAATTTGGACAACTAGGTCCAAACTCCATGTTGTGATGCTCAGATTAAGTGGCTAGTATTTTTGTTGGATTCCTCTTTCGGAGAGGTGTAAAATCCATATAAAATATATCTTAATCCGATGAGCAGAACATTTATTTTGAATTTATTATTTATAATAAATTATATGTGCAGGTCGGCCTTAAGGAGATGTGTCACACACCCCAATGATGGATATAAATACAAGCAAAGTTGGAGAGCATTTCAACACAACTCAACACACATCTTCTTCTCTCATCTGATTTAGTACGAGCTCATTGAATACGAGCTCCTTGGAGGACAAGTTCAGCCCACACGTGTGAAGAAGAAGAAGGACAAATCTGTACGGCTGAGCTGAAGGACGAATTTCTGCAGCTAGGGTTTTGCTGGAAGTTTGACCAGCGTTTACTTTGGTCAACGCATGGTCCGAAAGGGCTGAAAATTGTTGGAGAGTTCGATTTTGAGAGGCCGTACACTTTGGCACTGAAATCGAGGTGAAAAGGTTGACAAAACTGTTGCTGCGTTGACTTTTAGCTTGCTGCCCTACGTTGACTTTTCTGGACAGCGTTGACTTGGGTTGACTCGGTTGCTGATTGGAGGACTGTTGTGACACATTCTCGGTTGGCTGACCAAGGAGACTTTGCTGGTTGAAGCATCCTGTTGACCGCCGTAACGCACCATCACATTTTTTCTGTTTCTGGTTTGTCTTCTATAAGATCCACTTATATGTTCTATCAACATTTTACTTAACTATTTGTGTGATTGCTGTAAGAAAAGTAAAGTTGCTTCAAGCATAGAACATCTACAAAAATTTACATGGTATCAAAGCTGAGGTGAAGACAAGCCCTATCTCTAGCAATCACCATCAAAGAATATGGGTTCCACAAGTTTTAAATTCAAGGAGAATGACAAGCTGACTGGAAGGGATGACTTCCATGCCTGGAAGATGATATTAGATCTCAAATTGGAAGACCATGATCTCTTGGATCATGTACTGGGTAAGATTCAAGAACCTTCATCCAATGCTACCACTGCTGCTAAAAACAAGTACAAGAAGGGGGAGATCAAAGCAAAGCTGATGATCAGGGAATCCATACATAAAAGTCTGGTTGCCTACATATCTGAGCTAGGCACATCCAAGGAGATGTATGATAAATTGATCCTTATGTTCAAGGTAAACAATGTGAATCAAGTGCTATTCCTCAAGAATAAATTGAAGAATATGAAGAAGGGCCGGGATGAGTCTGTTCAAGCTTACTTTCTGAAATTGACCGAAACAAGGAACAATCTGCTGGCTATTGGGGAGACAATAGCCGATCATGAGATGGTTCTCACCGCACTTGGAGGACTCCCATATGAATGGCAAGTATTCACCACTACCATTCTCAATAATAATACCATTCCTAACTTTGACGAGCTTCTGTCTAGATGTATGCAAGAAGAAACAAGAATGAAGGAATTCGATAATGACAGAAATGCTGCTTATGGTGCTCATTCTCGAAAGAAGAACTCTGGTGGTCGTAAGGACAAAAAAAGAACAAGGACTCAAGAAAAGAAGGGTAAGTGTTTCACTTGCCATAGGCCTGGTCACTATGCTAGAGAATGTCCCTTCAAGAAGGATTCTCCCGATAGTGATGATAACAACAACAACCGGAGGAATGGGAATCGAAGAAACGACAGATCTAAAGGAAAGAGGAAGGCTCCCTCTGGTGGAAACAATCAACCTTCAAAAAGGTCTAGAAACTCCAGGTATGAGGAGTCTAATGCTGTTGATAAAAGAAATGAGTATATTCTTGTATCTGCTCTCTCTGCTACATCTCCGCCCGACACTATGGATGTCTGGCTGATAGATAGTGGTGCCTCAAGACACATCACTGGTTTCAAGGAAGCACTCTCTGACATGGTTGAGAGGGATACCAATCTAGAAATTATCCTTGGAGATAACGCCACGTATCTCGTGAAAGGGACAGGGACTGTGACCCTCCACTTGTCTCAAGGACAAGTCCTACGTTTGCAAGATGTACTCTATGTACCAAAATTGAAGAAGAACCTTGTGTCTGTATCAGCCATGGAAGACAAAGGGTTCAATGCAACATTCTCTGATGGAAAGGTGCTCATGTGGAAGAAGAGCTTCAAGGAAGCTATCTCGATTGGTTTTAGAGTTGGCACACTCTACCAGGTTGGAGGGAGTCCGCTGGGAGCAATGACATGTGATACAATCCGACAAACCGAACTATGGCACCGAAGATTTGGACACCTTCATTACAAGGCCCTTCCCGAAGCAAGGAAGGTGGTGACAGGGATGCCTGACTTTGGAAATAATCATGAAGGTGTATGTAAGGGTTGTGCCGAAGGAAAGCATACAAGGGGACCTTTCCCCTCAAGTGTCACAAAGACATCTAATATTTTGCAACAGGTCCATTCTGATCTATCTGGTATGTTGCCCGTGACATCCCTGGGAGGATGTTCCTACTACATGACATTCACTGATGACTTCTCTCGCAAAACCTGGATATACTTTTTGAAGAAGAAGGATGAGGCTTTCATGTGGTTCCGTACCTTCAAAGCCTTGGTGGAAAATATGACCGGAAAGAAGATCAAGATTTTGAGGACCGACAATGGCACTGAATATGAGCCAAATGAGTTCAAAGACTTTTGCAGAGAAGCTGGCATTAAGAGGGAGACTACCACTGCATATACTCCTGAGCAGAATGGTGTTGCTGAACGCAAGAATAGGACTATTGTGGAAGCTGCCCGTGCCATGCTATGTGACCAGGGTCTACCAAAGTTTCTGTGGGGAGAAGCTGCAAATACTGCCGTGTACATTCAAAACCGATGCCCTCATTCCGCTCTGGACTCCAAAACTCCCGAAGAGGTTTTCTCTGGTAAGAAACCTGATGTCTCACATTTTAGAATTTTTGAATGTCCTGTCTATTTTCATGTGCCGAAAGAAAAGAGAAGTAAGCTGGATGCTACTGGGAAGAAAGGAATGTTTGTGGGCTACAGTGAGACTTCTAAGGCATATAGAGTCTATGTACCTGGTCAAAGGGAAGTAGAGATAAGCCATGATGTCACTTTTGACGAAGATGCTCCCCTGAAGAAAGTAGTAGATCTTCCTAGATCTGAAGAAAATCATGAAGAAAGGCCTGAAAATCTGGAAGAACCCCAGGATGAGACTATGCCTGATATTGAAGGGCCAATGGACCCTATTGATCCAACCCCTACACTGGGAAAGAGACCATCATGGCCTTAGATACCTCGAAGATGCCGAGGGACATGTCGCCCCTGGCAAATATCTCCGAGAAAACAAGTACGTAGATACCATGGGTATATCTAGTCGCCATGAGTACTATCAGACAACTCAACCTGGATCTTGAGGTCAAAGCATCAAGTCCCCAGATACTGGCACTAACAACAGCGAGGTCCATGAAGAAGAATGACAAACCAGATGTGGTCCCACATCTAAGGACAACTGTCATCATGAAATGGCTCTACAAGATCAAACATGGATCCGATGGGAGTCCGGGTGTCTGGCAAGATTTGTTGCCCGTGCTTTCTCTAAGGAAGGAATAGACTATGATGACATATTTGCACCCGTGGCCCGATATACCACCATTCGATCTATTATAGCCCTTGCTGCTACGCAAGGATGGAGTCTTCATCAGATGATGTGAAGACCGCATTTTTCTGCATGGTGTGATAAAGGAAGAGATATATGTGGAGCAACCTCTGGGGTTGAAAGTCCAGGATCGGGACACCCATGTCTGCAAGTTGAAGAAAGCCCTCTATGGGCTGAAACAAGCACCTAGAGCTTGGTACGAAAGGATGGATAGTTACTTGATGAAGCTGGGCTTCACTCGAAGTAATGCTGATCCGAACCTATACTTCAAGGTATAAGGTTGTGTGGGAAGCCCTCCATTCTTAGTGCTATATGTATGATCTTCCTGGACAGTGGAAGCCGACCCTCCTGGCCCATCAATGTAAGAGGGAGCTCGCTGCTGAGTTCGAGATGAAGGACCTAGGACTGATGCACTACTTCCTAGGCCTGGAGGTCTGGCAGAGACCTGGAGAGATTTTCCTCTCTCAAGGAAAATACATTGTGAAGCTTCTGGAAAGATTTGGTATGGTGGACTGTAAGTCCGTGTCGACACCGATGGAACTCAACTTTAAGAAGTTGAGTGGCAGCACTGCTGGGCCTATCTTGGCCAATCCTACTGAGTATCGTCAACTCATGGGAGCTTTGATGTTCTTAGTGAACACCCGACCAGATATATGTTTTGCAGTGAACACTTTGAGTCAACAGATGGTTGAGCCTCATCACTTTCACTGGGTTGGTGCCAAGAATCTTCTGAGATATCTTCGGGCACGATAAACCATGGGCTGAGATACACTGCCGGGAGTGTGACACTCCGTGGATATACTGATGCCGATTGGGCTGGCAGTGTGGTGGATCGTAAGAGCACATCAGGATGCTGCTTCAATCTTGGTTCTGCTTCGATCTCATGGATGAGCAGGAAGCAGAAGTCGGTGGCTTTGAGCACCGTGGAGGCCGAATACATTGCTGCTAGTATGGCCTGTTGTGAAGCAGTTTGGTTGCGGAAGCTCTTTAGTGAGCTGTTTGGACATGTGCTAGATACCACTGTGATACTCTATGATAATCAGAGTGGGATTCGTATGACTGAGAATCCTGTGTTCCATGACCGATCCAAGCATATTGATATCAGGTACCACTTTATCCGGGATATGGTACAGTGAGGCGCCGTAAGGCTCGATCATATAGGAACTGATGAGCAGGTCGCGGATATTCTCACTAAGCCCCTGGGAAGGTCAAGTTCCTAACCTTCCGTGAGAGTCTTGGTGTCGTGGAACGACCCTATGATGTGGGTCCTGTTGGACGATGAGCTCTGGGAGCTCTGGGGGGCTTTGGGGATAGCTTCTCGGAGCTATAAGCACTCATAATGCTTCTGCCCCACACTTGTGATTATTGAGCTGGTTCGCCTCTCATTTATCTGTGCCCCGTATGCATCCTACCCATTGAGTTCAGGGCTCATGGGAAGTACTTCTCATTTGGCCAATGAGGTGGGAAAAGCTAGAGACTATTAGCAAAGACTGATGGACGCATCAGAGATTGCCGTACTCTCTATCTAGGATGGCACGGTCCAACCACTTGATCCGGGATCAAGTCTGGGACCTCTGCCTGACTTCGGGTCAGATGAACCAACTTTGGGTTGGTTGGATACTCTTCATGAGTTTGATAGAGGTTCTGAACCTCTGGACTGATTATGTCAGTCGGGGGATGATGTCTTTATGGACTCTCTACACTTCGGTTTCCGAAATAAAGAGGCGTAAAGCAAGTTACTATGCATGACGTACGATGTTTGATTGCATCGATGGGCATCGATGGATGGAGTTCTCCTTGTTGAGAGGGAGGTTAAATTTGGATAACCAGGTCCAAACTCCATGTTGTGATGCCTGCTGCATTAAGTGGCTAGTATTTTTGTTGATTCTTCGAGAGGTAAACTATATAAAATATATCTTAATCCGATGAGTAATATTTATTTTGAATTTATTATTTATATTTTCATCTAGGAAAGGTGCCGGCCTTAAGGTTGGGCGCTCCCTAGGTTGTGGCCACACACCCCAATGATGGATATAACACAGTAAAGTTGGAGAGCATTTTCACAACAACTCAACACACTTCTTCTTCTCTCATCTCGATAGGGGCTTTGTTCCTCAAGGACAAGCTCCCAAATGTCAATACACGTTGGTGAAGAAATAACAGTGACGAATTTGTACTACTGGACGAATTTCTGCAGCTAGGGTTTTGCTGGAAGTTTGACCAGCGTTGACTTTGGTCAACGCACGGTCCGAAAGGGCTGAAAATTGTTGGAGAGTTTGATTTTGAGAGGCCGTACACATTGGCACTGAAATCGAGGTCAAAGGGTTGACCGAACTGTTGCTGCGTTGACTTTTAGCTTGCTGCCCTGCGTTGACTTTTCTGGAGTTGACTTGGGTTGACTCGGTAGCTGATTGGAGGACTGTTGTGACACATTCTGGGTTGGCTGACCAAGGAGACTTTGCTGGTTGAAGCATCCTGTTGACCGCCGTAACGCACCATCACATTTTTTCTGTTTCTGGTTTGCCTTCTATAAGATCCACTTATATGTTCTATCAGCATTTTACTTAACTATTTGTGTGATTGCTGTAAGAAAAGTAAAGTTGCTTCAAGCATAGAACATCTACAAAAATTTACATAAAGGATGTCAAGGAAAACTAAAACTAGAATTTGAGGCTGAATGATGGGAGAGAGAAGGCGGCTTCTCAAGCAAATCATAAATCACTACAAAGAGGTCGATTCACTTTTTAATAATGACATTTGGAGAATACCTCGGCCTAAGGGGGATTGAATGCGTAATCCTAGGAGGAACACTAAATTGAGGATGACAATCACATCTAACATTGGAGACCAAGCGTAAGAATCTCTGAATGCAACATGAGGTACTTTACCAAAAATATAGTACTCTTTGCAAAGAGAGTTCAGATGTGGGATCTCCTAGAAATGCCCTGTCCATCAATATGGTGGTCTCCATCTTAGGGCTTGTCATGGAAGTTTCTTAGAGGTCTTGAGGAAGCCAAACAACAAATCAAGAAGGTGGCGTCAATAGGAAACCCGAGGTCTCACTCATCTCATATTTGTAGTGGCATGGATCTTTCTCTATCATTTACTGCCTCGACAAGACAACAGTGAAGAGAGAGTTTATCCTCCTAATGGGCCCTGGCTCAAAAGGTCCAAATAGGTACCATGATATATGTTCAAGAATACCCTAATGAAAAGAGATAGGCATATTTAGTATGGATAACGAAAGAACAAGGAGAGGGAGCTAACCTAAATCCTAGTAATAGCAATAAAACCTTACTCGAATCTCATAATAAATAAGACATTTGAAGATGATGTTCCTATTACGCCATATACTAGCAAAGGTACTTACATATCTATTGCAGCATTTTTTACACCATTGTAAGCCTAAGGTCACGAGTTAAAGTCTTGTAACGAACATGCAAGACCCCCTGTATTAGGTATCCTCGACCTTGTTGGGTTAGACCATAGTTGGTCCCTTTCAATTCATTGTTGTTCCTTTCGTCTTGGATGGGATTGGAGATCCTTGGGTAGGCTTATATGAAGACTCATGGTTTTAGAGAACGTTGCTTTTATAGGGGTGATAAATAATGTAGTGGTCAATCTAGCCCATGTCGAGCGCACATGTAATATTCCTTTTTTTTAGTGTCACCTATGACAGGGTTAGGATGGACCTCCAGAGTTAGACAGGTCACAGGTACAAGTTGGTTTCATCAGCGGGCCTAGGGGTTTTTTGGAGGAGTTTTGAGGAGTTTCTATGAGGACTGGTGGCATTCACTTCATATACTCCATCATCCGCACAGTTTGCCTTTCGTTTTGGTGCATTCCGACAACTTTCTGAAAACCGAGTTATTTTTGGGCTTAACTCAATTAATTACACTCAAGGTAGCATTCCGGGAGGAATACTCGATAGAACACCTTGGTGTAATAGCTCGTTGGAACTGGGACGAGAATACCTACATCTAGTGATGGTTGGACATGAGTTTCAATGACCTGAGGGGACATGGTAGCCGATTTACTCTTTCTTGCATTAAAAAAGAATATTTTAATTGGAAAATAAAAGGGAAAAATGCTCCATGATTAAAATAATAATAAAATAAGGCTCTAGAAGGATCCAGGAGATCTATAAAACAAGAGGAGGAGGCCATTGAGGGATATCTTGGATTGGATCATTTTCTATCATTTACTGCCTCGACAAGACAACAATGAAGAAAGAGCTTATCCTCCTAATGGGCCCTGGCTCAAAAGGTCCAAATAGGTACCATGATATATGTTCAAGAATACCCTAATGAAAAGAGATAGGCGTATTTAGTATGGATAACGAAAGAACAAGGAGAGGGAGCTAACCTGAATCCTAGTAATAGCAATAAAACCTTACTCGAATCTCATAATAAATAAGACATTTGAAGATGATGTTCCTATTACCCCATATACTAACAAAGGTACTTACATATCTATTGCAGCATTTTTGACACCATTGTAAGCCTAAGGTCACGAGTTAAAGTCTTGTAACAAACATGCAAGACCCCCTGTATTAGGTATCCTCGACCTTGTTGGGTCAGACCATAGTTGGTCCCTTTCAGTTCATTGTTGTTCCTTTTGTCTTGGATGGGATTGGAGATCCTTGGGTAGGCTTATATGAAGACTCATGGTTTTAGAGAACGTTGCTTTTATAGGGGTGATAAATAATGTAGTGGTCAATCTAGCCCATGTCGAGCACACCTGTAATATTCCTTTTCTTTGGTGTCACCTTTGACAGGGTTAGGGTGGACCTCTAGAGTTAGACAGGTCACAGGTACAAGTTGGTGTCATCAGCGGGCCTAGGGGCTTTTTGGAGGAGTTTTGAGGAGTTTCTATGAGGACTGGTGGCATTCACTTCATATATTCCATCATCCGCACAGTTTGCCTTTTGTTCTGGTGCATTCCAACAACTTTCTGAAAACCGAGTTATTTTTGGGCTTAACTCAATTAATTACGCTCAAGGTAGCATTCCGGGAGGAATACTCGATATAACACCTTGGTGTAATAGCTCGTTGGAACCGGGACGAGGATACCTACATCTAGTGATGGTTGGACATGAGTTTCAATGACCTGAGGAGACATGACAGCCGATTTACTCTTTCCTGCATTAAAAAGGAATATTTTAATTGGAAAATAAGAGGGAAAAATGCCCCATGATTAAAATAATAATAAAATAAGGCTCTAGAAGGATCCAGGAGATCTATAAAAGAAGAGGAGGAGGCCATTGAGGGATATCTTGGATTGGATCATTTTCTTATGTGAGAGGTTTGAGAATTTGGTTCTCTACTTCATTGGTAGCCCCAAGACGAAAACCCTCGAGTGAGTTATCGAGTGTTGGACGGAAACCCAATACTCTTGAGGAGGTTTCACTTAGAAATCTCACAGTGCTTCAGTGGAGTTTGGAGAGGTCAATTTTGTCATAGCCGATTTGCAGCAGTCTTCTCACCGAGCCATCTACATCATTGCCAGCGCCACTCATCAGTTGGGCTAGAGATTTTTTCTGGGTTTTGCTCCGCTTGCTTGGCAAGCTCAGGTTCCACTATTGCTTCATGTTGATGTACTATTTCCAGTGGATTAATAAAACGGCTCAGTGATTTTATCGGCATCCATTGTGTTGAACCCTTAGTTAAACTGAGCGGGGGGGGGTGAATCAGTTTAACACATTCATGGACTTTTAAAACTTTCCTTTCAACTTATTTACACCTTCATTTCATGATCAACTTAATATGTGAGCAATCTTAATTTGTGAGCAGCAAGTATTAAGCAGATTAGATAATGTAACAACAGTCTTAATATGTGAGCAGCAAGTATTAAGCAGATTAGATATACCATATCAACTCATAGACAGCAGATATAAGTGGAAACCCATAAAGGAGAAAACCACATCTTATTATTGTTGTGATGCAAAGGCAAGCTCCAACTCCCTCTCACCACTGATTTTCAGTAGGCTCCAACCTACAGGAGGCTCCTACCTCAATTCTGCAAGCTACAACTTGCAAGGAAGCTCCAACTCCCATCTATTTTCTGCAGGCTACAACCTGCAGGAGGCTCCTACCTCAACCAGCTACAACTGACATCTATCAAGCTACAACTTGATATGGAAGCACCAACTTCCTTTCTCTTTCATAAAATAAATCACATGTTGATTTACCTGGATATCAACTCTGTTCTGTACCTTTTTCACTGCTGTCCACCAGCCTTCATATCTGCCTCATATCATTTCAGAATCTTCACAGCTTCTCTATCTGCTCCTTTTTCTTACACTCTCTCTGCCTCATTTCTCCATTCTGTCTTACCTTTTTATGCATATCTATGTGATATCATTTATAGGGTTCACCTCATGACTGTTTGTATGCCACAGGGAATTTGAAGTGAACAGCCATGACTCTTTGACTTCCACCTTCTCATTTCTTTCCTAGCATATTCAGAAAAACATATAACAATAGATATACATTTCAACATTACAGTGGGATATTTCTTTGCCTCCGGAGACTTGCCTTTGCATCACAAACAATATAAAATCAATTAAAACATTTACATTTACATTTGCATCTGATATATCTCATTCAACCCTTTCAGTTCTTGGCTCACTGTGTGCTTGTCTTTTCTGTTGCTGTCACTGGCTTTTTCAGTTTCTGCTTACTCTCCTGCTTTCTGTGCATGTACCCCTGTCGGACCCACATTCTCCAAGTTCACTGTGTATATAAAAATGCATTTCTAATTTATGTTCTAAATCTGGCAGCTGTATCAATGCTGAAGATTTCTTTTTCCATCACTATGTTAAAATCCTGTTATAACTCATACACACATTCCCAAATCTCAAAGCTGCATATAAAATGTATGCAAATTCCTGCCCAAATAAATTCACAATCTGGCAATTTCACAACATTGACGCGGAGGCACTTTTCTTCAATTTCTGATTATGAAACCAAATGTAGGAACCCACTTAATCCAAAGTCTCCACCTTTATTTCATTTCCACATGAAAGCACATTTTAATAGTCTTATCATAAAACCTTTGGATTAATTAACTTTCGGCATTGTATTGTAACTCAGGCTTTAATAAATTACAGCCAATGGTTATAATAATCTGTTTTTTTCAACTTTAACTCTAAGGCTTATAAACCAATAAACCATAGAATCATTCACTGCCACAACTTCATTTCACTCTTTAATAAAACCCAGTTATCAAATAAGTAATACGGCCCCATAGCTTTATGAACACTTTATTTGTATTAATCTTGACTTTGTTAAACCAACGCTTTATCAATGTAATTCCACAGCTTAACTAACTTACTAAGCTTAGCCTTTGGCTTAGCCAGCGTATCCACACATGAGCTTCTGACCATAGCGCTTCATACACCTCGGGTTATGGTTAAAATATCAACCACCGCTATATATTAAAGTCTGGGCCCCACATTTCAATCACGTGGGTAATTCACCGTTTAAAAGTTCGACCCTGCTTTCACCTGAGGCATCAACATAATTTACCGTTCTGGCCTTTACAAAGTTTAACCCATTAACAATTAAATGTCACATATAAACCTTCGATTTGAAACCAAACTCCAGCAGAATATGAATGTTCGGGTCCACAATCTTTATTAACCCGCATATCAAACATTCACGCATATCAAACTATGTTATACATTGGTTCCGGCATATATTGACCCAACAGCAAATGACATTCACATCGCCTAAGGTTCTTACCTTGGCTATAATTGCCGACATCACATTTCATTTATACATTTCAACCTTATTAAATCTCGACTTGATTTATAACAAAACCCAATAAACCTTAAGGTCTGCTCGGTCCCACCGTTCAGTTAACATACCTTGCACATCCAACAGCTGAGGAGTTGTCGCGTTGTTTTGGGATGATCCAACGATCATCGCGCAACTAGCATGCACGAGGTTTAATCCTCCAAATTTACGCGATATAAATGGTATTCCAAAACCACTCATTGACACGCGTCAATCAAAGACTGATATCGCGTTTTTTTTTCAATTCCATTTACCACCCTTGTGGTCGCGCGATACCGTTGGGTTTCTTCTTCAAAACCGCCCTTCCGGTTTCTCCTCACGGTTCTGTTTCCTCTTGCTCACGGTTCCATTCCTTCGTTTGTTTAACTGCGCCTTTTCAAATAATATTCAAATAACGCATACATGGGTCACGACTTTGTCACTTCTTTTCGTATAAATTTGACTTGGATTAAAACATAAACCAATGTCACCAACGCACATATGAAATAACAATCATTCGGGACCACAGCAAGTACATCACTTACCTTTTCGTTAACTTACTCGCAACTAGGAAATGCGATATAAATGGTATTCCAAATTTACGCGATATAAATGGTATTCCAAAACCACTCATTGACACGCGTCAATCAAAGACTGATATCGCGTTTTTTTTTCAATTCCATTTACCACCCTTGTGGTCGCGCGATACCGTTGGGTTTCTTCTTCAAAACCGCCCTTCCGGTTTCTCCTCACAGTTCTGTTTCCTCTTGCTCACGGTTCCATTCCTTCGTTTGTTTAACTCCGCCTTTTCAAATAATATTCAAATAACGCATACATGGGTCACGACTTTGTCACTTCTTTTCGTATAAATTTGACTTGGATTAAAACATAAACCAATGTCACCAACGCACATATGAAATAACAATCATTCGAGACCACAGCAAGTACATCACTTACCTTTTCGTTAACTTACTCGCAACTAGGATACACAGTTAATTCTGGCTCTTTTTCCTTTGATACACAGTTTCGATGGACAGAGAATTTCTTCTCTGTTACGGGTTAACCATGATCCCAATTACCTCTATAGCTCCACACTTTTAACGAACCGTCACTCTCATTATTCAATATACAGGCAGACCTTTAAACCAAGTCCCTCAGCCATTCATACAATGTGTTATATGGCCGCTCATGAATCGAGCCTTTCGATTTCAATGAGGCCTACTTCACTAGCTTTAAATCTCGAATCCAGATAGTTAACTACAAAAATGTGTGAGGAACAGAGTTCGTTCTACGATTTTCTTATCACAATAGAATTCGGTAATTCCTCCATCAATTCAACATCGCTCCTTCAATGGAAAATCAAATAATTCTTCATGCATTCAGCTAACCCATGATCATTGACATCGACTCTTGCATTTAAAACAGAGCACCATCAGAACCTTATCACAGAGCCTTATTCATACCTAGTTCAAGACTGCTTGTCCTGGCTAGATCTTCAAAATCAATGGCCCTTCTACTGCCCGTAGGCTTACAGAACTCTAGTTTTTGTACCTACTCTAACTCTCCAGATCTATCTAGCTCTATGCAGATCTCTACTGCCTCTCTGCTACCTCTCTGCATCTTTGTTGCCTCTTTTTGTTGGTTATTCTTTGTGATAGTTCAGGTGCCGCTCATTTCTTCTCCTTTGCCATCAATGACAATATTTCCAACACATTGTGTATTATTTGTTGGTTGTGTGTCTATTCATGTTTATTTTGTTGTTCAAGTTTATCTCTGGTATCTATTGTTAAAATCCCCATTTGGGGAGATTACAGTGGTATCAAAGCTGGCTTTCTTACCAACCTGACGGTTTATTGCAGAGCAAATATTTGTGGCTTAGTCTCAGAGTGCCAGAAAGAATACGTATCTGTTGCAGGTGTTGTGGTTTTTTTTATCTATTCCCCGAGGAGACGAAGTTTTGCTCCAGATCTCAGAGGGACGATTTGATCGTTATTCGAAGAGATTAGAATTTATGATCAAATATTAGTTGGGGTCACACACAAAGGAAGTATTAATGTGTTGAAGCATCTTCCAGAAGATGTGCACAGGCTGCACTTATTGAGAAAGCAACTACAGTACTTGTTCACAGTTCCAGGACAATGGAAGCCGACATTAACAAAGGAAGTGCGTTGACAATGGCAATCTGAGGAAGCAGCAACTGTCAGTGTTCTACAAGGTTACATTGATAACAAAGAACAGATGGAACCCATACCAAAGTGTGATTGGAACGCATTGTTTCCAGATGCGCAGAAACTATATTCGAGGCCTATGGGAGCGTGAACTTCGGTCTGTGTTCACGGTTTAATCGTGGGTTGTCAACGACACGTGCAAGCCCCATGTAAAGCAAGTTAGATCGACTGCAGTGTGGGGTCGACCAAGTGTGATTAGCTGATACAATATCAGTCAGGAGTCGGAGAAGTGAATCATTCGGTAGGGCAATTGGTGGCACGCAGTGCACGTAGCCGAGAAATATTTGCCCAGCTATCGATCTACCTACACTCAAGTGCATAAGCAGTGTTTATGCCTGTGAACGATCAAATGATGCCTTGAAATGTATTGATTTCGTAACAGCGTGCACGGTGCAACTTCCAAAATGGCTGCCTGTGACCGTGGTCACTCTCTGAAGATGAGATCTCGATCCTTTATGAGAGGAGATGACGCAAGAATGGGTCGAGGTGATAGTCTATGCATAACTACATCTGGTTGTTGCATGATGCATGGAGTCTATACGTGTGCCAGATGAATGAGCCAGTAGAACTATATGTATAACAAATGTGATCACTTGAAGTTCGGTATGCATTGAAGCAATTGACACCTACAGCAGGGATCAAGGGCAGTCAGGGATTGAAGAGGAAATAGAATGATGAACAAACTGATGAGGGTATGTTTCTAGTGTGTTGAGACGGAGGCAGAGAGCGATAAGCCAAATTATGTACATGTCGGGAAAATTCCACTCAGTTGTGACGACGAAAGTAGAGGATCGTGTTGGGCATCTAAATCGATTATGTATGCTTACCTGAGCATGCACTAGAGAAGAGACAACGAAAGAAGCTCTAGACGAGGCTCATGTGAGAATTTTCACAGAAAGTAGCTCCAATATGCAAAGTACTCCATAGATCACATCTTGCCAATATACAATAGGCCGAAATTCTTCAAGAGAGGCTTGCCAAGATACAATAGGCCGAAATTCTTCAAGAGAGGCCAAATTAGTCCAAGGGATGATGAATGAAATGAAAAGTCCTATCCTCTATTTATATGAGGATGAGTCATAATATTAGCCTAAGAGCCCCTACTAACAAGTTAAATCACAAGAAACCCTTGGGTTACAAGCCAACCCACTAACTTTTTATCATAAGTGCAAAATAAGCCCACACAAGTGAGTTGCTAGCCTTCTAGTTTTGACGTCATGCATAAAGTGACCTCCAAATTCCATGTCCAAGTACTAGGAGGTGCCAAATGTGACATAGAAGCATGTAAAATCATGATTTGAGGGTTGGCCCTTAAATCCACCTCAATGGCTCTCTGTGGTCCCAAAATCCAGTTGGGGCACCACAAAGAGGTCTATATGGGTCTCCAACAGCGAAAAGTGTCCATCTTTGCTCTAGTATTGAGGGGTTTCCAAGTGCTACTAGCCCTCCAAGTCTCTGAAGGCAAGACCATCCTCATTTAGGTCCTGAATCAACTACCATCCCTCACAAGGTGGTAAGGTTGGCCTAGGGGCATGATGGTTCCAGATGTGTCATCCTGAAGAATAATCAAATCCAGTGCAAAGTGCATAGCGTCCTGGGTGTAATGACTGCTCTGGTACATTTGAGATATGTTGGTGACACTGGGAGGCCCAAGAGTCTCAATGCTTCACTTGATAGTGCCAATATGCTTCTCTAATGGCCAGGGTACCTGTGGGTAAGGTGCCCAGGACATGGGTTGTTGAACCACCTGACAATCACAACACAGGTTCTAGTGAAAGCAACCAATCATTAGGGACAATAACCATTATTGCATCTAAGTGAACCAAGCTTGAATGTAATGGGCTACTTAATGTTGAGATTTTGAGTATTGGGGTAGATTCGAATGTGCTCTAGCACCCAAACTTTGTGGAGGGACTAGAGTACATGAGATCTCCAAGACCTAGAAAGGGATTTGAGAAATTCCATCCGGTTTAAGATAAAATAAATTAATTAATATTTTTAATTAAGGACCCTATGTCTAACTTAGAAAAAATAAAATATTAAAGGTAATATATTTAAACATGTGATGGAAATGACTTAAATCACACGGATCAAGCTTTCTTTTAATCTTAGCCATCAAATCAAGATTAGATCACGGTCGTTGGTTTCCCAACGAGAAAAGTATAAAGGAAAGGCTTGGGGTCAATTGGAGAGCATACACATGGAGGCAGAGCACTGAGACTAAGCTGGAATTCTAGGGCGTGGTTTGCTAAGAATTTCTAGAAGTGTTTCAGCTGCAGCGAGGGGTAGTATTCGCTAAGGGGATGATCTGATCCCAGAGCCAAGAGTCAGCAAGATGTAGAGAAGAATTAGTCAAAGCAGCGCAGAGGGGGCAACAGTTACGCAGCAACTGCGCAGCGCAGAGGGCTTCAGTGCTATGCAGGTGCTACGTAGGCCCAAAAAGGGCAGCGCAGAGGCAACAGGAGGCCATCAGGGCTTAAGCAGGCCCAGCTAGCTGCACAAGGACTGCGTCACCCAGTCTGGGGTTACGCAGGCCTCTCCTGAGCAGAGCAAGGGCACCAGCAAGCTAGCCGAGCTTACGCAGAGGGCTTCAGAGCAACGATGGGGTTTCTGAAGACAAAAATAGGCTATGTTCTGTAAATCTCGTTTGAGAGTGTGAATCAATCAGTTTCTCCGTCTCCATGACAGAGGTATTGCTGCAGATTTTTTTATCCATCTATCGGGCCCACTTTTGTTGTACTTAGAATCTACTTAATAATATAAACCCTCCAGCAGCGGGACGACCGGTTTTCTCGCATTGGGTTTTTTCAGGGACAGTTGTCCAGAAATATTGTGTGTCACTTTGTCTATGTGCATGTATTCAGTTTAGATCTATATCTATGAAGACTGTTAATGTGTTTACTTCAATGTTAATGCTGAAATTTCAAATTAATAACTTGATTAAGTAGAAGTATAACCAGATTTAATAGTAGGGTTTCTGCATAAGTAATGTTCAGAAATTTTCACATGGTATTAGAGCGATTGTAGATCTAGCTGAACCATCAGCAAGAAGACTGAAGAATCCTTGCTGCAAAAAGCAGCAAAGAAAGGAGCAGTAGCTGCAGAAGCCAGACCAGAGAGGATCGCGTAGCAGCAAAGGGAAGCAGAGCCACGCAGAGACCAAAGTGACGCAATCTCCACGCAGGCCCACGTACTTACTGCGCAGAGGCAACGCAGAGACAAAGGCCAGCTAGGGTGACGCAGTCTTGAAGCTGTTGCTGATTCAGAGTGCTGGAAGCAGTGCTGCAAAGCTTCAGTAGTTGCTGGTGGGGTTAATTTTCTGAAGGTGCAGAAATTAGCCTGAGCACTAGTTGACAAAGAGCGGGAAGAGAACAGCCTCTCAGAGGATTTCCAGCCAAAGAAATCTGCAAATCGATCAGAGGATCAAAGAGAGTTGATTTGTGCGATTTGGCAGACTTCCAAGAGAGGAAGTCAGTTGTTAGAGGGAGCAGATGGTGCCTATCTCGCCAAGGACCCTAGATTCGAGTCTCTAGCATAGAGAGAAGGATTAGATTTGAATCCAATAGAGATATTGAGCATATGACACCTCAAGGACTATGTGATCAGGATATGTTGGACGGACTGTCCAACTTTGCAATCTGGAAGGCCAGAATCTAGATAGTCATGGAGGCATATGGTCTGAGGGAGCATGCAAAAAAAGTCCTAGCCATGCCAACCAATGCGAAGCTCATGGAGAAGCATGAAGAAGCAGCGGCACACACCAAGCACTTCATCATGGACAATGTCAAAGATCATGTAGTGCCCCACATAGCCAAGAAGACAATGGCTCATGATATGTGGGTGGCTCTGACCTCACTATATGAAGGAACATTCGTCCAAAGGAGAATGCTTCTAGAGAATCAGATGAGGTTATTCATGATGGCCAAGGGAGAAGAGATCGAACCCTTCCTTTTCAGATTACAGGCAATCAGGGATCAGTTGACTACCATGGGAGTGAAAGTGGAGGATGATGTGATGGTGAGGACTACACTTAATGCAGTCATAGAGGACTAGGAAAATTTTGTCCAAAGTATCTTGGGCAAAGCAGACCTTCCCAACTGGGACAGTATGTGGACTATCCTCCGTCAAGAAGAATTTTGTCGGTTCACCAAGAGACAGTACAGCACCAAATCAAGTAAAGTGAAGAAGAAAGAGAAAGAAGATACAGCGTTGGCATCAAAGAGGTAGCATGGGAGGAAGAAGCGTGATCTATCAAAGATCAAGTGTTTCCAGTGTAGCGAACTAGGACATTTCGCCAGAAATTGTCCTCAGAGGAAGAAGGGCAAGGAACCTTCTACCTCCAAGGCTGTTGTGGCGGACGATGGCTCCGAAGATGACGTAGCCATGAGCGCTCATGAACCACGAAAGTCGGCGACATGGATCTGTAGAGCAATTACAGAATGCTAGCGGGATCCTTGAGTGGCCCAACTCTTGGATCACATCCGTGCTACGGGAGCCTTAAGACAATAGCGAGATAAGAGGAGCAGTGGGTGTAGAGAATCACAGATGGAGTAAAGGCAGAGCTGAATACTGAGAGGGAGCAGCACAGTGCAGATGCAGCAGCGACGTGGCAATGCAGCGCAGAGGGACTGATGTGACTTCAGCAGCGCAGTGCAGGCTGGCTTGCCACAGTAGCGCAGTGGTTTTAGGAGGATAGCGCAGAGCAGCAGCCTATGGAGCTTCAGTGATGAGGATGCAACCCAACTGAGTTGTCTGTCAAAGATTGGGCAGGAGTTTCAGTTGTTTCTCTCAACAACTGAGTTGTAGTGCAGCAGTTGGCAACACGATGCAGCAAATTAAGAGGGAGTTACAGTACAGATGTGGCAGTGGTGGTGCCAGTGTCATGGGCAGCAGTATGGGAGAGCAACAGCAGGGCAGTGATGAAGGGTAGCAGGCCAAGCATCAGCGCAGAGACCCACACCAAAGATCAGTGCAGAACTTCGGGGTGTAGTGTTGTGCTAGAGCACTTTCCTCGCTAAGAGGGAGTGTTGAGATTTTGAGTGTTGGGGTAGCTTCGGATGTGCTCTAGCTCCCAAACTATGTGGAGGGACTAGAGTACATGAGATCTCCAAGGCCCAGAAAGGGATTTGAGAAATTCTATCCAATTTAAGAGAAAAATAATTAATTAGTATTTTTAATTAAGGACCCTAAGTCTAACTTAGGAAAATTAAAATATTAAAGGTAAATAATTTAAACATGTGATGGAAATGACTTAAATCACACAGATCAAGCTTTCTTTTAATCTTAGTCGTCAAATCAAGATTAGATCACAGCCATTGGTTTCCCAACGAGAAAAGTATAAAGGAAAGGCTTGGGGTCAGTTGAAGAACACATGCATGGAGGCAGAGCACTGAGACTAAGCTAGAATTCTAGGGCGTGGTTTGCTAAGAATTACCAGAATTCTTTCAGCTGCAGCGATGGGTAGCATTGGCTAAGGGGATGATCTGATCCTAGAGCCAAGAGTCAGCAAGAGGCAGAGAAGCAGCAGTGAGAGCAGCGTAGAGGGGGCAACAGCTACGTAGCAGTTACACAGCAGTTGCGCAACGCAGAGGGCTTCAGTGCTACACAGGCCCAAAAAGGGCAGCGCAGAGGCAGCAGGAGGCCATCAGGGCTTACGCAGGCCCAGCTAGGGCAGCGCAGGGACTGCATCACCCAATCTAGGGTTATGCAGGCTAGTAGAGCTGACGCAGAGGGCTTCAGAGCAGCGCTAGGGTTTATGAAGACAAAAATAGGCTGAGTTCTGTAAATCTCGTTTGAGGGTGTGAATCAGTCAATTTCTCCGTCTCCAGAACAGAGGTAGTGCTGCAGATTTTTGTATTTCTCTGACAGGTTAACCAGTAAGGTGCCCAGATTTGTTGTACTTAGAATCTACTTAATAATATGAATCCTCCAGCAACCAGAAGACCAGTTTTCCCGCATTGGGTTTTTCCAGGGACAGTTGTCCAGAAAATCTTATGTGTCACTTTGTCTATGTGCATGTATTTAGTTTAGATCTGTATCTATGAAGACCGTTAATGTGTTTACTTCGATGTTAATGCTGAAATTTCAGATTAATAACTTGATTAAGTAGAATAAGTATAACCAAATTTAACAGTAGGGTTTCTGCATAAGTAATATTCAGAAATTTTCACACTTAATCCTTCAAATAAGGATTCCCTTCCAAAATCAGGGTCTTGATCTCGCAATGGGTGTTTCCTCCCTAAGTAACAATGGCTAAAGAATCACCCTATTAGGTGGTTCCAACCCCTAAGGGGAAGTAACATTTCCTCAGTCTACCCTTCAATGGATAGGTGTTGGTGAATAATAATGATGGTACGGCGAGGAGAAGACGTCATGGCTAAGTGCCATGGTCAAAGGGACCAGCATGATGGGGATCCACATCATGAGTGTATAAATCTGAGGAGGGAGCAATCTCGGATGCATGAGTTACCAACTCGGCCTTTGTTTTACCACCATTCTTCTGTGCCTTTTACTTTTGCTTGATTATTTTTCTGTCTTATTGCTTATTAGAATTCTTGAACCTAGCACCCGGTATTCAGTTACCACTAAACAAATACATGGCTAAGTTATGTTAGATTTTGGTATCATCGGTCAAGTGTTCTACTCTCGATTTGTGTCTAAGAGGCTAAGGAACACGAGATCTCCAAAACCCAGAAAAGGTTTCACGAGATAATCTTGTGAAACACCTTAATTAAATTAATTGATCAATAATTAAAAATGCCTAAGTCTAACTTAGGAAAAATGATTAATTAATGGGAATTAATGATGATCGAGAATGCTCTAGAGACTCACACGGATCAATTCTAAGATGATCTTAGTCGTTGATGAGGATCTAATCATGGTCGTTGATGCTCCAGCGAGAGATTATAAGAGCAAGTCGATGGGTTGGAGATAGACACACTGACACAAGAGGGGAGTGAGTTACCTTGCAAATCGAGCTACCCAATGTGCAGAGATTTAGCGAGGGACAAGTTCGAGCCAGAAGGAGAGCATCAGTGATTGAGGGAGCAGCAAAGGAGATTTCTAGAGAGTTTCCCAGCAGTTTTCTAGTGTCGGAGAGGCAGGAAAAGGGAGGCCGAAATTTTCTATAGAGAAAGTCGTCCAAGCAATGCAAACTTAGTTAGTCCAGCTAAGCGAGTTGCCCGAAAGGGTTTGTTTCAGTTGTCGAAGGACGGAAGGATTATTCGGAAGGCAGAGTGAATTTTTACAGAGGCTAGACTGCCCAACTTGAGGCTGATTTAGGGGTCGTACGACTTGCACATGCCAGTAGTGCAAGTAGCCAAGAGGCAGTTCGAGCAGGCTAGAGGGAGGCCAAATTATTTTGCAAAGGGAGAATTTTTGCTCCTAATTATTTTGGCCAGACTATTTGTCGGAGGATTGCCAGTTGGGCATCCAAATTTTTGTACTCGGAAAATTTGTTACATAATAATAAAATAAACCTCTCATCTACTGCACGGGTTTTCCCTTCGGGGTTTTTCCAGGGACGTTAGTCCAAAAAATATTGGTGTCATTTTTATTGTGTGCACATCTATTTCTCAGTTCTTGATTTTATTTTCGCAACGTATTTTATGGTGAAGATTGCAATTGTGAATTATTCATTAATTGTCATAAACAATTAAACTACTAACAATTAGAAGAATAGTATTTAGTAATTGCAATCAAGGAATTTTCACATGGTATCAAAGCATAGTTGATCAGATTTGAGGCTCAGAGGCGAAAGATCAACAGAATTGTGCAGTTTCAAAGGGAGATCTGAGCACAATTTCTCCAGATCTGCGCAGACCAGCCAAGCAGTGCAAATTGTTGAGTAGGGAAATCAATTTTTAGAGGCAGAGTGCAAGAAAATTTTGATTTGCCCAGAGCAGAATTCCAACAGGCAATGGATTTGCAAGATAAAGGGTTCCGGTGAGTAGATCAATTGATTCGTTTTGCAGTGAGGGTTTCAGTTGTAGATTTGTGTAGGGACATAAAGAGAAAAGCACACTGAAGAAGATTTCTAGTTTTCTCAGAGGGTTTCCAGTTTCTAGTTTCCTAGAAGGCAAAGTGAGTTACCCAGTTGAGGTAGGAGGCAGGGCGAGAACTGGAGAAGGATATCCAAAGGCAAGCAGAAGCAGATCTACGCATTTCCTGAGAAGTGCGAGTAGTTGAAGAAAGGTCACATGAAAGAAAGGAGATTTCTAGCACCAATCTCTAGTTTATTTGAGTTTCGCAAGAATGGCCATGTAATGACCCATCTCGAATTAAAGGGGGCATAGGAATATTAGCATGCATACGAGGCATGCATGTGATAGCTACATATGCATGCATTGGATGCACTGCGCTAGTATACATATTAACTTATTATGAAAATTTCCCAATAAAAGATAAATGAGTTGATTATTGAAAGTACTAAGTAAATACCTAATTCACAAAAATATATAATATATTGAGTGAGGTACTTAATCTATGTACAACCACCATAATATATAACTATACAAAATAAAGGGGAAAGACAATGTATTATACAAAGTAAAAAGGGAATATAATATATATGGTACAAAAATAAATTGAATATAATACATTTTATATATAAAATAACAAGGGAAATACAATACAAAATATACGAAAAATTTATAATATGTATTAATTATTATATAAACAAAAAAGGGAAAAATTATAATATACAAACTATACAAACTTAAAAGAATTCATTATATATATTATGCAATTAAAAAAAGCATAAAATAAAGTCGCAAGGACTTATAAAGTAAACTATGAATACAACATGAATTAAATAAATACAGTACTTAAGTCCATTACTCTTAAATGTGACTGCCTCTACAAAATGAAAGAGCAAGGTGGGATTTCACATTCACTCCACCTGTAACCGACAAAGAACCAAGAAAACATTTTATTAATCAGGACCTTGAGACGATGGAAAGAAAGGCGGTGGAAGGACTGGTGTATAAGAAGAGAGGAGATGACAAAGGGAAGGGGGAGGTTCTTGACATTTGAGGAAAACAAAGACAAAGGGGAATACACAAAGAAGAAATAGTCGGAATCTATTGAGAGGAATTTGATAAATGAGCAATTGTTCTTGGAGTTTTGGGCACGGGGGCTAGAAGATCTCCATTTTGAAGTCTTTTGGATCTAGGGACTGGATAGGTAGACCCCAGATAGGCTGGGAGGAAAAGAGTCGGTTTGGTAGCAGGAGCGAGAGCAACAGCAGACAAGAAATGTCTCCAAACTAATTTCCAAGTATTCTTCCGTCTTTAATTTTTAAATTCCACTACAAATTTACTATTTGGTTAAACCCTAAACCGCAGCGTTGACTGGTTTGATGCAGATTTGACTGTTGATTTGACAGTTTTGTGGATAGGTTTTTGGGGTGAGTTTGACTTTGAAGGAAGGTCGAGTTTGACCATGTTTGATTGAACCTGGTTGGAGGTTGAAAGGGTTGGTTTGACCAGCAAAGTCTTTGTTGGCTAGGGCATCCTGTTGACTGTTGTAAAATACATTTCTCTCTATCTTTGCTGAATAAGAAGAATTACAAATTCTTGTATCTTGTATTGCCTTGTCTTCTGTCGATTTAATTTTACATTCTATCAGCATTTACTTTCGATGGTTATGTGATTGCAAATTTGAATTGGGCTAATAAGAAAGATTGAAGTAAACTGCACTAAGCGTAGAACATACCATGGTTGTCTAAAATTAACATGGTATCAGAGCTAAGGTGGAGACAAAACCCAAGCAAGAGTGAAAAGCAATCACCGAAGAAGTTGAATAATCAAGGACCAGGATCAATGGCCTCCTCATCATACAAGGGTTTCAAATCTGATGATAAGCTGACTAATAAGTCTGATTATCATGCTTGGAAAATGTCCTTGGATCTGACATTGGAAGATCAAGATGTTATGAATTATGTGCACGGAAAAATCAATGACCCTCCATCAAATGCATCGGTTGCCACTAAGACAAAGTACAAGAAAGGGGAAGTCAAGGCGAAGAAGATCATCGAGGATTCTATTCATAAGCACTTGGTTGCTTATATCTCCGAGTTGGGCACATCTAAGGAGATGTATGATAAGTTGGTTAACATGTTCAGGGCTAGCAATGCTAATCAAATTATATTTTTGAAGAACAAGTTGAAGGAGATCAAGAAGGGCAAAGGAGAATCCATCCAATCATATTTCATGAGGCTCACCGAAATCATGAATGATCTCTTAGCTATTGGAGAAGTCGTAGCTAACCGAGAGCTCACTCTCATTGCTCTTTGAGGACTCCCCCGGTAATGGTATGTATTCAATACTACTATTCTTAATAATAATGTGATTCATGATTTTGATGAATTGTTGACGAGATGCACTCAAGAGGAGACAAGGATGATGGAGAGAGACCATCCATCTAATGGGAATGGAAGTGACCCTACTGCCTTCACCGCTCATGCAAAGAAGAGGAACAACGTTGGTCTGAGAAATCAAAATCATGGAAGAGCGGGTCCCAAAGGAAGAAAAGGAAGATGTTACACTTGTAACAAGTTTGGTCAATATGCAAGAGAGTGCCCTTATAGAAGGGACTCTTCCGGAGATGATGACAACAACGACAACTTTAGAGGGAATGGAAATCAAAGGAACAACAGGTTCAAAGGAAAGACGAAGGCTCCCTCTGATCGAAGTGGAAATGGTCAACCTTTCAAGAGGTCAAGGAATTCCAGATATGATGAATCTAATGTTGTTGATAGGAAAAATGAATATATTCTTATATCTGCCCTCTCTACTGCATCTCCTTCTGACACCCTAAACAATTGGTTGATTGATAGTGGTGCCTCAAGACACTTCACTGGATATAAGGAAGCCCTCTCTAATTTGATTGAAAATGATACTAATTTGGAAATTATCCTTGGAGACAATGCCACCAATCCCGTGAGAGGGACAGGGACTGTGATCCTTCATCTAAATCAAGGTCGAGTCCTCTGCTTGCAAGATTTGTTGTACGTACCTAACTTGAAGAAGAATCTAGTGTCTATCTCGGCAATGGAAGACAAAGTATTCAAGGTGGCATTCATCGATGGAAAGGTACGCATTTGGAAAAGGAACTTCAAAGAAGCGTTCACTCTTGGTTTTAGAGTTGATACACTCTATCAGGTTGGAGGAAGTCTGCTAGGACCATGACATGTGACACAACTCTTCAATCCAAGCTATGGCACCGGAGGTTTGCATACCTTCATTACAAAACCCTTCCCAAAGCAAGGAAGGTGGTGACAAGGATGCCCGATTTCAAAGATGATCAGATGATCATGAAGGTGTATGTCAGGGTTGTGCCGAAGGAAAGCATACAAGGGAACCATTTCCCTCAAGTGTCACGAAGACTTATGATATTTTGCAACTGATACATTCTGATCTATCTAGTATGTTGCTCGTAACATCTTTAGGAGGATGCTTATATTATATCACTTTTATAGATGACTTCTCTCGCAAGACTTGGTTATATTTTTTGAAGAAAAAGGACGAAGCATTTAAGTGGTTTCGTACATTCAAGGTCTTGGTCGAAAATCAAACAACGAAGAAGATCAAAATTTTGAGGACCGATAATGGAACTAAGTATGAGTCCAATGAATTCAATGACTATTGCAGGGAAGCTAGTATTAAGAGGGAGACTACCACTGTGTATACTCTCGAACAAAATGGTGTTGTTGAAAGGAAGAATAGAACCATATTGGAAGCTGCCCGTGCCATGCTTTATGACCAAGGTCTTCCGAAGTTTCTATGGGGAGAAGTTGCCAACAACGTTGTGTATGTTCAAAATAGATGCCCACATTTTGCATTGGACTCCAAAACTCCCGAAGAAGTCTTCTCTAGTAAAATGTTCGATGTCTCTCATTTTAGAGTTTTTGGAAGTCCCGTTTATTTTCAAGTGCCAAAAGAAAAGAGAAGCAAGTTGGATGTTTCTAGAAAGAAGGGAATGTTTCTGGGCTACAATGAAACCTCGAAGGCATATAGAATCTATGTGTTTGGTCAAAGAGAAGTGGAGATATGCCATGATGTCACCTTCGACGAAGATGTTGCCCTCAGGAAAGTCAAAGATCTTCCTATCTCAAAGGAAGACAAAGAAGAAGAAGCTGGAAGGCAGAAAGAACCGAAGGATAAACCGATGCCTGATCTTGAAAGTCCGATGGATCCTATAGATCCACCTTCTTCAAATAAAAGAAGGCCTTCATGGCTTAGAGACACTCTCGAAGATATTGAGGGACATACTGCTCCAAGGGGAACATTTCGTGAAAGTAAGAAGCCGAATAGGTACCAAGTGTACCTAGCAGCTATGAGTACTATTGTACAATCTGAGCCTGGAACTTTTGAAGAAGCTGTAAAGCATCAAGTTTGGAAAAATGCTATGCACGAGGAATATGAGTCAATCATGAAGAATGATGTTTGGGATGTGGTTCCTAGACCGAAGGACAAATCTGTTGTCACCTCGAAATGGCTCTATAAGATCAAGCATGGAGTCGATGGAAGTGCTGAAAAGTACAAGGCAAGATTTGTTGCCCGAGGCTTCTCTCAGAAGGAAGGCATGGATTATGATGATATATTTGCACCTGTTGCCCGCTATACCACCATCTGATCAATCATTGCCCTTGTTGCAACACAAGGATGGAGTCTCCATCAAATGGATGTGAACACTGCCTTCTTACATGGTTCAATCAAGGAAGAGGTCTATGTGGAACAACCTCTGGGGTTCGAAGTGCAAGATAGAGACTCATATGTATGTAGGTTGAAGAAAGCCCTCTATGGGTTGAAGCAAACCCCCGGGGCTAGGTATGATAGGATCAATAGCTACTTGATGAAGCTGGTCTTTATTCAAAGTGATGCTAATCCAAACCTTTACTTTAAGGTTGATAATGACAAGCCTCTCATTTTGGGTCTCTATGTGGACGATCTCTTTCTGACAGGTGTTGACCCTCTCATTCATCAATGTAAGAAGGAGCTAGCTTCCGAGTTCGAGATGAAGGACCTAGGACTGATGCACTATTTCCTAGTCTTGAAGGTCTGACAAAAGGCAGGTGAGATGTTCTCTCTCAAGGAAATAAGTTGTGAAGCTGCTAGAGAAATTTAGGATGGTGGACTGCAAGTCCATGACTACTCCGATGGAACTCAACTTTAAGAGGTTGTGTGGAAGTGTTGTTGGGCCCGAGTTGGGAAATCCCACCGAGTATCGTCAACTCGTGGGGGCCTTGATGTTCTTAGTGAACTCACGTTTGGACCTATGTTTTGCAGTGAACACATTGAGTCAATACATGGTCGAGCCTCGTCACATTCACTGGATCGGTGCCAAGAATCTCTTGAGATATCTCTAGGGCACAATCAACCATGGGCTGAAATACACTGCCGGGAGTATGAGGCTCCATGGATATACCGATGTCGATTGGGCAGGCAGTGTGATGGATCATAAGAGCACATCTGGATGTTGCTTCACTTTAGGTTTTCCTTCGATCTCTTGGATGAGCAGGAAGCAGAAATTGGTTGCTTTGAGCACCGCTGAGGCCGAATACATTGCAGTGAGTATGGCTTGTTGTGAAGTTGTTTGGTTGAGAAAGCTCTTCAGTGAGCTGTTTGGGCATGTGCTGGATCCCACTATTATCCTTTGCGATAACCAAAGTGGGATTCATTTTTCTGATAATCCTGTGTTCCACGACTAATCCAAGCATATTGATATTAGGTACCACTTTATCCGGGACATGGTACAATGAGGCAGCGTAAGGCTCCATCACATTAGGACTGATGAGCAGGTCGCAGATATTCTCACGAAGCCCCTGCGGAAGGTCAAATTCTTAACCTTCCGTGAGAAGCTTGGTATCATGGACAGACCCTATTCTGAGGGTTCCGCCTAAGTTGGACTATGAACTCTAGGAGCTCCAAGGGGCTTGGGGATAGCTTCTTGGAGCTATAAGCAACCACAGGGCGAGGTTTGCCTTACCTTGTTGGTGTGCTTCTTCCCCACCGTTATGATATTGAGCTAGTTCACACTCTCTTTGATCTATGCCCCACATGCATCCTACCCATGTAGTCCGAGACTCATGGGAAGTACCTCTTATATGGCCAATGAGTTGGGAAATGAGGATAGAGACCGATAGCATGATCGATGGACGCATCGGGGATTGTCGTACTCTTTATGTCTAGGATGGGACGTGTCCAACAACTTGATCTGCGATCAAGTCTGGATGAGGTTCTTACCTCTAAACTGACTTCGGGTCAATATGTGACTCACTCTTGAGTTTGGTTGAGGTTTTTACCTCTAGACTGACTTCGGGTCAGTGGAAAGTGATGTCTTTGTGAGTCACTCTCATTCGTCTTATTTATTCTATAGCAGACAAGAGCCAGCAAAGCAGTTACAACAGGATGACATAAGATTGCATGATGATATATGATAGTACATGATGGTACTGGATGACAGGATTGCACATGTGGACAGATGGAGTTCTCCCTAGTTGAGAGGGAGTGTTAATTTTGGGCAACAAGGTCCAAACTCCATGTTGTATTGCAAATATGATGGAGATGATATTTTTGTTGGATTCCTTCTTCAGAGAGGTGCAAGATTGATCTAAAGATCATCTTGTTTGGATGAGTAGAATGTAGTATCCCCAACGGGAAATAAACAGTAATACAGAGAAAAAAACAACAAGCAGCTATATAGAACAAAATGTCGGAACCAGAATATGGAACAATACACATAAAATGCTAGATCACTAAGCCATTTTATTAATCTAAGAACATATGTATATGGGTACAAAGATAATCAGAATGAGTGCACCTATCCTTGCTCTAGGCAAGTGGAGACCCTCTCAGAATAAGCTGGGCGCAACGATCGTCTGGTGGTGAGCGTGGTGGCCCACTGTAATGCGGAACTGAGGCAGATCCCTCACGGAATGAGCTGAAAGGCGGGAGACGAGCCGAACTCAGCCTCGGGACAAACCGAAATCGTCGAAGCAAAATGCTCCACCTCACGAAAATCAACGAATAAACCCTCCCTCGGTGAAAACGTTGTCTCTCCCCGAAACCGGCGCGGTAGCTCAAAAATACGGCCAGAAGAAGGGCCCAGATCTCTGCCAAAACCAGCTGAGATGAGAACAACGTTACAGGAAGGTGACAGCGAATGCTTTGAAGGAGCAAATCACCCCACAATAATGCTCAACCATTGCGTCCTCCTGTTGCGTCCTCTCTCCTAGACTGCGCAGTCACAAAAAGGGGCCACTCCTCTGCAAAACGTCCACCAGAAATCCACTGCAAATCATCAACTGAAACTGAAGGAAAAACCTTGCTCGAGCAGGCACTCGAAGTCCCCCGGAGCCAAGGGCGAGATCTCCGACCGGAGACACTCAGTTCGCACTAAACAGTGCTGCAGAGCGACTAAACAACCGGCGTGCTGAAGTAGACAGAAGTCTAACTCTCAATATCAATATCATATCAACAATGCCAAATGGAGTGAAAACCCCACCTTTTATAGTGCTAGCTCCCTCAAAACCCTAACTGCGTCCTTGCTCTCCTCCTTGACCTGCGCAGTTACCTTGCTCTCCTCCTTGACCTGCGCAGTTACCTTAGGGTCAGCGTGAGGCCTTCCCTCATGTGTGTGTGGACCCCCAAGGCCACTCCTTTAAGTCACAACGTTCATCAACTAGGAAAGCACTTTATTTTATTAAGTGAGTTGACCCCTTAATTCTCACTTTATTTATTAATTTAACTAAATGCGGCAAAACTATACAAAAAATGAAATATTCCAATTAGTAGTGCTAATTAGGAATATTACAGTCTCCCCCGGCAGAACGTTGCTTGTCCTCAAGCAACTGAAGTGATGGATGCTGCAAGATCCTCTCATCCTCCCAAGTGGCATCCTCATCCGGCAAGTTCTTCCACCTCACCAAGAACTCCCTGAACTTCCTGCTCCGCAGCTGCCTCTCCCTAGTGTCAATAATAGCCTCCGGCTGCAACACCAGATGCCCCTCATCATCCGTGGGTGGTAGCTCCTCTGTGACTGTCACCTGCTGGCCCAGTGCCTTTTTCAAGCATGATACATGAAAGATGTTATGAATCTTGCTGCCTTGGGGCAGCTCCAACTCATACGCAACCTGCCCGATCCTGCGTATCACCCTGTAGGGCCCATAAAAGCGGGGCTTAAGCTTCTCCGCCCTTTTCTGCTTGAGCGAAGACTGTCGGTATGGCTGTAACCGTAGGTAGACCAAGTCCTCTACCTCGAAGTGTCTCTCCACCCGACCCTTATCAGCATACAACTTCTGCTGATTCTGTGCTGTGGCTATGTTATCCTTGAGAGCTCGGAGGATATCTTGGCTCTCTTGGATCCATAACTTGGCTCTCGGAGCCCTGCTAACACCAAACATCATGTCCACAAAAGATAAGGAATGATATCCATATAAAGCATAGAAAGGTGACATACCAATAGACATATGATGCGTCGTGTTGTAGCAGTACTCGCCCAAATGCAGCCACTTCAACCATGCCCTCTGCTGTCCACTAACGTAGTTACGCAAGTAGCCCTCCAGCCACTTGTTAACTATCTCGGTCTGCCCGTCCGTCTGGGGGTGATAACTAGTGCTCGGTGTCAACTCGGTCCCCACTAGTCGGAAGAGCTCCTGCCAGAATCCGCCCATGAAGCGGCTGTCCCTGTCACAGACGATGGTCTTGGGTAGACCATGTAGTCTGAAAATCTCCCTGAAGAATAGCTCAGCCACCTGCGCTGCTGTATGATGTGCGGATATGGCAAAAAAATGGGCATACTTCGTCAGCCGGTCAACGACTACGAAGATGCAGTCCTTGCCCTGCACCATGGGCAACCCTGTGATGAAATCCATCGAGATGCTCTCCCATTTCCCCTCCGGAATGAGAAGAGGCTGCAACAACCCTGCAGGATGGCTCATCTCCCCCTTGTTCCTCTGGCAAACGTCGCACTCCCTGACATGCTGGAGTACGTCCTCCTTGAGGCCCTTCCATGAGAACCTCTCCCGGATAGCCCTGTATGTCTTGGTGAACCCCTGATGGCCCGCCAATGGTGAATCGTGTGAAGCCTGGAGTATCTTCTTCTTGAGCTGAGATCTCTCAGTCAAGAAGATCCTGTCCCTGTAATAAATGATCTCATCGATCACCCTGTACCTGTCATCAGCTACCTGCCCATCCAGAACCTCACATGCAAACCTATCCTTGGAGTACTCAACCAGCAGTCGAGCCCTCCAATCAGCGTCCAAGCTCATGAGTGACAACGTGGCCGGTCTACGAGAAAGGGCATCAACTACCACGTTGTTCTTGCCTTTGACATACTCTATGTCAAAGTCATAGGCTTGGATCTTGCTGATCCACTTCTGCTGTCTCTCCTGCAACTGCTTCTGCTCCAGAAAGTACCTCAGGCTGTTATGATCTGTCCTCACCCTGAATCTGCTGCCCACTAGATACTGCCGGTATTTGGCCAATGCATGCATGATGGCCAACATCTCCTTGTCGTATATGGGATACAACCTCTCATGTGGAAGGAGCTTCCGGCTCTCAAAAGCAATCGGGTGACCGCCCTGCATCAAAACTGCACCAATCCCCTCTCCTGATGCATCACACTCTAGGACAAAGGGCTGTGTAAAATCTGGCAACGCCAATACAGGACAACTGCTCATCACCTCTTTGAGCTTGTCAAAAGCTCGCTGGGCTGTGTCCGACCAACTGAATGCCCCCTTTCTCGTCAAATCTGTGAGGGGTGCAGCAAGCTGAGAGAAGCCCTTGACGAACTTCCTGTAGTATGTGCAAATACCGATAAATCCCCGAAGCTCCGTCACATTCCGCGGCTCTGGCCAATCCCTGATGGCCCTGATCTTCTCCTCGTGGACTCTCACCCCGTCCACTCCTATAATGTGCCCCAGATATAGCATCTCTGTCAAACCAAACTCACACATGGAGAGCTTGGCATAGAACTGCTGCTCCTCCAAGATGTGCAAAACCGTCTCAATATGCTGGAGGTGCTCCTCCCAAGTCCTGCTGTATATAAGTATGTCATCAAAGAAAACCAGCACGAACTTCCTCAGATGACCCCTGAAAATGTGGTTCATGCATGACTGGAAGGTAGCAGGTGCATTGGTCAGCCCAAATGGCATGACCAGAAACTCAAAGTGCCCGTAGTGACACCTGAAAGCGGTCTTGGGAATGTCCTGTTCCCTCACGCGAATCTGATGGTACCCGGATCTCAAGTCAATCTTTGACAAGAACCGTGCTCCTCTCAACTCATCCATCAGCTCATCGATCCTGGGGATGGGGTACCTGTTCTTCAGGGTCTTCTTATTCAGAGCCCTGTAGTCAATGCACATGTGCAATGTGTCGTCCTTCTTCTTCACCAACACTACAGAAGAAGCGAAAGGACTCGTGTTGGGCCGAATGTGACCAAGGGCCGGCAACTCCTGGATAGCCCGCTCTATCTCGTCCCGATAGGCCTTGGGATGCCTATACGGTGTGGTAATCACGGCCTGTATCCCCTGCTCAAGCTCGATCGTGTGCTCAAACCCCCGATCCGGTGGCTGCCCTGGTGGAATATCCCCGAAAACCACTGCATACCTTTCGAGAATAGACTGTAGATCAGGATGCACTATCTGCCCTATATCCACTGCCTCTGAAGCCCGCAACTCTACCGCCCACTCTATATCTCCCTTGCGGAAGGTCGCCTCCATACTGTGTGCTAACACCGTCTGTGGTGGGTATGTGTGCTGCCCCCGTATCTTCTCATGCCTCCCCGTCTTGGGATCATCCCACTCCATCTCTAGGGCCTTCCAATCTGTCGTGACCTTCCCTAGAGTAATAAGCCACTGAACACCCAATATCAGGTTGGTGTCCGGAATGTCCACCACAAAGAAGTGATTTGTCAATGTATAAGTGCCCATCGTCACCGATAACTCCGAAACATATCGAGCACATGCCATGGTCTGATCTCCTGGGACCAAGACAGAAAACCCATCAAAGCCCTCTGTCTGTATGCCTCTCCGCTCAACCATCTGGGCATCAATAAAATTGTGGGTGGCCCCACTATCAACTAAGACTGAAACCCGCTGTCCGCGCACTGTCCCTCGTACACGCAGTGTCAAGTACTTGGGAACTCCCCGCAATGCGGCTAGAGCTCCCCCAGTGGGTGCAAACGATGCCCCACCTGCGGCGTGTGGTGGAGGTGGTAAGGTACTCTGCGCCGCATAACAATCTCCTGCCTCCACATCATCCCCATCATCCTCTTCTCCACTGCTCTCGGAGAAGACCTCAATGAAATGTGCCTTCCCTGCCGCACACCTGTGTCCCGGTGCCCATGGCTCCTGGCAAGTGAAGCACAACCTCTTCCTCCTCAGCTCTCTCCTGGCCTCATCATCAAACTGCCCTCGTCCAGGATTCGCCTTGGGAGGCGGAACCCTCGTGTCCTTACCCTTAGGCTGGAAAGCCTGTCTCTGGGGATAAAGTGGCCGAGTCCTGGGTAAGACATCCTGTAAGTCCCGAGTCCTGCTGATGGCATCCTGAAGGGTAGCCGGTTTGTTCGACCGGACTAGGCCACGAAGTGGCTCTGACAACCCCTCCACAAACATGTAAACCATCCGAGCTGCAGATAAATTAGGTACCATCACTGAAACCCTCAAGAAGTCTGAAATATATGTCTCTGCACTCCCAGTCTGTTTGAGCTTTGTCAGCTCAACAAAGTGCTGCTCCGGATCCCTCCTGTCAAAGCACTCTACCACCCTCCGGGTAAACTCGGCATATGTCGTCACTGCAGAATGCCCGAGTGTCATCATCCCATGGAACCACCAATCCTGGGCCTCACCATCCAGATGCAACGTTGCCACCTTAAGGGCCTCTGACTGCGACATCTGGTTAAGCTGGAAATAGATGTCCAGTTTCTCCACCCAAGATTTTGCCGAACTGTTCGATGAGCCATCAAACGTGGGCAAATGAAATCTGCTAGCTGCGCGGTGGTCATCACGGTGGTGCCTGTGCCCCTGGTGATGATCACGGGATCTAATGCCATACTGGACCTGGAGATAGTCTCTGAAGGTGAGAGAATCCATGAACGCTGGTCCGTAAGCCTGGTACTCTGCAAAAAGCTCAGCCATCCGAGCCGGATCTATCTCCCTCTGCACTGTTGTCCCTGCGTCCTCTGCCAGGAAGGTAGGCATGGTAGATCGCGTGGGTGCTGGAATATCCCTCTGTGCACCTCCCCGTACTCCTGCCCCTGCGTCCTCTGACAAGAATGTGGGCATAGTGGATCGCGTGGGTGCATGAGATGCCACAATGGGGTTAGCATCATGCACTAGCACGTGGTGAGACATACCCGATCCCTCACCGACCTGGAAAACCCTAGGGGGTTCCCTCTGTCCAACCTCTATGGCCGTGAGTCTCCGCGTCATCTCCTGCATGTGATGGAGGAGCGCATCCCATCTCCTCTCCTCGTCTGCCATCGGGTTCCGCTGCTCTGTATCCCTCACAGGCTGCTCCTGCTCTGAATCTGTCTCAGGTGGCTCCTGATCAGAATCCCCCCCTCCGAAGGGAAACTTCCACCTACTCTCAACGTCCCTGTGTCTCCCCTGATCAAGGTAGGGATTATCCCCGGGCGTCATAGACTGCTAGCTCCACAAGCTGAGCCAGAACTATGCTCCGATACCACTGTAGTATCCCCAACGGGAAATAAACAGTAATACACAGAAAAAAACAACAAGCAGCTATATAGAACAAAATGCCGGAACCAGAATATGGAACAATACACATAAAATGCCAGAACACTAAGCCATTTTATTAATCTGAGAACATATGTATATGGGTACAAAGATAATCAGAATGAGTGCACCTATCCTTGCTCTAGGCAAGTGGAGACCCTCTCAGAATAAGAAATGGCTGCAACAGAGACTGCGTCCTAGCTGACTGGAGAAACTGCCGTAGAAAACTGCTGCTGCAATGTACTGGAACTAGGGGCTGATCCCCTCACCGGAATGAGCTAAAACTGGAAGGCTAGCTGAACTCAACCCTCCGGACAAAACCCAGAAATCGTGAAGCAAATGCTCCACCTCCGAAAATCCGCCAAATAAACCCTCCTCAGTGAAAACGCTGTCTCTCCCAGGAACAGCGCAGTAGCTCAAAAATACGCTGAGAAGAAGGGCTGAATCCTCCTGCAAAACCTCCAGATGAAATGGCAATCTCCTCAAGGCTGAAAAACGCTGAACCCAATGCCAAAATCACCCCACAATAACGCTGCTCAACCAAGACTGCGTCCTCCCTGCAGAAACTGCGTCCTTGCTCTCCTCCTTGACCTGCGCAGTTACCTTGCTCTCCTCCTTGACTTGCGCAGTTACCTTAGGGTCAGCGTGAGGCCTTCCCTCATGTGTGTGTGGACCCCCAAGGCCACTCCTTTAAGTCACAACGTTCATCAACTAGGAAAGCACTTTATTTTATTAAGTGAGTTGACCCCTTAATTCTCACTTTATTTATTAATTTAACTAAAGGTGGCAAAACTATACAAAAATGAAATATTCCAATTAGCAGTGCTAATTAGGAATATTACATAGAACTTATATTTTGAATTTATTTTCCACACATGTGCAAATTGTCAAGGTCAGCCAGAATTGTATTGTAGGCTCACAAGCCCCAAAAGGTGTGTCACTCACCTCTAGTCATGGATATAAATTGGAGAGACATGATGCTCATTTCAATCATCAACTCATCTCACACATCTCTCTCTCATCTGATTGGTTCGTACAGCCTTATAGGCTTCTCTCTCCTCCACACGTGTGAAATCAGGAAGCTACAATTTCGGACTGGTTTAGGGCAAATCTGGACAACGTTGACCAACGTTGACTTTGGGTCAACCTCCACCATTTGACTACAACTTTGAGGCAGGAAGTCTGATCTTGGAAGGCCGCATTTGAGTGCACAAAAATCAAGGTCAAACATTGACCTTTGACCAAAGCATTTATTGCAGCATTCATTGGTTTGACCACAGATTTTGACTGTTGATTTCACAGTTTTGTGGACTGGTTTTTGGGGTGACTTTGACTTTGAAGGAAGGCCGAGTTTGACCATGTTTGACTGAACCTGATTGGAGATTGAAAGGGTTGGTTTGACCAGCAAAGTCTTTGTTGGCTAGGGCATCCCGTTGACTGATGTAAAACACATTTCTCTCTATCTTTGCTGAATAAGAAGAATTACAAATTCTTGTATCTTGTATTGGCTTGTCCTCTGTCGATTTAATTTTATGTTCTATCAGCATTTACTTTCAATGGTTATGTGATTGCAAATCTGAATTGGGTTAATAAGAAAGATTGAAGTAAACTGCACTAAGCATAGCATGGTTGTCTAAAATACCATGGGATGTGTTGTGTGGATGCATGTGTTTGTGAATAATAAACAGTTGGATATGTCATGTTTGGAGTCTAGTAATAGTTACCACGACCTTAAACCTCTTTAGAGGCATGATTCATTCATGCATTTTTTTTGGTTTTACTGCATAAAAGAAATTTGTGCCTGTGTTTCAACTCTTCACTCATCATCAAACAAACTATAGAATGAAAGACGCGTTAGAAACATTGAGAAAGGGCTTCTATATAAAGAATGTGAGGCCTTCAAAGACAGCGGGGAAAATTATGCAGGTATTCTGGCAGCTAGTTCTTGGGATAATCTATTCAGCGAAGAGTTTTTCGAGAAGCTGGGAGTGGTTATTGTAAAACTTCACAGGAAAAGAGCCGAATACAAGAGCCAGATGGAGAAGCAATCTGTCCCATAGGCTATTTTTAACCTTGCGGATGTTAAAAAATACTTTCTTTCTTTCTTATTCATAAATAGGGAAGTATATCAAGGACAGTGACAAATAATGCAATGAGAAAGTATTAAAGGTAAGAAAATGATGAAGAAAAAAAGCTAAAAATTGTTAAAAAAATGCATGTTGCGATAAAGTAATTTAACGTATTGACTTTATAACTAGCAAGCCAAAAGCCATTTTCTAAAGATACTCAACTGACTTCTTTCACCCTGAAGATACTTAATTGACTTCTTCACACTAACCCCCCTCAAATGCATATGGGAAAGGACAAATGTTGTGCCGTGCAATGCCATATCGGACCTAGCCCCGCACCGGATAATGGCAGCAATACAGTAGATCTGCTCTGCACTGTGGATGACCATTATACATAGGAACATGTTGTGCACAGTTGTGCCGCAGGAATCTGAATACCGACGCCACGTCTCCCTACACATAGCACACCCTAAATGGATACTACCACATGTTATACTCCGTTCATCTTCCTCTCCAGAACCCGATCGCTACCCTCCTCACCCTATCCATATTAGCCATCCTAACATAAAATTGGCCTTGTCTATTTGTTTAATGCAAAGCTGGCCTTATTTTTTTGTTTATTCACTCATTTCCGTTATCTGTTCTTTAGTTGGAAGGACACAGAAGTCTTCCGGTGTCATGAAAAGAATGTAAACCCATTGCAACAGATGGAAGGTAGCGAAAGGGAAAGTGAGATCCGTGTCCATTATGTGATCTATTTAAATGTCCAATTAAATGTGAAGAAACAACTCGATGTCAAAACTTTTGAAAGAATCCATAATAAAAGCTAAGGCGAGAAATTCGAAAACTTACTGTTCGGCTCCTCGTCTGTGTACCTGGGAACCAAATCATCAACCATAACTTTCCATTAGTTTAAATAATGCAAAAAAACACAAAAAAAAACTATTAATTCTGAGATAAAGCCTTAAACATTGATTTAATTATTGCTTCGAACCCCAATTTCCTTCACTATGATTCAGTCACTAACACGACAGATATTAAGCTATTGAATCTAAGTCAAATATAGCCAAACACATATATGGTTCACATGTCAAATAAATTTCAAGAAAACGCAGCTTACTTGACAGAATGCGAGGGACTGCCAGACTTGTCCATGGTCCCGATTCGACGCAGAGGTGAATGGCAAGTAGAGAGAATGCGAAGAACAGCGAATGCCTTGGCAAATACAGCCAATATAGTATAACCTTCGTCTGATGTAAGACACAAAGAATATATAGACCCCACACCCCACGGCCAAAGTACAAATAGCAGCAAATATGTGAGGAATGTTTCGCTCAGGAGACAGGATGGAAATCTTTCGTCCAGGATTTTTATTTTAAATGAGAAAGGACAACATGTTCGAAATGTTTCGCTTAAGAATCTATTTGCATTTCACTTATGAATCTTTTGGAATCTTTTGTCGATTATTTTTGTCCTGTTTTCGAACGAGAGAGATAATATGTTCGAAATGTTTGACTCGATAGCATTGTTTGTGGGATAAAATACGTTTTCAGCATCTCATTAAGACCGGGTTGAATAAGAACCAAGAGTAAAATTTGTGGCAATTTTCATGTATTTGATTTAAAATAAAATGAATGAATGAACGAATGATATTTTAATGTTTATGAGACTAAAACTAGTCTATGGGACTATCAATTTTTTTGTTTTTTGTCTTTTGTTATTCAATCATTTTCTTACTCAAATTGATGATGAGCTGACCCAATCTTCTAACAGTTCTATCATTGAAAAGACAATGCCACGGAATTGATGCTAACATACTGTGGTAACGGTCCCTGATGTCTCTGAAAATGTCACATTCCAAAATGAAGTGTTTTTCGGATTCCACTGCCCCAGAAGTGCAAAAAGTACATACCATTTCTTCCCAAGCTTCTTTAGGTCTCTTCCACTGTCCTGTTTCACACCAAAGTTGATGTGAGTTAATTCTTATTTGAGCAATAAGAACCTTTGCCCTCCACGGAATGCTAGCTTCAATGTATTCTTTTTGTTGGAGATCACAAATGGGGTTGAATTCCTTAACATAATACTTCTTCTTTCTACCCAACTCTTTACCCCATATACCCTTACGAAACTTCTCAAGCACAAAATTCTTTAACTCCTTGCTATTGTGGGACATACATTCAGGTAAATATTCCATTTTTGCATCCAATTGTTGTTTTGTCTCATACATGATTTCTTTCTTTCACTCATACCTTCGTTGAAGATAACTATACATGGATGCAAAAATGGAATATCTACCTCAATGCTTGTCCCACAAATAGCAAGGAGCTAAAGAATTTTGTTATGGAGAAGTTTCGTAAACAAGTATGGGAAAAAGATTTGGGTAGAAGAATAAGTACTACATTGAAGAATTCAACCCTACGTATGATCTCCAACAAAAAGAGTATATTGGAGCTAATATTTTGAGGAGGGCATTGCTCAGTTAAGAACCAACTCCCATCATTTTCGGTGTGAAATAGGATGGTGGAAAAGGCCTAAAGAAGCTTGGGAAGAACAAGTGTGTACATTTTTGCACGTTTGGGACAGTGGAATCGGAAAAACATTTCATGTTGGATGTGATCCATTCAAAACCATCAAAGAAAGTTATGGGAATATGTTAGCATTGGTTTCTTGGCATTGTCTTTTCAGTGATGAGATTGTTGGAAGGTTGGGCCAGCTCATCATCAATTTGAATAAGAACAACACTAAAATGCAAAAGGAAAAAAACAAGGAACTCATAGTCCCATAGGCTATTTTTAGTCTCGTGGACGTTAAAATTTCATTTCATTTCATTTACAACTAATTTATTTTGAAATCTTGAATTTTTTTAAGTATTAAGAATTTTGTTTCTAATTTCTTTTAGACAAATGAGGATGTTGCAAATAAAATGCGAGCAAATGAGTAATGAATTATTTGGTCACTCTATTCATATTCAGAATCACATTATGTGCATAAATATATATTAACTAGATTTATAATTATTTATTTATTAAATATTAAATATTAACATTAATAATTTTATGTCAAGCTTCACTGTCACAATTGGTTAAGAATAGGTTTTGTTAATAAGGCGACCTAAAATCAAACGTCACGGGGTGTGGTAGTGCTTTGTGCTAGGGGAGGAAACATGCTAAAAAATCCAATCAACTTAGGGCTGGTGTGGCCCAAGTCAGGTGCGATCCCTGCGTGACTTTGACGGATTAGATGCCCCTGTGTCATGACTCCTCAAGTCACAGGTCAAACCTAAAGAATCACAGACAACTTAACAAACAAACAAACAAAAAAACATTAATAATTTTAGAATTATTTATAGATTATATATTATCATTCTTATTATTATTATTATGTACTCTAAATTACCAATTAATAAATACTATAAATAATAATAATTGGCAATTGCACTAGATATTGCAAAGGAAACACTGTAAGGAATAAATTTGAGAAGAAACATGACATATAAAAAATCATTGAAGATAAAATTAGTAAACAAAATTCCATTCAAAGTTAGAAGATAAAGGGAAATCATTTACCTCAATAATATGGGGCTTACATCTCTTGGTAGCCAAAATTCTAATTTGCATTATAACTTCTTGTATATATCATGGATTTATATTAACAATCATTGCAACAAGTTACATGGTGAAGAACCCTATACATGGTTGAAGGCATTGATTATTCACACAAACCAATAAAAAATCTTTATTTCGAGTTTTCTTTTAGAAGTTCTTATTGAGTTACAATTAGTAATGGATAATATAATGTTATATAGATATTTTGGTTGATAATTTATTTTCAACTCAATAGTATTATCTTATATAGATATTTTTGGTTTGATCATTTATTTTCAACTTGATGGCACGTATTAGACATGAAGTTCTTCTAATAATACTCAAAAAAAAAGTGAAATCACATGGGTGCTAATTCTCAAACATTGGTGTATTGTAACATCCCTCACCTCACATGAGTTTCTAATTCTCAACATACTTAACATTTTATCGTTAAAAATATCTTCTACATTCTACATGTCCATTCTTTACCATTTTATATTACAAAGTTATCAAATTTATCTAAGACATTTTCTAACATGAATCATATCCCATAATATAAAAGAAATTTAAAACAAAAGAAAATTTTAAAAATGGACAACATTGTATTATTGTCGTACTTCTACTTTTTATTTTTAATGTAAATTATTATTATTATAACTAAATAAAATTTTAACTTCTTTTGAAAAAATTTGTGAGTGTGAAATAATTCATACTTCATTCAAAATCCATTTTCAATGCAAAGGTGTAAATTCTTTATTTTATCAATTTTCAATGAAGAATATGTCATATTGAATTGGATTCGATGTCATTACATATCAAGAAAATTTATAAAATAATTAAATGATTGATAAGTATTACATTAAAATTATCATTTGAACCAAATTTAATCATTTTCATATTATATTTTGAAATGCTCATGATATTAAAGTATATTGGAAGATAAAACCTTATCACCAATGGCAAATAAACAATTTTTTTTGCAATTACAACTTGTAGATGAGTGGACCATCTAAGATTTATTTCTGGGAAATATTAAGAGAGCACAATTTATAGATGGGCGGACCATTTGAGATCTATTTGCAGGAAATATTAAGGGAGCACAATTTCCAGATTCGTGGAGGCAAGATTGATGAACTAATTCAAACACTTCATACATATGGATAGATCCTTAGACAAGACCTTAATCTCATTGAGGAAACGTATCCATCTACAAATAATACAGGAGAATATCACATCTGCCATGCGTTAAAAGCCAAACCCATGCTTTCTATGCCCATTTCGACTTCAAGCCCCAAACTATGACGGTATGAGATAAGGAAAGCATCCCAGGCTGGGTTGGGGACGAATCTAGATGGTATAATGCTTCACCATCTTCAATATAAAACAACCATCAAGATGGACATATGGAAGAATTGAAGATAACATATCTTAACTCTAAGAAGAAGCTACGGGAAATTTTATTGAGGATTGAGCCCAAAAGAACCTTTGGGAGCTTCAATTGCAAATATGAAAGACCCCCACTGCCATGGAGGTGCCAATAAGAGTATGGTTTCTTTTGGAGGCACATATAACTTGTTCTTAAAAGAATGAAATCATCCTTACTTGATCCATTTTTGTGTGATATTAGTGTGAAAAAGCAAGTCACCAGTGATAATAGTTTTTTTTAAGTTCCTGAAACCCACAGTCATGAAGATGTACAAATCCACAAGCATCTCTAAATATGTAGGAAAGTATGCGGTATATTTTTGTAAAATGGCCACCAACAATTTGTTTAAAAAACAAAAACTACATCTATATATGGAAACGACAATATCTTTCTTACTATAATTTATATCTGGAAAGGACAATATATTTTTTTAGCATGTAAATTCAACGTTACAATTATATAGTTTTCAGTTTCATTTTAATTAAAAGGAAAAAATCAAAAAACGTATTCCATTTTGTGTAATGTGATTACACTAATCGCAACTGCATATAAATTTATAAGCATGATAAAAAGGAAACGAGATATGAATCACAAGTACAACCTTCTAGAAGGCGAGACTTTATCACAAGTTTAGAGGGGCACATTGAAATACAAAAGGTTTGCTTCAATTATCCATCTCGAAAACAAATTGTCTTTCAATATTTTTGATACATATTTGTTAGAGTTGGTGTCTCCTACCATTATAACTTCTCATTAAATTTTAGGTAACTTAATAGAATTTATAGGCATTTGATTTCATATTAACTTATTTAAGACTTTGCATAGAATTGTACGTTTTTATGTTAAATTTGTTGTAAATATTCCAACACACAAGCCTAAGGATTTCTTCTGAACAAGTCTCTGTACATTTTTATGTTAAATTGGTTGCGAAGATTTCCAACATACGAGTCTCGGGATTTCTTCTGAACAAGTCTCGAGATTTCCTCTAAACAGGAGAGAAATATGCAGATAAATTGGGATATATATATATATATATATATATATATATATATATATATATATATATATATATATTAGAGAAATAAATTATAACACCAATTTTGGTCTTGCAGAGTTCCATTTTCTTCTTACTCAAGACCAATCCATTCTTCTTGACCAATTTCAAAAAGATTTTCAAATGTCTAAAATGGTCTTGTAGATTCTTGGAGAAAATCAGGATATCATCTATATATGCTAACAGCCATTCAGCATAAGGTTTAAAAAAAAATCCATTACCTTCTGGAACTTTGAAGGCGCATGCTTGAGGTCGAAAGGCATCACGTTCCATTCGTAGTGACCTGCAGGGACACTGAAAGCCGTCTTGAACTTATCTCCTTCTGCAATAGCCACTTGCCAAAATCCTAATTTGAGATCAAACTTGGAAAAAAAATTGGCTCCAGCAATCCTACTCATCATATCTCCTTTGTGAGGAATAGGGTAGGTATCATCAGCCAATACATAATTAAGAGGTTTATAGTTTATAACTAATCTGGGGATACCTCTTATCTGCTCACTTATTTTATTAACATAGAAGCCATAGCAGTTCCAAGGGCTGCTAAACTCCCTGATCAGCTTTCTATCAAGAATCTGATTAATTTCCTTCTCACAGAGCCTTATGTATTATTTGTTCATGGGTATGGCTCTAGACTTGCATGGCTTACCCTGATATCCTTTTTTGTAGGGTAGCTCTACATAGTGTTGCTTTTTGTGCCATAATGCATTGGGTTCTTTTGAGCAGCATGTGTCTTCAAACTGCCTTTGTAATTCAGAAATTTGTTTCTGAATTTGTGGAGAACTCAGCTGATCTTCTATTTGGAGAATGCTCTTATGCTCTTTGAGTTCTGATAAACTATCTTCTGTTTTTTTAAGCTCTTGCATGGCCTGCACCATTGTAGAAATTCAGGGATTAGAAATATATGGTAATTCTATCCTCTTACCTTTTTTATCTGATGTAGGCACGGTGATGAAGTACCCGGCCTTTTTGTTTGGAAACCTCATAGATCCATGAGGTTCTACTGCTGCTAAAAACACATTGCCAATAATACAATCAATTGGAATATCTCCCACTGCAAATTTCAGTTTTATGCAATGTGATTCAAAACAAATTGCAGCTTTAGGAACTTCATAATCAAGGGTTATTTTTCCTAACCCAGTGAGCTTGCAGGTAACAGTTGCCCAATACCGAGATGTTGCAGCCTTTTTTGAAAAAATGTTTATATCTGCGCCTAAATCAAGTAATGCAATAAGATTAAACATATCGCCCTTAATGCACACATTAATTTTGATATGATTATGTTGCCATTGAATGGCGAGAAGCTACATTTCTCTGAATCCTACTGAATGATCAGATTTCCCTTCTACTATTTCTACTTCTTCAGCATATGCAGGAGCAGAATGTATTATATAATTTGTTTTTCTGCCTGAAACAGGAAGGGTTGTTTCTACCTGTTTACCTTTTTCTAATTCTAAAACTTTTGATTTTAAGGCAGAAATTTTTGATTTCATGGAGTGTATCTCCCTACTCGCCTCCCCCAAAGTGAGTGCACGAACTTTGCAATCCTGTTGTTGGCGAAGATAACTCCTAGTATTCTTTTCATAAGAAGCATCAAGAAAGAGAGGCTTCTTAGTCTAGCAAGAACTAGAGGATGAACTTGAAGACTGCATGAAGGCATCAAGGAGTCTATGCTTAAGATCTGAATCTTCCATGGCTTGTATTTGAGAAAATACCTTCATTTCATCTTCAACTGTTTGAGCCATGAGCACCTTTAATTTGCCTGAAAATTCTTGATCAAGATGATTGTTAGAAGAAAAACCTGATTCAGAAGATGAACAATCACTTTTACAATGTTTAGAATCAGAGCACTGACAGTAAGCATGAACCTCTTCATTTTCAGAATCAGAGGAAGAAGAATCAATATGTGATTCAGAAGAAGAATAGTGTTCTTCAGCTTGTTGAATAGTCAGGCGTCTAGAGTCTTCTGTAGAATGGAAGATAGAACCACATTTATCACATTTGGGTTCTGACTTTATGGAGGTCTGACCTTTAAATTTCTGCTGGGTTTTACGGCCAAGATTTCTTCTGGATTCCTTGGCATCAGGACAGAGATTTGATGTGTGTCCGGACTTACCACACAGCCAGCAGGTTACCCCTTTCATTCGTTCAACTTTATGAGACCTTGGATGAATATCTTCAGGCCCATAGTAATGGGTCTTCGGGACATATTGGGATATCTTCTTTTGGTATCCCTCTTGTATGGCTTTTTATTCCTTGAAGATCGAAGTTCAGACATCTTCTTGGTAGACATATGATTGGAATAAGGTTGACTTCTTTTGTAAGTCTTCTTAGCCTTCTTTTTAGAATTTCTTTTCTTCACCGAAGGATCATCTATGGTGATGCCATACTTATTGCAGAAAGACTTTGTACCAGGCAATCTGTTTAAATTATCAATTGACTTATTCATTTTTGAACTGGTACAGAGAGTGATTAATACTCTAGTAATTATTGAATATACCTGACCCCATAAATAGGTTTCCAGAGGCAGCTGGAAAGCATCTGATTCAGAGAAATGCAGCTTCTCGCCATTCAATACCAACAGCATCATATCAAAATTAAGGTGTGCATTAAGGGTGAGATGTTTAATCTTATTGCATTACTTGTTTCAGGCGCAGATATAATTTTTTTTTCAAAAAAGGTTGTACCATCTCGGTATTGGGCAACTGCTACCCGCAAGCTCATTGGGTTAGGAAAAATAACCCTTGATTATGAAGTCCCTAAATCTGCAATTTGTTTTGACTCACATTGCATAAAACTGAAATTTGCAGTGGGAGATATTCCAATTGATTGTATTCTTGGCAATGTGTTTTTAGCAGTAGTAGAACCTCATGGATCTATGAGGTTTCCAAACAAAAAGGCCGGGTACTTCATCACTGTGCCTACATCAGATAAAAAAGGTAAGAGGATAGAATTACCATAGATTTCTAATCCCCGAATTTCTACAATGGTGTAGGCCATGCAAGAGCTTAAAAAAGCAGAAGATAGTTTATCAAAACTCAAAGAGCATAAGAGCATTCTCCAAATAGAAGATCAGCTGAGTTCTCCACAAATTCAGAAACAAATTTCTGAATTACAAAGGCAGTTTGAAGACACATGCTGCTCAGAAGAACCCAATGCATTCTGGCACAGAAAGCAGCACTATGTAGAGCTACCCTACAAAGAAGGATATCAGGGTAAGCCATGCAAGTCCAGAGCCATACCCATGAACAAAGAATACAGAAGGCTCTGTGAGAAGGAAATTAATCAGCTTCTTGATAGAAAGCTGATCAGGGAGTCTAGCAACCCTTGGAACTGCTATGGCTTCTATGTTAATAAAAGAAGTGAGCAGATAAGAGGTATCCCCAGATTAGTTATAAAATATAAACCTCTTAATTTTGTATTGGTTGATGATACCTACCCTATTCCTCACAAAGGAGATTTGATGAGTAGGATTGCTGGAGCCAATTTTTTTTCCAAGTTTGATCTCAAAACAGGATTTTGGCAAGTGGCTATTGCAGAAGGATATAAGTTCAAGACAACTTTCAGTGTCCCTGCAGGTCACTACGAATGGAATGTGATGCCTTTCGGCCTCAAGCATGTGCCTTCGAAGTTCCAGAAGGTAATGGATTATGTTTTTAAACCTTATGCTGAATGGTCGTTAGCATATATAGATGATACTCTGATTTTCTCCAAGAATCTGCAAGACCATTTTAGACATTTGAAAATCTTTATGAAATTGTTCAAGAAGAATGGATTGGTCTTGAGTAATAAGAAAATGGAACTCTACAAGACCAAAATAATTTTTTTTGGGCACACCATTGAAAATGGGCAGATTGCTCTACAGTCACATGCCTTGGACTTTGCAGACAAATTCCCAGATGAAATTATGGACAAAACACAACTGCAAAGATTCCTTGGATGCCTTAATTATGTAAGTAATTTCTATCTTACATGTGCCATTGACAGATCTCTGCTTAATCAGAGATTGAGAAAGAACCCAAAGCCTTGGACGGAAGAGCATTCTGAAGCAGTCAGACAAATCAAGGCAAAGGTTCGTACTCTCCCTATACTCTATGTTGTTGACCATGAATATTACAAAATTGTTGAATCAGACGCCAGCAATATTGGATGGGGAGGTGTCCTCAAACAAAAACCAGATGAAAAGAGTTCCAAGAAGGAAGAGCAAGTCATGCAGTATGCATCAGGAGTATGGAGTAAGTCTAAGAAAAACTACTCCACTATCGAGAAAGAGGTAAAAGCTGCATGGAATTGTATCTGTAAGTTTTCCATTCATTTGGTCAATAAGTTTTTTCTGCTAAGAACATATGCACAAGCACTGGCAAAGGTAATCACAAAAACTATCAAAAACCCTGAAGATGCCAAATTTGCACAATGGCAGGCGTTATTTGCAAATTTTGATTTTTCTGTTGAACATATTAAGGGGATTGATAATTGTTTACTAGACTTTCTTAGTAGAGAGCATATCCAGCATCAAGAACATGAAAAGGAAGAAGAAGATGACCATGTAATGGTTATCATCACTGAATGGGATCAGGCACATCAAAGAGAAACTTTGAGAAGCATCCCTGATGATAAAGATTGGAACCAGTATAAGAAAGACTAGGAGCCGACCTGGCAGCTCAGAAACACAAAGGTGCTTGATGCAAATATTCAAAATCGCACTGATATCCAACACCTTGTACCAGAAAGGTGAGTGTACCCAAAAGGTAGTAAATGGATTCATGACATGGTCTACACTCGGAGCATGAGGGCAGCCTGGGAGGCAGAAGAATCTTTACATCAAAATTTTATGGATATTTCTGTCATTGCTACTAGTGGAAGTGACAGAAATAAAATCTACTACAAATGGCTAGCTATAAACCGAACACGGGATCCTGCATGGACATGGTCCAGATACATCCAGTGGCCAGGAAATAATCTAGAACTTATATTTCCTGATACTATTTACAATTTTGCAGGATACAAGAAATTATGGTGGGATTTGATGAATAAATATGGAAAAGGGGAAACCCACTACACTAAAATCAAGTTCGGAGCAGTGCACCTTATGCAAAACTGCAGACAAACCAGCTGGCTTCAAGATTGGTGGGGAGACTATGGTTTAAATGCAACTGCAATGGATCCAACTTTCTATGAAAATTGGTACCAGAGTCGTTGCGATATTTGTGATTATGAAGAATGTGATCATCTGCCATTCCCTAATGTTATATATTTGGTACAGCATGCAAAAGATACATTAATATTAAAAAAACACATGGTGCAACATAATGAATGGTTTGTTATGACTAAAATAAAGCACCAGATTATCCTAAATAAACCAATGATTGTCAGAAGGATTTATACCAAATCATGGGACGCAAACTACAAATATCGTTTCCCTGGTATACAAATCCTTGATGTACCACCAGAAAATACTGCAAGTAGTATTCCACCAGAAATTTCTTCATGTGGTTCTCGTGGGCTCCACTCATAAAAGCTTCCACTTTGTTTTGTCACCTAATCACAGGTTTACAGTGATCGGGTTTTTCTCAAGGGCTTTTTCCCGGTTCAAAAAGCATCCTCTATGTAAATAATTATGAGTGTTTCCTCGCGGGCCTTTGTACAATAAAGGTATCCACAGTGTACTTTACACACACTTCACATGTATATGTCCGGAGAAAGGAATCTCTGTGCGGATGTCACTTCAGTGTTACCCGGAAACAATGATTCCTCCTCCACGTGTCTAGACATAGGACAATCTGAATTGATTGCTTGTCCCCCCTCATTTTCTATAAAAAAAGAGGGTAAGGCTCATTCATTGGGCATTCAGAGTCGAGAGTGTTAGAGTGTTTGGTGTTTTTAGAGTCCAGAGTTTGAGCTCCCTGCTCTGCATCTGCGAGAAATATCTCGATCTGCTTGCATCACGGAGATCTAACTCTAAGTCGTTAGGTGATTAGAAAAGACTGCGCATCTGTGTGCTCGGCACAGGTGAGAACCTAAAGTGGCCTGATCAATATATCGAGTCTGTCTATATGTATGTTGTGTCATATAAAGCTCTGAGACAGAGTCTGCTATAAGCCAGGAAGCCTCCAGTGAGCTTTCTCATCTTGTGAGAAGCATAAGTATGGTAAATGCTTAAGCAGTCAATCTCTGGAAAGAGACTGTGAGTCCAGATCTGAAAAATTCTCTGTAATATCATTTTGAAATATTAATAAAGAGAGAAAGTTTTTGTTTCGCATTAAGTACTGTTACTGTGTGCATTCAATATTGTCCATTGAGATAGTATTGTCTCCTTTAAAGATCACCGAAAGTTCGCCGGAGGTTTGCCAAATCTCGAAGGGACGCGAAGTAGGTCGTTAAAAGGCGAATGGATGCCGCAGTGAAGGCCGAAGCAGGTGTGAAAGAGAAAGTAGGTTCGTGTATGGGTTCACATAGGGAAATTTAAAGGATTTAGACAAGAAGAGACACAGTGAGGCCAACCAGCCTGTTGAGCTGTTTGTAGTGCAAGTTTGTGACAGAAGCCCTTGCAGTAAAATTGGTATCATATTTGGTTTTCATATATCCAACTTCATTTAATTAATTTTTTTAAAAATAGATGCATATATAAAATTAAATGTATATATATATTTTTTCTGTTGTAAAAATTTCGAGCATACAAGTCTCGGGATTTCTTCTGAACAAAAAAAAAGAGGAGTTTGCAAGTAAGTTGGGATATATATATATATATATATATATATATATATATATATATATATATATATAGAGTTAACACGTTTAAAACTCAGAAAACCAAACATGAAGAGGTCGGGAGATATACTATTTAAAAGTAAATTTGAAATTAGTGTTATATTTGATTTCTGTGAATATATATAGAAATTGGTTATATATATAATATATAATATATTTTTTTCTAAATATATGTATATATAAAATTAAATGTATATAAATGTATATATATTTTTAAAATATACAATATATGTTTAATTTTAAAGTCAATTAAAAATAATGCAGTGGAATAAAGTAATAAAGTGATAAGAGTATATAATCAGAATTATATCTTTGAAGGGATTTTAGGTTGGTATTTAAAACATTTTTATTCACATTTGAAGTTTTGTATAATTAAACAATATTTCAAAAAATAAATAGAATCATCTCTCCTCTATATATCGAGGTTTCTTTGAAGTTTTTTTTAATGAAAGTATATTATATTCTGAATTTTTCTTAATGAAAGCATATTTTATTTCTAATAAAATATAAAATAATAGATTAGCCTATGGCCTTATACATTGATTTTTTTTAATGAAAGCATATTATATATTGATATTTTTTATTTATTTTTAATTAATTAATTAATTTATTTTTTTATTTTTTTATTTTTTTTAAATGAAAGTATATTATATACTGAAATATTTTTAATGAAAGTATATTTAATATTTAATAAAAGGAAGTGGAATGATCTCGGGAATAATGTTGTGTGTAAGGAGGCGATCTAGGGTTTGCTCTGCACATGGCGGAATCCTAAGCCCCTGCAGGTGAGGCCTGCCTCAGGCCACGAGGGACGAGTGATGTGACGGGCGTACCCGAGACCTGCATACACCTGGATCTTTCTGGGCCGACCATGATCAACACGTTCCGAGGTGGGAAGCGCCTCAGTTTTTAACCGACGACATGATGAAGGTAAAGATTTTTTTAGCCTTTCTTACGTCGCGACGAGGTTTCACTTCTGAACAACTGCGGGTTTCTAGCTGTAGCGGTGTCGGGCTAGGGTTTTGTGTAAGTCGCAACAATGGGGTTTGAGCGTGATTACGTGGACGTAGAGCCGGCGCCGGAGGACTTACTTACTGTTTGGGGTCATGAAGTTTCAGCTCAGAACTTAGACCAGTTTTTCCCGAAATCGGCTGTGAAAGCTGTCTTTCCGAGCAAGGAGGAAGGAGCTGGACCCTTTTCCATCAAACCTGCTGCGCTTGAAACGTTGTTCCAAATTTCGTAGGGAGGTGCTTCGAAGGTTGATAACGCTGCTCTTTTGGGTCGTGGTGGTTTTCATTGTGGCAGAGAGGATGGTAGTGGTCAGCTTCATGCTTACGGAGCAATTACTCCCTCTTCGGGGCCAGGTAACCCGATTTTCTCTTCTCTTACAGGTGGTTTAGAAGATGTAGTGGCTAGTTGTGGCATGCATGTGCAGAAAGGGCCTAAAGTTACAAGGGAAACTGGTTTTAAAAGGCTAGATTATGGTGGGGTGGTTTTTAGGGGCGAAGGTTGTGATAAGAGGTTATCGGTCTCGAGCCAAAGGTTGGTCTCAAAACCAACCCTTCCTATTGATAATTCAACACAAGTGGGTTTGATTCAGTCACAGAAGGACACTCGAATTTGGGGTGTTGCTCTTGGGTTTGGACTTAAGAGTCACTTGAACACCTCTGAGGCAGGTGAAGGGAAAAGTCAATCGATGGAACTTGATCCTGGGCTTGAATCAACACCGGAGAGGGGTCAGATTGACAGGGAGCCGTTGGACAAGGGGTTGGTGGGTAGAGCCACCCGTGACATGGAGGAAAGGCGACAAGAGTCGCCTGAAGCTGAGGTTGCAGATGCCCGGACAGCATAGGAGTTGGGGGAGGGCGAAATGCAGACGGAGGCAGTGGGAGGAAAAGGCAAGAAGTAGAACCCTATTAAAAAAATGAGACCCGCCCTAGCTGTGTCCTTGGTGTGGACATCCTCATAGAAGAAGTGATGGCAGCATCAGAAACAAGGTTAGTCGGCAGAGTGCGTGGAAGAAAATATACAGTTGATCACATTCGGGACTAGGTTTAGACAGAACGGGGAAATGCCCTCGGGAAACCGGCGGAGATAAAAGTCCTGGACAGAGGGTGGTTTACTCTGAGTTTCGATCATAAGGACCATGTTGATTGGGTGCTCGAACATAATTGGTGTTTTGGCAAACAACCAATTCTCTTCTGCAGATGGACCCCTATGTTCGATGCCCAAACAGAAAAAATGAATGAATCCCCTGTCTGGGTAAAATTGCCAGGGCTTTCTCTTCAGTTTTGGATCGACTCTGTTTTCATCTCCATTGGGAACACACTGGGAAAATACTTGGAAGTCGACAGGTCCTTTATTCAATCAAATGATCTCATTGCGACAAGGATTCTCGTAAGCCTTAACCCCAGAGAAGGGCTTGCGGATGCCATGACCCTAAAATACCGAGATTTGGAATTTCTTCAAAAGTTGGACTATGAAAATTTGTCGTTTCGATGCCACAGATGTCACAAATACAGTCACCTGGCTAAAGAATGTCCATTGGGTCATCGGCGCAAAAGAAGCCACTATAAATTTGTAAGGAAACCGACGGTTTATCCAGTTCCAGAACCTGTCAAGGTGGCCCCGCAGACATCTATGGAGGAGGACACAGAGGCTGGCCTGGGAAATGTGTCTCCTATCGACCTGACACAGCAGGCTGTCCCAGCCTCCATCCCTAAGAAATCACCTGTGTTGTCAGCCTCTCTGGCTCCCTCAGTAGCTGAGACAGAAGGGGCTTCACAGGCAGGTATGTTTTTCTCTACCCCCTCTTCCCTTTGTTTTTCTGCTTCTGTATTTGATTTGGTCGATTCTGAGCCTGGTGCTTCCAGGCAGTTACAGATGGAGTTCTCTTCTTTAAATCTAAACACTCCTCCTGTCGATAGTTTGGTTGTTTCGGTGCCTTCGCCCTCTGAAAACCTCCCCACTCCTTCTGTTGATCCTCAGGCCCCATGCTGCCCTTTGGTGCCAACTCCCACTCCCATTCCCCCCCCCCTATAACCTGATATCACGGGTAAAATGCCCCCGGAAAGGCATTTCTCTTGGAGGTTTAGAGCCGGATCCTGTGCCTATTGGGCCTAGAAAAAACGAGAGGCAGAAAATCTGACATCTCAAAGGCACAACTTAAAGCAAAGATTGATATTGTAGACGGAAAACAGAAATCCTTGACCGGGGTGCTTAGAGCAGCAAAGCCACCCCCTGATATTTTGAGATGATCCTTCTTTCCTACAACTATAGGGGGTTAGCTAGTCAACCCAAAAAACTAGCCCTGAGGGAGTTGGTCAAAGTTCATAGCCCGGACGTCCTTATGCTTCAAGAGACCCTTGGTAAAGGTGAGGAAATCATAAGACTTCTCACGAAACTGTTTCCTAGATGGCTCTTTTAGGCCCTTGGTGCTAATGGCCGCTCTAGTGGTGTGGTCACCGGATATAAAGCAAGAAATCTTAGAGAAATATCTTCCTGGGGGTCTGAAAACTCTCTGGCGATGGAGTTATATTCAAAGGAGTTATGTCTCCCTCTGCTCCTTCTTAATGTGTATGGGCCTTGTCAGGAAAGGGAGCTGTTCTGGACATATTTTTTTCTGAAACCTTACCTCGCCCATCCCAATCTGGTCATTGGAGGTGACCTCAATTTCTCCCTGGGGGTCTCGAAATCTCGGGGAGCCAATGCCCAAGCTGATCCATTGACTGACTTCTTTCTCTCTAAGATTGCTTCCTCTCACCTGGTAGATGTCTCGTTGCTTAAACCCAGACCTACCTAGAGAAATAAAAGAGTGGGGGAGGATTGGGTGGGAAAGAAACTGGATCAGTTTCTTCTGGGTGAAGATTTGACAGAGAAACTGTCTATTTTCAAGCATTGGGTGGGTGAAGGGGGTCTGTTCGACCATTTTCCGATCTTATTGGAGGCAAAAGGGGCCCTTAAAAAACTGGGGTCTCCCTTCAAGTTTAACTCCTCTTGGCTATCTGATGACTCTTTCATAGCTCTTTTCCACTCTACTTGGAGGAGGGATGGGTCAGGAGCTGGAGATGGACTGAGTCGAAGTAAGGCTTTCATGAATAACCTCAAAAGGCTGAAGGCTGCAACCAAAGAATGGGTTATCCAAAATCCTTAAAGGAAGATGAAGAGATGAGGGCTATTAATGCAGAACTAGGTCTTTTGGAAGATTCAAAAGGGGATGGCTATGCCACCTTAGAATCCTGGGATAGAATCCGGAAATTGGAAGCGGCTAGAAGGAAAATTCTCCAGGTGAAGGAGGAAAGCTGGCGCTTAAAGAGCAGGGCTATCTGGCTCCAAGCTGGGGACGAAAATATAAGGTTTTTCCAGAATTATGCCAAAGGAAGGAAAAATCTAAACACAATCTGGGAAATGCCAAAAGGAAATGGGGAAAAGGCACAGTCATTTGAAGAGTTAGCTTCCCTTGGGGTAGCCCATTTCAAAGATATTTTCAGAGCTCCAAAAGAAGCCACTATTGCAGAAGTTATAAGAGTAGCACACTTCTTTCCAAGCTTCATTGATGAGGAAGGAAATGAAAGCCTGATGTCTCCAGTATCAAAAGATGAAGTTGAAGCTATCCTTAAGTCGATGCAGAAAGAGAAAAGTCCAAGGCCGGATGGTTGGACTGTGGAATTCTTCCTCCACTTCTTCGACTCTCTTGGTGATGATCTGGTTGTGGTTGTTGAAGATTCCAGGATCTCAAATTCGGTCTATCAACCCTTTAATTCCACCTTCCTGACCCTCATTCCCAAGTCTGACCACCCTTCCTCCTTCAACGACTTTCGCCCCATCTCCTTGTGTACATGCTTATATAAGATCATAGCTAAAGTCATTGCCTCCAGATTGAAGCCCTTTCTTTCCAAGAATATCTCTGCAGAACAATTTGGCTTCTTGGACAGACGGAAAATTCATGAAGCAGTGGGGGTAGCCCAGGAAACTCTTCATAGCCTTAAGAAGAGCCGGAAAAAAGGGACTATCATTAAAATTGATCTCTCCAAGGCTTTTGATAGAATCAGTTGGATGTATCTTAGGCTTCTCTTGATGCACCTTGGTTTCAGATATGACTTTGTAAGATGGATCATGGGGTGTGTCACTTCCACTTCGATCGATGTCCTAATCAACGGTGCAGCTTCTGATTTTTTCAACCCTCAAAGAGGCCTGCGTCAAGGGTGCCCTCTCTCTCCCCTGTTGTTTCTCCTTGCTGCTGAGGGAATTAGTTTAATGATCAAAGAGGCAAAGAGACAAGAGGAGCTGAAAGGGATCTAAGTTGCGCTCAATCTTTGGGTGACTCACCTTCTCTTTGTAGACGACATCCTCCTGTTTTGTGATGGGAGCCCAGAAGATTGCCGGTGTCTAAAAATTATTTTAGACCTCTTTCTAAAAGCCACTGGTTTGAGCATAAATGAACAAAAATCTACCATAACAACTGCAGGGCTCTCAAATGTGGAAGTGGATAGAGTAAAAGAGCTTCTCCCTTTTGAAGCCACATCATTACAGGACCTTTTTAAGTACCTCGGTTTTTTCCTCAAGCCTGATAACTACAGGGTACAAGATTGGTCCTGGCTTCTGGCAAAGATAGAGAACAAGATGAAGCATTGGAGCTTTAAATGGCTATCAAGGGCAGGCCGTTTAGTTCTAATCAATTTTGTGGTCATGGCCATTCAGGTTTACTGGGCCAGCCTCATCTGGGTGCCAAAGAGTATCCTGCTGAAGATCAACAAAATTTGTAGCAGATTCTTATGGGCTGGCTTGAAGAAGGACCATGTAACCCCGTGGGTTGCATGGGAAAAAATAGTCAAACCAAAATGTTGGGGAGGATGGGGTATAAACGACTTGTATCCTTTCTCAAGGTCCTTAGCTGCCAAATTAGCTTGGAGATTGATCTCCTTGGAAAACCTTTGGACCTTCGTAACAAGGAGAAAGTATATAGATCCAATGTCGACTCTAGAATGGATTATATTGCCTCATAAATCGTTAAAAAACTCCTTGGTGGTATGGAAAGCCTTGGTGGCAGCTGTTCAACTAATAGAACAAGGGTTGGCATGGAATGTCGGAGATGGCAGATCGGTCAGGCTAGGCAGAGATCCATGGGTGGGCTGCTCGGTGTCATTTTCCCTTTCTAGAGATCTGATTGAGAATCTTAATAACAGAGGGATTTTTTTCCTTAACCAAATCGCTGACATTGGCAACTCCTCGATCTGGCGACAAGAGTGGCTTTCAGGGGATGTTCTCTTATTGGATGAAATATGGCAAGAGGAATGGAGGAACTACCGAGCAGGCCTATTGAACTCCCACATTCACATATCCAATAAGCCAGATGAATCAAGATGGGTGCACTCTCAGACAGGTATCTATTCTCCGAAGATGGGATATGACTGGCTAATGGCACAAAAAGGGTGGGAGGAACCAATGTGGTGGGTCAAACCTCTGTGGAAACTTAAAGGATCAGCTAAAACCTGTTTGTTCTTCTGGTGCATTCTTCAAAAGAAAGTTCCTACATGGGACTTCCTTCAGAAAAGAGGGAAAATTGGTCCTGGGTGGTGCTCCTTGTGCAAAGAGAGTGAGGAATCTATCCAACATGTTTTTCTCTCCTACCACTTCACAAAAAGTCTTTGGAATGAAATGTTGAGGATGACCAATATCTCCCAAAGGTGGGAAGGAGAGGAGCTTTCTGAAGCCTGGAACAGATGGTGGCAAGATGCTCCAAATGATAAAGTCAGAACAATGCCATTGTTGGTTGCTTGGGGCACTTGGCTTGCCAGAAACCAATTAATCTTTAAAGACACTTCTTTCCCTATTGCCAGCTTAGCAGCAGAAGGGGTGGCCATTTATGAAAATATCCCATCTCGATCTACCTCTCAGCACTCTAGACCAGTACAGAGGGAAGAGATTAAGGGCTCCATTCCCTGGGCTTATTTTGATGGGGCCTCAGATCAAAATAGGAGGTGTGGAGCTAGCCTGGTTATATTTTTTCCCTCTGGGAAACTCCTAGAAGCTTCCATTGGCCTTGGCACTGGAACAAACAATTTTGCCGAGCTTAAAGCCTTACATCTTCTTCTTTGCTGACTTTCCCTATGCAACAAGCGTGAGGCACAGATTTTTGGTGATTCTTTGAATATAGTAAAGTGGACCAATGGAACGCAACAATGCAAAAACTATCTTTTAATTCCTTTTCTTAATGAGATCATCCGTCTTAAAAGGTTTTTTACTGAGCTCACTATTTGCCATATTTTCAGGGAACGGAACACAGAAGCAGACCGCCTTTCTAAAGAAGGCACTGAATAGGTTCTGGGTGCATGGACAATAGAAGAAGTGGTTGATGGGGTGGCAAGGCCACTTGCTCCTCCATTTTTTGCTTAACTTTTGAGCTGTGTAATATCCCGAATGGGAAATAGATAGCAATACAAGCATACAACAATATAGGAAAAAAAATGCCAGAAATAGAACATAAAGCAAATACAAATAAAAATGCCGGGAATGCTAAGCCATTTTATTAATCTGAGAATATAATGAGATACAATGGATAATCAGAATAAAAGCACCTATCCTTGCACAAGGCAAGTGAAGAGCCCTCTCAGAAAACAGGAAATGGCTGCTACAGAAACTGCGTCCCAGCTGCTGGAAGAAACTGTCGTAAGCTGTTGGAATGGACTGGAACTTGGGGCTGATCCCCTTACCGGAATGAGCTGAAAATCTGCAGAACACCTGAACTCACCACCCCAGACAAAACCCAAAAACCATATAGAAAATTGTCAGCCTCCGAAAATCACCTCAAAAACCCTCCGAAAATAAAAGCGTTGTCCCTCTAGGCCCAGCACAGATGCCTAATGATATATGTTGAAATCGGGCCACAAAATTCCCAGAAATTCTCCCACTGATGAAGACTGAACCTCCACACTGTATCCCACTGAATCTCCTGCAGAAAACCCCGCAATAGAACACCACCTCCAAGAACTGCGTCCTCTCTCCCAGGGACTGCAGTCACCAAAGGAAGCCCAACTCCTCCGCAAAACAACAACCAAATCCTCCGCTAAATATTGTAGAAAAGACCTTGCCCGAGCAGGCACTCGAAGTCCCCCGGGGCTAAGGGTGAGATCTCCGACCGGAGACACTCAATCGCACTAAACAGTGCTGCAGACAAGCTAAACAGCCAGCGTGCTCAAGAAGACAAAAGTCTAGCTCAAATATCATCAACAACAAGAATGCCAAATGAGATGGCTCTCCCACCTTTTATAACGCTGGCCCTCCTCCAAAACCCTAACGTGGTCCCTCTCTCTCCACGTGCTCCTCATAAGACTACGCAGATGCTCCTAGAGGCTACGTGAGCCCCCTCTCCTACGTGGTGTGGACCCCCAAGGCTCCCCCTTAAGTTATAACGTTGCACCAACTAGGGAGACACTTTATTTTATTTAAGTGAGTTAGCCCCTTTTCTCACTTTTATTTACTAATAAACTATAGTCGGCAAAACTATACAAAAATCAAATATTCCAATTAGCGGTGCTAATTAGGAATATTACAGTCTCCCCCGGCAGAATGTTGCTTGTCCTCAAGCAACTGAAGTGATGGATGCTGCAGAATCTTCTCATTCTCCCAGGTGGCATCCTCATCCGGCAAATTCTTCCACCTCACCAAGAACTCCCGGACTGTCCTGCTCCATAGCTGCCTCTCCCTGGTATCAATAATAGCCTCTGGCTGCAACACCAGATGCCCCTCATCATCCGTAGGTGGTAGCTCCTCCGTGACTGTCACCTGATGTCCCAATGCCTTCTTTAGGCATGGTACGTGAAAAATGTTATGAATCTTGCTGCCTTGGGGTAGCTCCAACTCATATGCAACCTGTCCAATCCTGCGTATCACCCTGTATGGTCCATAAAAGCGGGGCTTAAGCTTCTCAACCCCCTTCTGCTTGAGTGATGATTGTCGGTATGGCTGTAATCGTAGGTAGACCAAGTCCCCTACCTCAAACTGTCTCTCCACCCGACCCCTATCAGCATACAACTTCTGCTGATTCTGCGTTGTGGCCGTGTTATCCTTGAGAGCTCGGAGGATATCCTGACTCTCTTGGATCCAAATCTTGGCTCTCGGAGCCTTGCTAGCACCAAAAATCACGTCAGCAAAAGATAAAGGATGATACCCATACAAAGCATAGAAGGGTGACATACCAATAGTCATATGATGTGTCGTGTTGTAGCAATACTCTCCCAGATGCAGCCACTTCATCCACGCTCGTTGCTGCTCGTTAACATAGTTACGCAAGTAGCCCTCTAGCCACTTGTTAACTATCTCCATCTGTCCATCCGTTTGTGGGTGATAACTAGTGCTCGGTGTCAACTCTGTCCCCACTAGCCGGAAAAGCTCCTGCCAGAACCCGCCCATGAAGCGGTTGTCCCTGTCACTGATAATGGTCTTAGGTAGACCATGCAACCTGAAAATCTCCCTAAAGAACAGCTCGGCCACCTGTACTGCTATGTGGTGTGCAGATATGGCGAAAAAATGAGCATACTTCGTCAGTCGGTCAACGACGACAAAGATGCAGTCCTTGCCCTGCACCATGGGCAACCCTGTGATGAAGTCCATCGATATTCTCTCCCATTTCCCCTTTGGAATGGGAAGAGGCTGCAACAACCCTGCCGGATGGCTCATCTCTCCCTTGTTTCTTTGATAAACATCGCACTCCCTGACATGCTGGAGTACGTCCTCCTTGAGGCCCTTCCATGAGAACCTCTCTCTGATAACCCGACAGGTTTTGGTAAACCCCTGGTGGCCCGTCAACAGTGAATCATGTGATGCATGGAGTATCTTCTTCTTAAGCTGAGATCCCTCAGTCAAGAAGATCCTATCCCTATAATAGATGATCTCATCGACCACCCTGTACCTGTCATCTGCTACCTGCCCGTCCAGTACCTCACATGCAAACCTGTCCTTAGAGTACTCCACCAACAGTAGAGCCCTCCAATCCGAGTCCAAGCTCATAAGAGATAACGTGGCCGGTCTACGTGAAAGGGCATCTGCTACCACGTTATTCTTGCCTTTGACGTACTCAATGTCAAAGTCATAGGCTTGGATCTTACTGATCCACTTCTGCTGCCTCTCCTGCAACTGCTTCTGCTCCAGAAAGAACCTGAGGCTGTTGTGATCGGATCTCACCCTGAATCTACTGCCCACTAAATACTGCCGGTATTTGGCCATTGCATGCATGATGGCCAACATCTCCTTGTCGTATATGGAATACAACCTCTCATGCGGAAGGAGCTTCCGACTCTCAAAAGCTATAGGATGACCACCCTGCATCAATACAGCGCCAATCCCCTCTCCTGACGCATCGCACTCCAATACAAAAGGCTGCGTGAAATCCGACAATGCAAGCACGGGGTAGTTGCTCATCACCTCCTTGAGCCTATCAAAGGCTCGTTGTGCTGTATCTGTCCAACTGAATGCCCCCTTCCTCCTCAAATCCGTGAGGGGTGCAGCAAGCTGTGAGAAACCCTTGACGAACTTCCTGTAGTAAGTGCAAATGCCAATAAACCCTCGAAGCTCAGTCACGTTCCTCGGCTCTGGCCAATCTCTGATGGCCCTGATCTTCTCCTCGTGGACTCTCACTCCGTCCACTACCATGATATGCCCTAAGTACAACATCTCCGTCAATCCAAACTCACATTTGGAGAGCTTGGCATAGAACTGCTGCTCCTCCAAGATGCGCAATACTGTCTCAATATGTTGGAGATGCCCCTCCCAAGTCCTGTTGTATATGAGTATGTCATCGAAGAAGACCAACACAAACTTCCTCAAATGACTGCGGAAGATATGATTCATGCACGACTGAAAGGTGGCCGGTGCATTGGTCAGCCCAAAAGGCATAACCAGAAACTCAAAGTGCCCATAATGACACCAGAAGGCGGTCTTGGGAATGTCCTGTTCCCTCACGCGAATCTGATGGTACCCAGATCTCAAATCAATCTTTGAGAAGAACCGTGCTCCTATCAACTCATCGATCCTGAGAATGGGGTACCTGTTCTTCAGGGTCTTCTTGTTCAGAGCCCTGTAATCAATGCACATCCGCAATGTGCCGTCCTTCTTCTTCACCAACACCACGAAAGAAGCGAAAGGACTCGTGCTCGGTCGAATGTGTCCAAGGGCCAGCAACTCCTGAATAGCACGCTCAATCTCATCCCGATAGGCCTTGGGATGCCTATAAGGTGTGGTGATCACTTCCTGTATCCCCTGCTCCAGCTCAATGGTATGCTCAAATCCCCCGTCCGTGCATTTATCTGATGAACTCTATCTAGAATACTATGGCATATACGGTAGGAATGGTGTTGAGCCTCAAAATTGTGCTTTCTTTCATCTTACTTTACCTCATTTTCCTTTTGTCCATTCATCATCCTAGACCCCGATTGATCAATGAATTTAGTTAAAATTACTTTTAGAATGATTTACATTGCCCGACTTGCTAAGTTTTGTGATTTTTGCCATTGTAAAGCATTTTGGCAATGGGAACCTTTAAGGCTGAGAATACGTGAGCATTAATAACCAACCGGCGGTCTGCGAGTCTTCCCACGTTTGAGTATGTTCCAGGTGGCCTCTCAAGAAAAACCGCATATGGGCATATTCCACGTCATGTCTACATGGTTAGTTGCTCACCATGAAGGAAGAAACGAATTCTGGGTATGGTTTTGGAACGTGGGAACACATTTAGGAAAGCAGACTTCTATTAGGACTGTCTCAGTCCAGATGTATTTTTCCTTTTCACGCAGCCACTTCAAGAGTCCTAATGTGATTCCGATAAGGAAAGACAATGTTCCTGAAATTGTTGCAAGTCTTGTTATTTACATTTGTTATATAAACACTTGGGAAACCGAGAGCTAGGCTAGATTTTATGCTAGATTTTGTTCTAGATTTTGCTTAGATTATGTGCTACATTTCTGAAGACGCAGAGTGCTCTGTTCAAGTTATTTCATCTTTAATGAAGCAGACAGTGTTGTTTTGAAAGCGTTGATTTGATTTGGAGTTAGATTCCATCAGGTGGTAGAGGGCCCCTGCCTCTTGCATGGATTTATTTGCGTAATTTAGATAAGTATTCTAGCTTCCTTTACGTTTCTGAAGTTGAATTTGTAGTTGTTTTTATTAACTACTGTAGTTATACTCATTCTAACTCTTCCAAAAGAAGAAGCTCTTCCAAAAGATTATAATGATGAATGGGAAATGGCTATAGTATTGTAGGGTTTAATTGTAGTCTCTTTTATTCACCATCACAGTTATACTTATGATAAGCACTCTTCCACAAGAAGAAACTCTTCGAAGAAATCTTTATACTGTCTTAAGCATGATTGTGATCTTGAACGTTTTAGTTGTGTGTTTTCACTAAGTACCATAGTTGTTCTTGCTCTTAAACGCTTGTCAAAAATATCATAATGATGGGTAGGAGATGGCTATGATGTCTTAGTTTTTCATTGCTTTCAGTCTTTATGTTTGCATTTGCACTCAATTACACAGTCAGGATTGTTCTAAAAACCCTTCCAAAAGAAGGAACTCTTCCAAAATACCAATCATGATAGACAAACAGACTGTATAATTCCATAGAATAATGCATGATAGCTTAATTAGGATGCTCCGGAGTTTAATTGCACTTAACTCATGTTCAGTTGTTTTGCTTTAAGTTTGATAATGACTTGTAGTTTAACACTGTTTTAGGCTAGTGACATTTTAGGTTTGGTTGTAGCTCAACTCATTGCATTTGCACTCCATATTTAGTTGTCATTCACTGCATATTAGATTACTTCAGTTGTTAAACTTAACAAAACAGCCTTCATTATTCACAAATCTCTTCTTGTTCTAAAATCCATAATTGATTCATAACCATATGAATAGAAGAAAACATCATTTTAAGGCCTGAAGTACTTCTGCAACTTCCTGATCATCTTACAAACAAACATTTCCTCAATAGACTATTTCAAAAATCTATAACCTTTGAGTGAAGTGTAGTGCTATAAAACTAAGTTGCAGAATAGAGTTAGGAACTAGATTTAGAGTAGAATATCTTATGATGGTATCAATGTTTTACTCCAAACATACTTCAACAAATCTATAATCAAGGACAAAAATTTTGCATCATTATAAGTTAGTTGTTTAAATTGTTTAGTTAGGAAGATTTGCATACTTAGTGACCATGTCTCAAGCTCTCTCTCAAATGCCTTTGATGAAAGAATTTGACAAGTTTAGTTTGTGTTTTGAATCATTTGCTTAAAAGTCATTATCAAGCTTTGCTTTTTCTTATTCATAGTTTAGATTTAATTCTGTTTTTAATATTGCATTTGCATTTACCATTTGACATCAACCAATTAGGTTTCACTCTGTTTCTAATCATTAGCTTTCTTTCATTAGCTTTCTAGTCATTTTCCTTGTGAACATAAAACCACCAAAAGATCAAAAACATCAGAAATCATCACAAAAGACAAAAAACATCATAAAATACTACACACAACGCATTAAGAAACAAACACCTAGGTACATACAGTACACTTCACTTCAGCAGTTTACCAACCCTGGTTGACAATTAAATGAGCTCAATTTAGGAGACTAGATTGAGACCAAACATTTTGGCGCCATTGCCGGGGAAGTGAAACTAGGTAACCTTTGTTTCTTAGCATCCAAAAACAATTATATGCGTAGAGAGAGAGATTCAAGGGGAAGATTCATAAGCAGCAGAGGCAGAAGTTTGATTTCTAGAACACCACTTGTTTCATCTAGATCCAGAGCTAGTACACCTTCAACTCAAACTCATATTCCATCCTCTCCTGATCCTGGACTTCTAGAAGATCTAAGGTCAACTATCCCATTAGAGAAACCTTCCACTTCATCCACTGAACCTGCCATAGAAGAAGATTTAAAAACTCCTGTTAGGGACACAAACCTTTCCACTTCCACAAGAGAGTCAACCATGGCAGAAGAAGGAGGAGGAGGAGTTTTTAATGGAGAAAATACACTATTTGGAGGTAGAGGTAGAGGTGTAGAGGGAGAAGGAGGTAGAGGAAGAGGTAGAAGAGAAATAGGAAGCTCTTTTGGGTTTCCTATAGTAGATGAAGAAACCAATACAACCATGAAAAACATTTCACCCTCTGTCCTTCCAAACTTCTATGGACTTAAAACTGAAGATCCTGAAACCTTCCTATTTGAATTTGAAGTCTTGTGTAGAACTTATGACTACTTACAAGATGCTCAAAAACTTAAACTATTTCCTTCAACATTGAAAGGAGCAGCATTGAAGTGGTTTATGAGTTTGATCAACAGTTCTATTAGGACATGGGAAGACATGAAACAAGCATTTATAGAGAGGTATTTGGATTATTGTATGCCAGTCAATCATAAGGAGGAAGTGTTTAAGATGTTACAAAAAGAAGCTGAAAACTTGGAAGATTTGTTGGAGAGATTTCATTACAACATCAAAAGAGAAAAAATGGAAAACTTAGATCAAGACACCTTAAAAGCTCTTTTGTTGAAAGCAATTAGGGATGAATGGTTGGATATTCTTAACATGATGGGAAAAGGGGATATATCACAGCTCACATTACCTGAAATATCTGAGTTATGTATCAACCTTTCAAGAGGGAAATCTAAAACTGTAAAAGGTCCAAGAGATCCTGCTCTTGCAAGGGCAAGTAAGTCTGCTTCTGGGACAGTAAGTAGATCAGAAATAGGACATATGATTGATGATTTTAAATCTGACATCTTAGGGAGTCTTAGTGAACAAATAGACACCCTTAAGATACAAAACAAGCAAAAGGCTGAATCTGATGCCTTGGCAATCTTTTGTCCCAAATGTAGAAAGAAACATGCCTTGAGAGAGTGTCCTTTGGATGTAAAAGTTGTAGAAACTTGTGTCATTTGTTCTGAGAAACATGAGACCAAGAATTGTCCTTCTCTTCCTGGTCTCAAAGCTGTCTTTCAGGAGGAAACTCCTACAGATTCCACAGAGTCTCTCAATTTTGTATCTAGAAGACCTTGGCAGGGACCTCAGACACAAGGATTCCAGGATCAAATGTATAATCAACCTCCACCTTGGAATTCTTGGCAGCAACCTTGGCTCCAATTTCAAAATCAATCTCAATCTTGGGCACAAGGAACACAAAGTCCCTATGGAAGATACTCTTCATACTATCAGTATCCACCATCCTATCCACCATACCCACATTTTTATCCTCAAAATCCTCAACAAAATTTTCCTCAAAATCTTCAACAAAATTCTCAACAACATCATCAAAATCAACCACTTTCATTACCATTCCCTCAAAAATCAAATCAATTGCCTGCTCAACCCATACCAAACCCCAATAATAAGAACCCTCTGAATACATACATGATGGAAGGCCAAAAATTTCCAACTTATTTAATCACTCCTTTAGACCTTAGTGATGTTCAACTGAGGTCTGGAAGAATACTTGAAAAGAGGAAACCTTCTGTGATCATACAAGAACAAGATAATTCTGAGGAAGACTCCCTACGGGTGAATAAAAGTCTTGAGGAAGACACATCCTTTCAAGACCCACACATTGAAAAACTAAAACAAAAAGATCCAATAAATCCAACTCCTGTATTAGAGCAACCATCCACATCTAATTCTATACCTCCCTTTCCGGAAAAATTACAAATTGATAGAGGTGTAGAAAAACAAATCATGGTGCCTAATTATGATTTCTTAGATGAATTGAGAAATGTTTGCATTAAAATTCCATTATTGCAAGCCATCAAAGAAATCCCAATTTTAGCCAAAACAATAAAGGAGTTGAGTATGAAGACAGCAAGAAAAAGAATAAGAGAAACCAAGAAAATTCAACTGGTAGGACAAATAGCAGACATTATGATGGGCAAGATTGCTATTCCAAAGTATCTTGACCCAGGAAATCCAATTGTCAAAATTCACATCAATGGAATTGAAATTCAAAACACACTCATTGATTTAGGAGCAACAATAAATATCATGAGTAGACAAATCATGGACAAACTGAAACTTCCTAATCTTCTCTTTACACCCACACTATTACAATTAGCAGATAGATCTGTGATCAAATCAGATGGGGTAATAGAAGACATTCCAGTGTCCCTAGATTCTTAGGAGTACCCTGTGGATTTCATGATCCTAACTCCTAAGAATAATCTAGGAGGCCATCCTGTTATATTAGGAAGACCTTGGTTGGCTACAGCTGATGCTTTTATTAGTTGTAGGTCTGGTGATATGTATATTTCTGATGGTAGTTCAACTAAAAAATTCACTTTATATCCTACAGCTAGGACAATTACAGATCTAGATGACACTCAATGGATAGAGGATGAAGAATATTTACAACCACTCTTCACAATTTCAGAAATTAGTGAAGATAATCAAATTCTGAATACTCTAGAAAACTTTGAATCCTCTCCAGAATACAAACATGAATCATTTCAGGAGGGATCCAATATTGAATTTTTGTCATCTAGGCAGATGTCTCTTCATTCTATGGACAAATTTGGCAGCTCTATAAGTGAAATTTTTCCAGGCAAAACTTTGAACATAAATAAGAACCTAGAAAAATCTCAACAAGAAGAGTTAGTGAGAGTATTACAGAGACATTCTTCTGCATATGCATGGGAATACACTGACATGAAAGGGATAAGCCCCAAGACTTGTACTCATCACATCTATATAGAGGCAAATTTCAAACCAATCAGACAACCTCAAAGACGGATGAATCCAAATCTTAGGGAAATTGTTAAAGAGGAATTGCAAAAATTGTTAAATGTTATTTTCATCTATCCTATTTCAGATAGTCAGTGGGTTTCTCCTTTGGTAATTGTGCCAAAGAAAAATGGAAAATGGAGGGTGTGTTTTGACTACCGAGAACTAAATAAAGCTACTCTTAAAGACCATTTTCCCTTACCTTTCATAGATCAAGTATTAGATACATTAGCTGGAAAAAAGTACTTCTCATTCCTAGATGGGTTTAGTGGCTACAATCAAATCCAAGTAGCACTTGAAGACCAAGACAAAACCACATTCACCTGTCCCTGGGGTGCCTATGCTTACCGAGTATTACCATTTGGATTATGCAATGCACCTGCAACATTCCAAAGGGCAGTATTAGGAATTGTGTTGGATCTAATACATGACTGTGTAGAGGTGTACATGGATGATTTCACAGTTTATGGGAATACATTTGAAGAAGCTTTAGAAAACCTGGAAAAAGTCTTAAAAAGATGTCAAGAAGCAAACCTTTCACTTAGTCATGAAAAATGTTTTATGATGTTTACTGAAGGTATTGTTTTAGGGCACCACATTTTAGGGGATGGGATTAGAGTTGATGAGGCAAAAGTTGAAGTCATTTATAACCTATCCATTCCAAGTTGTCAAAGAGATGTTAGAATTTTTCTAGGATTTACAGGGTATTATCGGAGATTTATAGAAAACTTTACCAAGATAGCATCTCCACTCTTCAAATTACTCACCAAAGATTGTAAATTCAAGTGGACTTCTGATTGCCAGTTAGCTTTTGAAACCCTGAAAACCAAAATTTCTGAAGCACCTATATTAAGGGGACCTAACTGGAAGTTACCTTTTCATATCTCGACGGATGCTTCCGATACAGCTCTGGGAGCAGTATTGGGACAGAAAGATTTAATTCCCTATGCCATCTATTATATCAGTAAAAATTTGACTCCTGCAGAGTTAAACTATACTGTAATTGAAAAAGAGTTTTTAGCTGTTGTTCATGCCATTAACAAATTTAGACACTATATAACAGGCTATGAAACTTTTATTCACACTGATCATTCTGCCATTAGATATTTAATGAATAAATCAATCACTAATGGTAGAGTTATAAGATGGTTGTTATTATTGAAAGAATTCAACATTACTATTCTAGATAGGCCTGGAAAACAAAACACTGTGGCTGACTTCCTGTCTAGAATTCAAAATATCAAAGATGACACTCCGGTTGAAGATCAATTTCCTGATGAATATCTTTTGCAATCTCTACTCAAACTCCATGGTTTGCTGATATTGCCAATTATTTAGTTTCAGGAAAATTTCCTTCAATTATGAATGCAAGGGATAAAAGAAAAATCATTAATGATAGTGCAAGATATTCATGGGTCGCTAATGAGTTGTACAAGACAGGTCCATATTTGATCATTAGAAGGTGTGTTCGTGAAGATGAGATTTCAATTCTCGAGCGTGTCATGATAATTCTATTGTGAACACTTTGAATAAAGGAATGACTATAGATCATATTTAGGATATTGAGTATCATGTTTAAAGTGTAAAAGTATAATAAGGTGTAACTGATTCTAAGAATTGAGAGAGCAACTATATACAGTGAGATATTAACCTACAATTTTTATTGAACATACGAAAAAATGGGCTTTGGATTTTGTAGGACCTATTAGTCCTCCACCAAGACAAAAAAATATATATATTAGTTTGCATTGATTATGTTACTAAATGGGTAGAAGCTAAACCATTACTTGTTGCTAATGAATCATCTGTAGTTACTTTTCTTTTTGAGGATATTTTTACTCGTTTTGGTGTCCCAAGGGAAATTGTTACAGATCAAGGAGCTCAATTTACATCAAGGCTAGTGGAGCAAATGATGGAGAAGTACAAAATCAAACATAGAAAATCTACTCCTTATCATCCACAAGAAAATGGTCAAGTGGAATCTACTAATAAGATCATTGAAGGAATCCTAACAAAGACTGTTCATTTACATAGAAGAGGTTGGGTAGATAGGCTTCCTGAAGCCTTGTGGGCCTATAGAACTACATGGAGAAACACAACAGGCCATACTCCTTATGAGCTTGTTTATGGAAAGCAAGTTTTGTTCCCCATAGAGTTCCAGATTCAAACTTTCAAAATGGCAGTTCAGCTAGGACTTGATTTAACTGAGGCACAAAAGCATAGACTGGAGCAGATTAATGAATTGGATGAGATCAGACAAGATGCAGTTCAGAAAACAAGTCTAGTCCAACAACAAAGGGCTAGATGGCATGACAAGTACATCAAAGAGAAGAAATTCAAAGAAGGTGACTGGGCTCTCTTGTTTGATTCAAAATTCAAGGATTTCAAGGTAAATTTCAGACACATTGGCTTGGGCCATATGAAATTGTTGAAATTTTTGATAATGGGGCAGTAAAAATCAGAACTATAGATGAAGAAGAGATCACTTTTCTTGTGAATGGTCATAGATTGAAGCTGTATCACAAACCACTCTCAAGAGAAGAATTTGTCAAGAAGTTCCAAGAATGCAGTGATGTGAAGTTAATGAAGAAGAATTCTTCTTCTTCATCAACTTGATTAAATTTTCTGAAGTATTTCTTTTGAAAATAAATAAATAAATAAATAAAAATAAAAATAAAGGTATAAACATGAAAACCAATCATTGATTGGCATGTTTATACAGAAAAGATAGGGTGAAAATCAGAGTCTCTCTGACACTCTAACTTTTCCATTCTGTTTTTACAAGCAGCTGTTACAAAATCATAAGTTCAGATCCATAGTGCTTATGATCCATCTCATTTCATTTCACTTCACTCACCTATCCATCCATACTCCATTTCATTCATTCATTAATATTCTACTTCATTCCATGTTTCATTCATCTCATTCCATACTCCATCCATCTCATTTTCATGTCAAGATTTAAAGTTTGATGTCTTGCTGTAAATAAATAAAACATGTCATGGATTGCAGGGCAGTTCTTATGTTCTTTCACTCCATTTCATAAACTGAATCCATTCCATTTCTTCATCCACTTCATACATATCATGTCTCATCATCCATCTTCATTCATACCATATAACATTTCACCTATATTCCCAAACCACTCCATTCCATGATCAAAATGCTCTACAGGTACATTCTGCAGCTTAACAGACATTCTGCAGTTGTTCAGCCTTTCCGCAGCTAGCCAGACATTCCGCAGCTACAAATCCTGAAGGCATTAACCAGCAGACATTAGAATTGCAACAAAATGATCCAGTGTGTCCATGAATAAAAAGCATCAAGAAGGATTATGAAGACTCTTCCAAAGGTGAACAAAGAAGACAAAGACTACAAAAATCAAATGAAAAGCAGAGGTAACAAGTTTAGATTATAATGGCATTTAATAAAGTTTAGCATAGTTTTAGTTATGAATTGTTCGAAAAGGTTGTTTTAATTATTTTTATTGATCAAGACCAATAAACCCTCCACAAACTTTGGATTAAAATCTCTCATTTCAAATTCCATATCCGACATCATTTAAGCGGTTAAAATGGCCGAGGTGTTTGAATTCTTCACGTCACTTAACCAAATCATTCAATGATGATTCTCTTTTCCGTTGTAAAAATCTTCACCGTCTTTTCAATCATTAATTTGTTTCCTCCACCTCACTCCATTACCCCATTCCGTGACTACTTCCATCACTCCATTCTGTAGCCGGCACTTCATTCCGCAAACAGAGATATCCTTACCACCGAGAGCAGAGCAAAAGGGTAAACGCAGAGGTATAACAGCGTGAGAATTTGAAGCCATTTGATTCCGTGGGCAGACAAAGTATCACTATGGGCAGAGATTGAGCATTATCACTATAAACACAGAAGTATAGCAGAGAAGAATTTGAAGTCATTTGTCACTGGGAGACAGAGGTATAGCATTGAAGAATTTGAAGCCATTTGTTACCAAGAGACAGAGATATAGCGGTATGGGAATTTGAAGCTATTTTCCACCGAGAGACAGAGGTATAGTAGTGTGGGAAATTTGAAGTCAAACAGAGGCATATCAGTCCAAAGTTCCATTGTCAACAGAGGCATATCAGTCCGAAGTTTTGAAGCTGTTTTCATTGTCAACCAGAGGTATATCAGCTCGAAGTTTGAAGCTGTTGTCACTATCAATCAGAGGTATGTCATTCCGAAGTTTGAAGCCATTGTCATTAAGAACTTGAAGCCATTTCAATTCGAAGGTGAAAGTTATTGTTTCTGTGGGTAGAAGAGTGTTAATTTGAACATTGAAGAAGCAATTATGGGTTTCATTGTAAGAACTGAACCAGTGGGTTCAAAATATTTAGAAGGCTACCCTCAATGCAAATAAATGTTGCAACAGATAGGATGGCTTCAATTTTTGGAGAAATTTAATTGCTTCCACAAAGAAGTCACTAAAACATTTGCAAGATCATTTCAAGGAGTTGAAGTTGAAGTGGGAGATGTCAAATTTACTGTCACTGAAGTTTTCATTGCAGAAGCTACAGGGTTGCTTAGAAATGGAGAGAGATGGTTCAAAAACAGAGAATTCCACAATGAATCCTGGAAGCAAATTCTAAAATCACCAGGTATGGATGTCACCGTATTTAAGAAAGGAATTCCAAGTTCTGCATTGAAAAATAAATGGAGAAACATACTACTTCTTCTACAAAAATTTATTACATGTGAGGGTAGATATGGTACATTTTATGTCTACCACATTAGACTGATAATGCATTTTCTGGGGGAAGACTTAAACCTACCCTATTTCTTGCTTCAAATCTTGAAAAAGATGGCTTCCTGTGTTCAAAGAAGGGTTCAATTTTTAGAGACAACTTTATATCATCATGGTTTGGTTAAAATTTTGATTGAACATCATTTAACCAAAACAAATGATACATGGGACAATTTCTTGATAAGAAATCATTTTGAAGAGCCAAAAGAACCCTCATCGGAACCACAGCCTACAAGGAGAAGTAGAAAATGGAGAGCTTCAAAAGTTGAAATTGACAAAACAGTCCAAGAAAGTAGTGAGGAAATCATCTCAGAGAAGTTGACTCAAATCAAGAGACAACTTAAGAAAGAAAAAGTAATCAGGAAATCTGCCATGGAGAAAGGAGAGGGATCTTCTCAGCCTAGAAGAAGCCACAGACTAAAGGGGAAACTAAGGAAAACTCAAATCAAACAAACATGGGTGATTAATATAGAATATGAGGAAACATCCATTGAAGAAGATGTTGAAGAGGATTTTAATGAAGGAACCCTTGAAATTGACCCTGCTCAACAAGAAATTTATGACTATGTGGAAACTTTGGAAAGGAGAGCTTCAGAAAGCAAGGAGAGAACCCCTAGTCCTCCACTGTCTGAAATAGATGTATTAAGAAGGGATAGATATGAGTTGGAAATACTTAATAGACACATCAAAAATGAGAATGAAATTTTGAAGGAACAAGTCAAGCTCAAAACCGATATGAACTCAACCTTATCCCTACATATAGACAAAGTGGAAAAGACCAATGACAAGTTGAAGAAGAGGAACAAAAAGCTAATCAGGGCACTTACCAACCTAAGGTTCAAACTTGTTATCAGAAAACCCAGAAGATCTTTAGCTTCCAGAAAAAGGAGAAGGAGAGGATTAGATGTTCTTGCAGAAGCCTTTGAGTTCATAGGATAATTTGCATGAGGACATGCAAAGAGACAGCAGTGGGGGTATGTTGAGCCTCAAAATTGTGCTTTCTTTCATCTTACTTTACCTCATTTTCCTTTTTCCATTGCTATCCTAGACCCAATTGATCAATGAATTTAGTTAAAATTACTTTTAGAATGTTTTACATGACTGACTTGCTAAGTTTTGTGATTTTTGCCATTGTAAAGCATTTTGACCGGAACTAGCTGCAGAATGCAGACATTCCGTAGCTAACTGGCGATTCTGCAGCTGTCTTCACGTTTGGGTATGTTCCAGGTGGCCTCTCAAGAAAAACCGCATATGGGCATATTCCACGTCATGTCTACATGGTTCTTTGCTCACCATGAAGGAAGAAACGAATTCTGTGTATGGTTTTGGTACGTGGGAACACATTTAAGAAGATAGACTTCTAATAGGACTGTCTTAGTCCAGATGTCCATTTCCTTGTTACGCAGCCACTTCAAGAGTCCTAATGTGATTCCGATAAGGAAAGACAATGTTCCTAAAATTGTTGCAAGTCTTGTTATTTACATTTGTTATATAAACACTTGGGAAATCGAGAGCTAGGCTAGATTTTGTTCTAGATTTTGCTTAGATTCTGTGCTACCTTTCTGAAGACGCAGAGTGCTCTGTTCAAGTTATTTCACTTTTAATGAAGCAGACAGTGTTGTTTCGAAAGCATTGATTTGATTTGGAGTTAGATTCCGTCAGGTGGTAGAGGACCCCTGCCTCTTGCACGGATTTATTTGCGTAATTTAGATAAGTATTCTAGCTGCCTTTACGTTTTTGAATTTGAATTAGTAGTTGTTTTCATTAGCTACTGTGGTTATACTCATTCTAAAAACTCTTCCAAAAGAAGAAGCTCTTCCAAAAGATTATAATGATGAATGGGAATGGCTATAGTATTGTAGGGTTTAATTGTAGTCTCTTTTATTCACCATCACAGTTATACTTATGATAAGCACTCTTCCACAAGAAGAAACTCTTCCAAGAAATCTTTATACTGTCTTAAGCATGATTGTGATCTTGAACATTTTAGTTGTGTATTTTCACTAAGTACCATAGTTGTTCTTGCTCTTAAACGCTTGTCAAAAATATCATAATGATGGGTAGGAGATGACTATGATATCTTAGTTTTTCATTGCTTTCAGTCTTTATGTTTGCATTTGCACTCAATTACACAGTCAGGATTGTTCTAAAAACCCTTCCAAAAGAAGGAACTCTTCCAAAATACCAATCATGATAGACAAACAGACTGTATAATTCCATAGAATAATGCATGATAGCTTAGTTAGGATGCTCCGGAGTTTAATTGCACTTAACTCATGTTCAATTGTTTTGCTTTAAGTTTGATAATGACTTGTAGTTTAACACTGTTTTAGGCTAGTGACATTTTAGGTTTGGTTGTAGCTCAACTCATTGCATTTGCACTCCATATTCAGTTGTCATTCACTACATATTAGATTACTTCAGTTGTTAAACTTAACAAAACAGCCTTCATTATTCACAAATCTCTTCTTGTTCTAAAATCCATAATTGATTCATAACCATATGAACAAAAGACAATATCATTTTAAGGCCTGAAGTACTTCTGCAACTTCCTGATCATCTTACAAACAAACATTTCCTCAATAGACTATTTCAAAAATCTATAACCTTTGAGTGAAGTGTAGTGCTATAAAACTAAGTTGCAGAATAGAGTTAGGAACTAGATTTAGAGTAGAAGATCTTATGATGGTATCAATGTTTTACTCCAAACATACTTCAACAAATCTATAATCAAGGACAAAAATGTTGCATCATTATAAGTTAGTTGTTTAAACTATTTAGTTAGGAAGATTTGCATACTTAGTGACCATGTCTCAAGCTCTCTCTCAAATGCCTTTGATGAAAGAATTTGACAAGTTTAGTTTGTGTTTTGAATCATTTGCTTAAAAGTCATTATCAAGCTTTGCTTTTGCTTATTCATAGTTTAGATTTAATTCTGTTTTTAATATTGCATTTGCATTTACCACTTGACATCAACCAATTAGGTTTCACTCTGTTTTTAATCATTAGATTTCTTTCATTAGCTTTCTAGTCATTTTCCTTGTGAACATAAAACCACCAAAAGATCAAAAACATCAGAAATCATTACAAAAGACCAAAAACATCATAAAATACTACACACAACGCATTAAGAAACAAACACCTAGGTACATACAATACACTTCACTTCAGCAGTTTACCAACCCTGGTTGACAATTAAATGAGCTCAATTTAGGAGACTAGATTGAGACCAAACAGATGGTCTGTACCTCTGGGTGCACTGCCTGTCCTGTAGTCGCTGCCTCCGATGCCCGCAGCTCTACTGCCCACTCTATGTCTCCCTTATGGAAGGTTGCCTCCATCCTATGTGCCGACACAGTCTGAGGCGGGTATGTGTGTTGTCCCCGTATCTTCTCATGCCTCCCCGTCTTGGGATCATCCCACTCCATCTCTAGGGCCTTCCAATCTGTCGTGACCTTCCCTAGAGTAATAAGCCACTGAACACCCAATATCATGTTGGTGTCCGGAATATCGACCACGAAAAAATGATCGGTCAATGTATAGGTGCCCATCATCACTGATAACTCGGGAACATATCGTGCACACACCATGGTCTGATCTCCTGGGACCAAAACTGAAAACCCATCAAAACTCTCAGTCTGTATACCTCTCCGCTCAACCATCTGGGCATCGATAAAGTTGTGGGTTGCCCCACTGTCGACCAAGACTGAGACACGCTGGCCACGCATTGTCCCTCGTACGCGCAGCGTCAAGTACTTGGGAACTCCCCGCAATGCTGCTAGAGCTCCTCCAGTAGGTGCAAATGATGCACCACTTGCTGCTAGTGGTGGAGGTGGTAAGGTACCCTGCACTGCACAACTATCTCCCGCCTCCACATCATCCTCCTCATCCTCTTCCCCGCTGCTCTCGGAGAAGACCTCAATGAAATGTGCTTTCCCTGCAGCACATCTATGTCCCGGTGCCCATGGCTCCTGGTAGGTGAAGCACAACCGCTTCTTCTTCATCTCCCTCCTGGCCTCATCATCAGCCTGTACCCGTCCGGGATTCCCCTTGGGAGGCGGAATCCTCACGTCCTTCCCCTTAGGCTGGAAAGCCTGTCTCTGAGGATAAGGTGTCTGAGTCCTAGGTAAGACATCTTGTAAGTCTCGGGTCCTGCTGATAGCCTCCTGGAGTGTAGCTGGTCTAGTCGACCTGACTAGGCCACAAAGTGGCTCTACTAATCCCTCCATAAACATGTAGACCATCCGTCCTGCGGATAGATCTGGCACCATCACTGAAACCCTCAAGAAATCTGAAATGTAAGTCTCAGGACTCCCAGTCTGTTTGAGCTTTGTCAGCTCAACGAAGTGCTGCTCCGGATCCCTCCCGTCAAAACGCTCTATCACCCTCCGGGTAAACTCGGCATATGTCCCCACTGTAGAATTCCCGAGTGTCGTCATCCCATGAAACCACCAGTCCTGGGCCTCACCCTCCAGATGTAATGTTGCCACCTTAATGGCCTCTGACTGCGACATTTGATTAAGCTGGAAATAGATATCCAACTTCTCTAACCAAGACTTTGCCGAACTCTTTGATGAACCATCAAACACGGGCAAATGAAATCTGCTAGCTGCGCGGTGGTCATCATGATGATGTCTGTGTCCCCTGTGGTGATCACGAAGTTTACCATCATGCTGGAGCTGAACATAATCTCTAAATGAGATAAGATCTCTGATCGCCGACCCGCGTGCCAGGTACTCTGCAATGTAGGTGTCCATCTGGCCAGGGTCAACCTCCGGCTCTCGCTGTGCTTCTGCCCCTGTGTCCTCTGCTAGGAAAGTGGGCATAATGGATCGCATGGGTGCATGCGATGCCACGATGGGGATAGCATCACGCTCCGGCATATGGTGTGACGTGCCTGATCCCTTACCGATCTGAAAACCCCTTGGGGTTTCCCGCTGCCTAACCTTCAGCGCAGTGAGTCTCTGTGACACATCCTGCATGTGTTGGAGGAGCACCTCTCTAAATCTCCTCGCATCCTCCTCGTCTGCCATAGGACCCTGCTGCTCTGTGTCCCCCACAGGCTGCTCCTACTCTGAATCTGTCTCAGGCTGCTCCTGATCTCTGTATATCTCGGGCTGCTCCTGATCTGTGTCCACCACTCGAACACAGTCTCCCTCTCCGTAGGTGTTCTCCAACCTACGCTCAACGTCTTTGTATTTCTTACCCCGGTAACATATATGGGGTCTATACCTCGGCCTCATAGACTGCTAGCTCCACAGGCTGAGCCAGATCTATGCTTCGATACCACTGTAATATCCCGAATGGGAAATAGACAGCAATACAAGCATACAACAATATAGGAAAAAAAATGTCGGAAATAGAACATAAAGAAAATACACATAAAAATGTCGGGAATGCGAAGCCATTTTATTAATATGAGAATATAATGAGATACAATGGATAATCATAATAAAAGCACCTATCCTTGCACAAGGCAAGTGAAGAGCCCTCTCAGAAAACAGGAAATGGCTGCTACAAAAACTGCGTCCCAGCTGCTGGAAGAAACTGCCGTAAACTGCTGCTGCTGGAATGGACTGGATCTTGGGGCTGATCCCCTTACCAGAATGAGCTGAAAATCGGCAGAACACCTGAACTCACCACCCCGGACAAAACCCAGAAACCATATAGAAAATGGTCAGCCTCCGAAAATCACCTCAGAAACCCTCCTCAAAGAAAAACGCTGTCCCTCCAGGCCCAGTGCAGATGCCTAATGATATATGCTGAATTTGGGCCACAAAATCCCTGGAAATTCTCCCACTGATGAAGACTGAACTTCCACACTGTATCCCACTGAATCTCCTGCAGAAAACCCCGCAATAGAACACCACCTCCAAGAACTGCATCCTCTCTCCTAGGGACTGCGCAGTCACCAAAAGAAGCCCAGCTCCTCCGCAAAACAACAACCAAATCCTCCGCTAAATATTGTAGAAAAGACCTTGCCCGAGCAGGCACTCGAAGTCCCCCGGGGCTAAGGGTGAGATCTCCGACCGGAGACACTCAGTCGCACTAAACAATGCTGCAGACAAGCTAAACAGCCAGCGTGCTCAAGAAGACAAAATTCTAGCTCAAATATCATCAACAACAAGAATGCCAATTGAGATGGCTCTCCCACCTTTTATAACGCTGGCCCTCCTCCAAAACCCTAATGTGGTCCCTCTCTCTCCACGTGCTCCTCATAAGACTGCGCAGATGCTCCTAGAGGCTATGTGAGCCCCCTCTCCTACGTGGTGTGGACCCCCAAGGCTCCCCCTTAAGTTATAACGTTGCACCAACTAGGGAGACACTTTATTTCATTTAAGTGAGTTAGCCCCTTTTTCTCACTTTTATTTACTAATAAACTATAGTCGGAAAAACTATACAAAAATCAAATATTCTAATTAGTGGTGCTAATTAGGAATATTACAAGCTGTTTACAGCTCCTCTTTACTTTCTCTGTTATTATGTCTTTATGTATATTCAGCTATGTGAAAAACTATTACGATCATGTAAAACATTATGACAGGACCCAATGCTGTTTTCGTTTTCAAAGGAGGTCTGAGTCCTTGTCCATTTTTTAACTCCATATATTTTGTTTAAACTGTTAGGACAGTGTCTACTAACTGGCACATTTTGATACTGTGGTTTTCTCAAATCTCTGTTTCGGTTGTTTTCCTAATAGGAAGCCGGGAGGTTGGAAAACGACAAGAACATGTTCATTCCTAGAGGCTATGTTTGCCTGGACTGTTTTGGGGGAATGCTTGGAAATTCCTACAAACAGTTGATTTTGGTTTCTCTGTCTGCAAAGAGAGAAACGGAAATGCTTCGCATATGCTATGTAACCTTTCTATTTTAATAGATGGTTCGATTTTTTTCTGCGAAAAAAGAAGAAGAAGAAAAATATATATATATATATATATATATAATAAAATATAAAATAATATATTAGCATCATTACGCCCAAATACATTCTTATTCTGGGTTAGGTATATAAATTCTCACTCTGATCCAAAAATGAATTTTTTATTTCACAAATAGTAATAAATTTCAAAAATGAATTTTTTATTTGGAAGATAATAATAAATTTATAATTTCCCGGATGAGGGTGATTAGTCCGATGATTGGTACGTGGGCGGCGTTGTGGGTTGGCGCGTGGTTTCTTACCACCGCCATCCAGCCTCGTGCGATGTTTGATATTAAATACTCTGCCATCACCTTCAATGTTGCGTTAATGCAGCTCATCCCTCCATACCAGCCCGCAAGCTCTTCAACCATGGCACCTCCTCCTAGCCTCATTCATGCTCCTCCCCTGCGCTCGAGTTGCTCCTTTACTGCCGCAGAGCCACGCTCTCGGACAAGCACTAGGAAGCGCTGTGCTCTGGAGTGTTGTAGTGATCTTTTGTTGAATATTCATGTCTCTCAGAGTCCCTTCTGCAACCTCAATTGCCTTTCATCCTCCGTTAATTCCGGAGCTCCTTTGCTGGCTCAAGCTCGGTCCCTTACTGCCCTCCCCCGCCATTACAGTGTTGTTGCTTGCTCCGTGCTACCTGTTCTTTACACTATGCCCAGATTATGCCATAGAATGCGTTGCAGGCGAGGAAGTTCTCGTGGGCATGTGGTCCGCCAACCCTCCTCCTCAACCTCTGGTTCCTCTTCCTACTCCTCGGATTTCTGTACTGACCTCTATCCCAACACAAGAAGTGGACGTGGACGGGGTCGTGGGAAGCCCCATTCTGAGGCGCGCTCTCACCATTCCACCCCTGTGCAGTCTCATACAGCTCAGTTTCGTTTCCCCTATGCCTTCAGTCATTCCACTCTTATGGCGACTGTTACCATTGTGCTACAAGAGGATTCTTCGGGTGTGGTTGTCGCGACTCCGAGTGTAACTCTGGAGAAGAAGGTGGAAGACAGGAACAACATTCCTCCAACCGATTGCCTGTATTGCAAGGATACCAGCGGCATTGCTCCTCGGGACATGAGCCTTCAGGCAGGTCCGAGCGACCCCAAGCGTGGTTGTTTCATAGGCAAAGAAGGCCATCCAATAGAGGAAGAAGACCCTTACAAATATGGTTGATGCATCGTTGAAGATTTGCCTCCCACTTCTCAAGAAGCTTAATCAGGTCTGCTTTCAAAGGTTTTTGTTTCCGAGTCACTCGAATGGGCTCAATTCCTTTTTGTCTAACAGTCGTCTTATGTTTATCAGTTCTTCTGCTCAAACTTTTGTTCTAAGGTTTAATTGTCGGTTTCCCCTGCGTGGGCGGCACTTATCTGCTTGTTTGTTTGGGACCAATAGTACAGTTATGGCTTTTGAAGATTATCTAGCTAGAATACATTTTTGTAATTGGGCGAATGCCGCAACTCTGGGCAAGTCCTTTTGAGGCCATGGCCTCTCTGTAACTTTTTTGTATTAATAATAGGAGTAGACAAATTCAGAGAAAAAATAATAATAAATTTCTAATTATGGAGAATGAGCAATCACTAATTAAAAAATTCATTTTTATCCAAATTTATTGCCTTTGGGAGTCTATTCCTTCATTATTCAACAAGGAAGTCCACTAGCAATAATTGAAAAAAAAAAAAAAAAACCTTTTCCATGAGAAAAAAAGAAAAAAGAAGAAGAAAAAAACAACTTTAATCTAACGAGTAAATGCCTTGCAAGATGAAATGCAGACTATGCAACAGAATTTATATCATATATCTTACTATCACAAGAAAAGAGAGAGATGAAACATTAGAAACATGTGTTCTAAGAGAGAGTTGCATCATTAGAAACTTGTAAGAACACATGGAGAGAGTATGTTTGCTACGACATATCAAGGTTTGAGAGTGCAAGCTTCTGTGATCCATAACATATTAGATTATAAATCTTCATGAGAATTTTAGGAACAAGGTTATTAAGCCAAGACAATATAACATGTAACATGAAGCAAAAAGGAAAAAAATGAGTTTCAACATTAGAAACCTCTAAAAACACAAGGAGTCTATATGCTATGAGAGATTAGGAGCAAATTTGAGATTAGGAAGACTTCACTTAAAGTGACGCCTGATTAACACATTAATGATTCAAGGGCAAGACAAGGTGGATACCCAATTTGTGTTTTCACATTGAGTTTTCCTTTGTTAATTCTCGTTCTTCAAGTGAATTGGATAATTGGCAAAGCAATTCACAAAAAAAAAAATTGGGACAAATAATGATACATGATTCCAAAAGCATCAAGGGCAGCGATCAATAAAAATGGAAGGAATGCAGAGTACACAACTGGGTACTCACGAGGTGAGCAACAATTTCACAATCACTACCAGTTTGAAACTAGTGAGAGTTGAGTTGCTCCCCCAATTTCTCATGGTTATATATTTCTCTGTTCACCTGCAATGCTAGAATCTAAACTGAGAAAATATTTTTCATTTATTAATGAAACCAAATTACATAATTAATATATATTTATTTGTCTCTCTTCATTGTACAGGGGTTGATCCCCAGACGTAAGATCTATGATGGCCAACCTCTAGTGAGAAAGAAAGGAGCCCACTTTGATACAACCCGCTCCAAATCAAGGCCTCTATGTCGTAACCTGACCATAGAAGTAAGACAAAATTAGGCAAACTCCATTAAAATTTAAAGTGAATCTCTAGCAAAAACAAATATTCAATTCGATGGCTACAACAAAAAAATATGCTCAACACAAAAATATTGATTACGATTGAATGGTGCTCAGCACTACCTTATTTCTGTGACTGCAAATTGTATCTTGGCTTGTCACTTCGTTTCAGGTGCTAACACGGTATCAACTTGTATAGTATGCTATGTATTGGAAACTCTATGTACAATGTACTTTCATATCTTCATCAGAAGATGAGACTATGTTTCTCTCTTTTGTATTTACATTTAAGGGAAAAAAATTCCATTGCTACCACATCCCCGAGGTTAGAGCTACTTTGAATGGAGCACAACACCCTTGACTCGAACATGCAACACAAAATCTAGCGCAATGCATAAGATATAATATTCTATTCTATTGATTCCCATGAAAAATGATAAAGATGTACTCTTCCATTCAAATCATTTAAAACTATACTTTTTCTTGGATACACCTCACTTGTCCTTACTGCTTGCGAAATCGTTCTTTGATGTGTCTACAAGGTCATTCCGCTTGAGCTTTCCCAGAGTAGCCAAACTTCAGACAGGGGACCCTTGCACCTTATCTCAGCCGCTACTTGCTTGAGGAAATTGTTCCTGTAGAAAGACAATTGGTTCACTATAGAGCCCACAATGCAATTTCACAACCTTGGTAACTCATGTATCTTGAATTTGAAACATATGGGTTCAAGGTGTATCCAATACCATACTCCTTTGCCTTTAATTTCTCTAGTGTGCATTATCACCAATCCCTTGTACCGCTTTTGTAGTGTCTTTGTATACAATACATCTCCTTATGGATAGCTTGGAGTTGCCATCGATGGCTCACTTTATCTTCTCTTCCATATGATCTTGCCTGTGTGATTTTACACCTCCCATAACTCCAACCTGCAACCATCCTTAACTAGTGTTGTGACCAGAGAAGAGGGACGTCCCACTGCTACCTCCTCCCCAAGGTTAGAGAATCCCTGAGTGGAGCGCAGCACCCCATGCGATTCGAACCTACGACGCAAAATCTAGTGCATTGCATCAATGACGTTTACAGTCAAATTGGCATTGAATTGGGAACATAATCGCATGTGGGCATTGAGCACGTCCTCCATTCAAATGCCACACTTGGCTCTACACAACTCTTCCTTCAATAGCCATATCAAAAGTCATTTTCCCAAGTCGTACTCTTTCTGAAACCGTCAAGTCGTTTAACAAACTACCCAACTTACATCAACCCAACACCTGTAATGATGATCCAACAACTAATAATAATTTCATCGTCTAACATCAAAATCAATTGCCCAAAGAGGTATAGAGTGGCACCAGAGGGGAGTTTTTCCTAGAGGAACGCCTTACGGCGTAATTAATAATTAAAATAATATAATTATTTATATTAGAAATAACTAATATTAATAATTATTAATTACAATACATATTAATAAACCAAATGGATTGATACTATAAATCGTCATGATATTAATAATAATTACTTAATTAATAATAATAATAATTATTATTATTATTTTCTAACACGGTCGGGTATATTATATTCTAAAAAAGAGGAGAGGAGAAAAATTTCTCCATTACAAAATTCCCCAAGTTCGGTGCAAAGAGAGGTCTGCTTGGGGGCTATTTCTTCGAATGTGCTACTTGATTTCCATTTTCCTCTCCTCCTTTTAGAGCTGGAGGCGGTTAGATTGGAACTGTACCGTTTGACAAACTGAAGTAATAACAAAATACACTTGACTTTCATAATAAACTATGTTTGCTACTGTAAATTAAAACTTGATTCATGAGTGACCAGAGCTTTGACGAGCTATTTGTTGACAGTATTCTCGCTTCCACGTTGCCTGCTTCCTTGGTCCATTGATGTGGAGCCTAGCTCCGAATTTTTAGTCATTGCTTCTTTGATAAAGTTCAGTGATTCCTGTAGATGATTGCAGCTGTTCTTTTATGTCCTTATTTCTTCATTGCATGTCTTCCATTGCGATCTCATATAGGCCATTTTTGCTTTGGATTTTTCTTTATCTTGCAGAATTTGATTCTTGAGGTTTTCAATAACAATTCGGTGAGACTTGCAAAAAGCACAGGGATGTGCTCTGTTCTCCATAGGATCCATCTTTGGCTTTTCGTTGTTTATGCTATTTGTAATGTCTGCTCCTTCTTTTGTTTTTGAAGCCCACTGTTGCGCTTCTCCTATTCTTCGAGTTGTTCTCTTTGAAGATGAAAACGTTCTCTTGTTGCGTGAGGATGTATGATAATGCAGATTGAAGTGTGTGGATGTTGTCGGAGAGGACGTGGGTGTCCAGCTCACAAAGGAGCAAAGCAAGGATGCCTTTAAGCGCGCAGGCAAAGGATTAGTGAGGGGGGCTGGGAGAAAAGCAGGAAAGTAGTGAGTAGGGGAAATAAGGAGGGCACTGTGTGCATAGAAGGGGTGGAAAAAGCGTAGGAAAATGCAAGGGAAGAAGAGGGAAAACACAGCAAATAAGGCAAAATAATCATGCAAAGATAAAAACAAAAGGGAGAGATGAGAGGTTAGTTGGGCAGAAAAAAAAAATTTATTGATGCGCATGAGAGATTAACGGTGCAAAGGGATCACATGAGGCATGATTCCAAGAGATTTTGAAGTATTGTTTGCAGTGATTTTAAAGATATTGCAGAGATTGTAAATTATTCCAGTTTTGACAAAATGCTTGGATGTATATTCAAGAAAGATCTTGATGGTATCTTTGAAGTTCTGATTTGATATGATTTGATTGTTGGTCATCATGGATGAGGGAGGGTAGATCAAGGGATAGGAATTTGTTTTGTGATTTCTCCAATTTGAACTTTTCCAACATTCTGATGGAATCCTTTGTTTGCTTGCTCGTTTGTTGATTTGTTGTTCTTCCTCAAAATGTGTAAATACTCTATTTTGCTAATCTGCCTTGATATTTTTTGTGCTCTACTCAGAATTTGATTTAGTCCTGCATTTTTTGGGAGAGAATTTGTTGCCAGTGCCTTGATAATGATAGCTGAATCCCCAAAGATAATGGCTTCATTGATTTTTTTTTTTCTTTTAGAATTTCGAGTCCTAGCAATAGCCCATAGGCCTCTGCTTTGTTATTCGTCATCTGGCCTAGACCCCAATTATAAGGTATTTGCGTGGACTGATTTTGTAGCAATATTATTCCTCCAGTTCTTGCTTTGCCTAGATTCTTTTTTGATGCACCGTCAAAAAAAAGGCATGCTTTGTTTAGAGTGTTTACCCAAGCTTTAAAATCTTCTTCAGTTTTCCTTATTTCCTAATTTTGATGCCTCATTGTGTTTTTCATTTGAGGAATCTGATTTATCTTGCTTGATGCAAAATTGATCCAGTTCCTTTCCTCTTCTTGGAGTTGGCTCATATTGATTCCTTTGGCCCATTTTGCTGTGAGAAATTCCACCATTAGTTCCCATGCTTTTGTTGTGACTTTGCTTACTGTTGGGGTTTTATCCTTGAAAATTACTCCGTTTCTTGCTAGCCATAGCTACCAACAGAGGAATGAAGGAAGGCTGTTCCATAGTCTCTTCATTGTTTGTTTGTTTTCGAAGGAGTGTGGGTAACTACTTTTCCATCTGTTAATAAATTGATTTATGGGGATGTTGTAATTTATATTTGATGTTATGGGTATCACCATTGCCTCCCAGCATCTTCTTGAGAACGAGCACTCCAAGAATAAGTGTTGAATTGTTTCTTCCTCCTTTATGCATAGTGGACATTGAGATGACCCACTTATTCCTCTTCTTTTTAGATTCTCTACAGTTAGAGATTTGTTGTGTAGTAAAGTCCACAAAAAATTTTTGATTTTGGGAAGGGATTCAACCTTCCATGCTAATCTCCAGTATTGCCAGTCTTGTTGGTTTTGCTTCTCATGAAGTTTTTGGTATCCTGTTTGAATCGTATAATCTCGTCTTGTTGGCTCCCATATGTAAATATCCTTCTTATTTTTTTCTATCGGGGTTGCCCCTGCTAAGAGAGCTATTAATTGTTCCCATTGATCTGTAAGGTTGCGTGGAAGATTGGGTTTGGCCCATTGATTCCAGTCTTCGTCTATCTCCCAGGTGGAAATTTCATTCAACTTGTGAAGGCCTTCCTTTATCATCCATTCTTTGAAATCCTTTGTACTTGGATTATTCCCCAAGGGTGGATGTCCCATTATGTTGTCTTTCCAGATATTCATTTGCTCCCCATTTATCGGCCTCATTGTAATATGATCTTTGATGAGTTGAGTTGCATTGGCGATTGCTTTCCATATCTGAGTGCAGGGCCTTGTCGGAGGGTTCTTTTCTAGAATCATGGTTCTTTATCCATTGAGATATTTAGCTTCAAGGGCAGCTTTCCACCACGATTTTTCCCCTATAAGGAATCTCCAAGTTATTTTACTTCCCAGTGTTGTGTTCATCAATCCTGGTAGTTTTATGGAGAGACCCCCCTGTTTTTATAAGGTTGTTACCTGCTTCCAATTATCAGGCTAAAAAAAAAAATTCTCCCTTTTCCCTCCCTGCCATAAAAAGCTTCTGACAATTAGTTCAATTTGTTTGTGGATGCTTGCAAGGGCCGATATAAGTGTAAATTGGTATAGAGGCAAAGCTGCTAATATGGACTTTATTAGCGTAATTCTACCTGCTTGGTTTAGCCAGAGCATTCCCCAAGCCTGGATTTTTACTTTCATTTTTTCTGCAAATTTGCTCCATATCTCGTTCTTCATGTTTTTCTTGCTTATTGGCAGCCCCAGGTATTGAAAATGGTCCAAGATGTTTTGGAAAGGAATGTTCAAAATTTGTGACATTCTCTGCAGGGTCCTTATGGGAGTGTTCCAACTATACAAACAACTTTTTCCATTGCTAACCATGCCTCCAGAGACCTCCATGAAGCTGTCCAAGATGGATTTGAATCTTCTTGCCACTATACAGGATGCTCCTCCCATTAGAAGGGTATCATCTACAAATAGAGAGTGATTTATTCTTTTGGTTCCTCTGCTTATTGAAAGGCCTATTAGAGTGGAGTTTCTTCTGCTTTGTTCCAAATTTCTGCTGAGGGAGTCTGCCATTATGATATAAAGGAAGGGGGATAAGGGGCATCCCTGTCTTAAACCCCTTGAACTTTGAAAGAATTTGCACGACCTGAATTGATGAGTGGAGCTATCCAAGGGCCTGTTGTGCATGCTTGTATTAATTTGACAAATTCTTCTGAGAAACCAAATGCTTTTAGAACATCTGCAAGAAAGGAGAGGTTAACTCTGTCAAAGGCATTCACCATATCCATTTTTAGGATGAATCCTTTTTCATTGTTGGTGAGACTGGTATGAATGGCTTCTTGAACTAAGATGATATTTTCCATTATCTGCCTATTGGGAACAAATCCTCCTTGGTTTTCAGTGATTAGGTAGGGGAGGAGGGGTTTCAACTTGCCAGCTATAATTTTGGAAATAATTTTGTAAGAATTGTTGCAAAGGGATATGGGCCTGAAGCGATTGAGAGTAGAAGGTCGGGGATCTTTGGGTATTAAGGTCAAGAAGGTTGAATTTGTGTATCCTCCAATCTGTCTTTTTCTCATTACATATCTTATCATTTTCAACATATCCTTTTTAATGATGTGCCAAAAGGTTCTGTAGAAGGCTATGGGAAAACCATCTGGTCCCAGAACCTTGTACGGTTGTAGGGTCCAGACAGCTTCCTTTACTTCTTCTTCCATCACTTCCTCAGTAAGAGAGATGTTGCTGCTATTGTCAATAATTCTTGGGATATGTCTCAAAAACTCTTCAGGATTTGCCTGGCTATCTAGAGCTGTGAGAAGATTTCTGAAATGGTTAAAGGCCTCATTTTTTATTTCCTCTTGTCCTTTTAACTCTTTTCCTTCTCCTCCTGTAATTTTTTCAATGTTGTTATTTAGTATTCTGGTTTTTGCCGAGTTATGGAAGAAGGAGGTGTTCTTGTCTCCAGCTTGCATCCATAACTGTCTAGACTTGAGTCTCCAAGTCTCTTCCTCTTTTCTGTTGTTTCTGTAGATTTTCCATTGAACTTCTTTTTCTTGTGCTTTCTTTTCTATGGTGCTGTCACTGCTTTCCAATTCCTCTTGAATCTTCTTTAGCTCATTTTTTAGGTCCTCTTTCTCTTTGTATGGTTCTTTGTATCTTTTTTTTGCCCAATATTTCAGGCTTACTTTTGTTGCTTTTATTTTTGTTTCCCATATATAAGTAGGGGATCCACTGATGTTTTTTCCCCATACCTTTTCCACCTCTTTTTGTGCTTCTTCGCTACTGCCCCAAAGCTAGTTATATCTGAAGGGAAATGTTCCGTAATTTTCAGCCATGCCCATCTCCATCAAGACTAGTTTGTGGTCCGAAACTGCTGAGGGAATAATTCTGGAGGCCGCTCTGTTGTAGTTGACTATCATCCAATCTCGGATAAGGATCCGATCTAGCTTTCCCTTGATGTTTGCCCTGCCTATTCTTCTATTGTACCAGGTGTATTTCCCATTTTTTGGGGGATATCAATGCCTTATTATTGTAAAAGGCATGTTTCATAATATGATCTCATGTGATAATTACATGTAGTTCTTTTTTGTTGTAATTGCATGTAATTCTTTTTTTTTGAAATTGCATGCAGTTTTGTGATAATATATTTTAAATGATGACATGTGTAAGCATGTGGTGACTTACTTTGTCTTTATTATAGTGATGTTACATTCTCATGATGATATTTTTGTGATAACATATTTTAAATGATGACATGTGTAAGCATGTAGTGACTTACTTTGTCGTGATTATAGTGATGTTACATTCTCATGATGATAAGAAAGTGTTAGCATGTGGATTCATCTCTATAAGATTATGATATTATAACTATTGCATCAGTTGCATGTTGTGAGGTGGTGATTGGTAAGAAAAAAATCCACTAGTAAGTCAAGAGGGCCAATTTAATTGATTATCTTGTGGGATCCCATCACCATGAAGGAGAATATTTACAAATAATACCTTATAGGCTTGTGAAAATTCAATCAACTAATTATGCCAATTAATCTTATGCCTTTGTATTGGAGTTTTGATGTCGAACTCTAGTAGAATGGATGGATTTGTGTGTGAGAATTTAATTCCTAGGGCTATACCTAGTAGGAGTTGTGGAGGGAGTTTAGGTAAAAATTTCGAGATGCCTAGGGTATGTGAATATCAGATAAGTTTATGGCAGATTGATAAGCTTTAATCCTAGCTTCAAAAGTTGGGGAAGAAGAGATTGAGAGTACACATGATTCCCCTGATGTTTTGATGTAACTTTTGACGCCTACTATGGTCACTTGGGTGGCTCTTATACTAGTTACAACAAAGGGTGTTACATAGAAGATATGGGAAAACAAATAAAGTATAAGTTACATGATTAAAGTTAATTTAAGGAGGAATTTCCTTAAAGAGAGGGAATATGTAACCCTCCATATTACTAAATAAGTAATATAATAAAATAATAAATAAACAAATATCAAAGTAGAATGGAAAACAACTAATAATTAAAGTATAATGATAATAGTAATAATAAATTAAAATTGTTTCTTTGAAAGAAGGAAAAATACTAAAAATAAGATAGGTTTATGTGAAAGAAAAAAGTTAATATAAAGAAGGAATTGCATAATGAGAAGTGGATCCTAGGGATCAGTTCCGTTATCATGGATGGACTCTATATAATGAGGGAGAAGAAAGAAAAAATATATATTTTTTGCTTGAACAATTGAAGACAAGGCTAAGAAGAGTAGATATAGCAGTAGTTTGAGGGCTCAAGGGTGACCTCTTCTAGAGAGACCCAAAGTATCAAGGTCTATGGTTAGGTGGAGATCCCCCCCCCCCACATATTTGTTGTGGTCAGTAGTATCAAGTATGAAATAGTTATGTCATGACCCTAGGGTAAACACACGGTAATGCGACACTTTTGGTACACTGTGTCGCTTAAGTCTACGGTACCAGCGTGTTTGCAACCGACTAATACTTGTGCGGTGATACTTCACCCGAACTATGCCTCACAATAAAAAACTTTTTGAAGTTTCTCTAACTTCATATTACTTAATGTAATTATCATAAGGCCATTATAGAACCAAGATAATGTATGTCACTTTAGCATCTCCATTAATAACAATTAAACGTACAATCATAAACCATAAAACCACAAATGTCCAGTACACAACACATAATATACAAGATGGACAATTTTTATATGAAATGGCTCTCTTACCTTTTAAATTTATTACAATAGTGAAATTACTAAAATTTAGGCAGCCACAACCCTATCACATGACCCCCTTTACATACAACGAAAAATCACCAAATTTCGGTCCAGTTCAAAAAAATCACCAAAATTCAGTTTCACTACTACAATCACCAATTTGAACCTGTGACCAAAAATCACCACATTTTATTCTGGAAAACACAAAATTTTGTTCCAATGAAATGACTCCAAACCCACTCATGCGGTTTGTCTTTCCATAGAACCGCTCAAGCTCTCGATCGCAACTGGTGAAATAACCCTGGGTTAAAGCTTCATGTAATAACAAATATTAAAGGAAAAAATAATAAGACTAGGGTCATGGGACACATATTCTAAACTATATGTTGGGAAAACATTGTGGTGGGAATCACTTACAGTTTAATTATTGGCTATGGAAATTGGAAAGGAATTGGCAAAGGAAAAGAGGCAATAAATGGCATTTAATCAAGTAAAATAGGAGAAAAGGAAGGTGAAGAGACACGAATATGCATGCAAGGGAAATTAGAGAGAAAATGGAGGAAAATGAAGAAAAGGAGAGCAATCAATGATAAAAGGGCATTAGAGAAACAATTCACAACTTTTTGTTAGTTTTTTTTTGGGATTAATTTCAAATAAAGAGAGAGAGAGAGAGAGAGCAAGTAAGAAATTAAAAGGAAAGCAAAAGGCGAGCAAAGGAAAGCAAGGGAGCACAAGGAGAAATTTGGATCAACAACTTCAACAAGAAGGTTTTGAAGGTAACATGTTGCATACGTGATTTCCTTGTTGGGATGTGAATGCATGGTACATGCATTTGATTACTTGGTTCCTTTGATGTCATTGGCATGGGCCTTGCTTGGATTGATAGTGGTTTTAGCCTTGCCTTGCCATTCCTTATATAGCCATGGTGTGATGGGATTCGTTCTTTATTGAGATTTGGACTATCGGAAGGTCTTATATCTGGTTAAGGTGCTCTCAGGAATATCCCAAGGGTTGGGGGTGGAGATGGTTTTCTTTGGGAAGTCCTCAACAGGTGGGTGGAGGCAGGAAAATTCCTCTGGTTACAGTGAAGGAATTTCGATGCATCCAACTAGTTTTGGTTTTGGTTTTGTGATCTTGGGACAAGTTTAGGTGAGATCATAGTAGCTTGAGGGTGTAGGTGGATTAAAATTTGGAGTCCATGTTTGGTTATTTATTGTTTTATCCCATGAGATCCCACATTCATGCTTGGAATATGGCACGAGGGTGATTGGTTGAAAGAGAGATTTGGTTCAGCCCAATCTATGGTTGGGTGGTATGTGGAAGTCCCCAACTTAGTTGGATTTTTCATATGTTAATACAAGCTATTTTAGCTATTGTGATTTATGAACACATGTATTGGTTATTATGTGATTTTATCGTTGATTTGTCATGGTTTTTAGTATGGTTATATGTTGGTTATGTACATGGTTCTATGATATGCTCTAGATATGGATCTTGTTCATGATTTGATAATTTATTGAATGGTTGATGAGTGCATGGGCTAACAAATGTTGTTGCAACTATCTTGAGAAGGCATAGAGCCTTCCCGAAGATTCTCAGATCATGATTAAAAGTTCATGATCAGATATGCATTAATGATGTGTACTTCTATGCTTATAATATGTTTGGCGAAATGAGTATCATGTATTAGGAATGTCTAGGTCAATATATTGCTCAAGTTCTGAATGGTTGGCATAGCTATAATATTATTTATGCTTCTAGAAAGTTATAGGTAGTTATGGGCAGTGGTATGGAGGCTATCCTGAAAAAATGGCATAGATCTTGTAAATTCTGGAACAAAACTGACGAATTTGGATCATAACCACTAGTAGGCAGGCTAATGGGTGCGGTTGGATCCCCATAACCACATGCACAATCTGTAAGGGTGTGATTAGGGTGTTAGGCTTGTGAAATAGTAGTTCCAACTCAGGATCTAGTCATTAAAGGTTGTGGACTGACTTCTCGGTGATCTAGTTCTCTTAAGAGGTATCAATATGTTTTTGGTTTGTAGGTCGGCCACTTACATAACTAGAACTTAGAGGTTGAGTCATGTAATAGTAACACTCATCTCATGTTTACCTTGGATAGATTATGAAAGTGGGTAAATGTGGGAGAGGTAGTTACTGGGTGGTATGAGAGCAGGTTCTGTTCTCTTTGGGTGATATTTGATACCACACGGTGGTATCAAAGCTTCAAGGTTCAAAAACTTGGACATGATGGACTAAATTGCATATTGTTATGCATGTATTGTGATGATTATGGTTATCTTGTACGACGTTGATATGTTGATGTCATTATATATATATATATATATATATATATCGTGATAATATCAACTGATTGTGTAGATGAGATAGCCTCCTCAAAATACATTGAGGTATGATTTTGATTTTGATTTCTATTTAGTTTATTTAACATAGCATGTTCACTAGAAAAAGAAGACCAAGGATGAAGAGAAGAATGGTGGACTATAGTTCACACGACTCCCCTTATAGACATGATTTTAATTCCATGGAATGGGAAAGGTTAGTTAAGCAACAAGTAGAAGGGAATTATCTTAATCTAGCATATACACATAGGAGTCTGAGGGAAAAGATCAAAAGTTGCAAAGCAGATAATAACAAGTTGATTGAGGCACAAGAAAGACTTGTGAGAGCTTAGGAAAAGCAAAAAAAATTTAATGCAGTGATTCTACAGAGCCTTTCAGAGTTGTAGAAGCAAAGACAGATGGGGGTAAGTCATGGAGATAGGTAGGAGGAGAAGACTAATGAGGAAAATGGTAGTAGGTCTTAGAGGATACATAGGTTGGATAAGGAGGATACATTGAAGAGTGGAATATTCCTGGATAGACCTGACATGAGGACTAGTGTGTATGGGTTTTATTATAGTTCTTCTTCCAGGAGACATCATTATCATCACTACCATCACCATAGGAGGAGTGAGTACTTTCCAGAGTTGTTCAAGAAATTCAAGCCTGCTACTTTTGATGGGGAGATGAATAAATCATAAGATGCAGAAGCATGGCTACTTGGGATAAAGAATTTCTTCAGACTACACGAGTATTCAGAAAATATGAAAGCCAAGATAACTACCTTCAGTCTCAAAGGGAAATCATATATTTGGTGGGAATATGTGAAGAAGGTCAGATGAGTTAAATAAGAGGAGATTATTTGGGATGAATTTGAGAGACTATTCAAGAATATGTACCTATTTGAAAGATACTATGATGACAATGCCAAGTATTTATATGAGATGAAGGTGGCTGCTATGAAAAATGATGAGTACAATAATAGATTCATGGAGATGTTGAGGTATGCGCCTTACCTCAAGGATGATAATGTGAAGATTTCATCAATGGCTTGCTGGTAGAATTCAGAGACCGAATTTAGTTTGATGAGCCTCTTCCATGTGAAAATTTATGAGCACGAAAATCCTACTACTAAATATTGATTTACTTCTCCGCTTCTCTAGATATTAATAGGTTCTCTCTAATTTGGTAGAGAGGGAGACCAATTTGAACACTATTCTTGGTGACAATACCACTCATCCCGTAAAGGGATTTGGTTCTATATTTTCATTTGAACTCTAGTGAATATGTCTTACTTCATGATGTATTATATGTGTCAGCATTAAAGAATATTTTGGTTTCGATATATGCTTTGGAGGATAAAGGAATGAGTGTTGCATTCATTAAAGGAAACGTGCTTTTTTGGCTTGTTGAATCCTATATGAGAAATGCCTTCACATTAGGATCTAAGTTTGAAGGACTCTATAAAATCACTGGAAGACCTATTATAGCTATGGTCCATAGTACAAATCTTCAATGTGAGTTATGGCACAAAAGGCTGGCCCATCTACATTATGATTCTCTTCCAAAATTGAAGAAGTTGGTCTCTAGGATCCTCGATGTTCGAGCTCAACATGATGGAGTATGTGCTGGGTGTGAAAGTGGAAATAAGATAAGGGCACCTTTTCCCTCTAGTGAAAACAAGACGAAAGAAATTATTAATATCATTCATTATGATATATGTGGTCTAATGCCTGTGCATTCACTTCAAGGTCATATTTATTACATCACCTTCATCAACGATTTCTTAAGGAAGACATTGATATACTATTTGAAGCACAAAGATGAGGCATTGAAAATATTCAAGGATTTCAAGGCTTTGGTTGAAAATCATATAGGGAAGAAAATAAAGATCTCTAGGTCCAAAAACAATGGGGAATACATATCAAATGAATTCATAGACTTTTACAAGAAGGAAGGAGTTAAGAAGGAGACCATTTTTCCCTACACTCCCAAGAAAAATGGAGTAGCTAAGAGAAATAACAAGCCCATTGTAGAAGCTGCCCAACCATGCTCCATAATCAAAATCTTCCAAAGTTCCTTTGGGATGAAGCAACAAACATAATGGCATATGTTCAAAATGGGTTGCCTCATCAAACTTTGGACAACAAGACTCTCGAGGAAGTATTCACAAGTATCAAGCCCGATATTGGTCACCTCCGGATTTTTAGCTGCCCCGTATACTTCCATGTGCCAAAGGACAAAGGAAACAATATAGAAGATACATAAATGAAAAGTATATTTTTGGATATAGTGAAGATTCTAAAGCATTTAGAACATATATTTATGGTAAAAGGAAGGTTGAAGTTAATAGGGATGTAACATTATATGAAGATATTTCTCTTAGAAAAGAAAGCGACCTCCCTCCACCACCTCCCCCTCAAATCAAAAGTTATAATATGGATATTCTAGAAGGTCCTTCTGTGTTTGAATCTAAGAAGGACATAAATGATGATCCAATGGAACCTATGGACCCCTTGGATCCTCCTACCAAGAAAATACCACTTTGGCTCAAAGGCACTTCAAGATGTAAGGAAACTTGTTGTTTCTTATGGAACTTTCAAGGAAAGAAAGAAGCCATGTAGGTACAAAGGACATGTTGTAACTATGAGAAATATGATTCAAGATAAACCTAGTACCTTTGAAGAATTTGTGAAGGAACAAGTCTAGAAGGATGTAATGGACAAATAGTATGAGTCTATTATGAAAAATGACATATGGGATATTGTGCCGAGACCGAAGGTAAGATCTGTGGTAACCTCCAAATGGATCTATAAGGTCAAACATAGGGTTGATGAAAGAATTGAAAAATACAAGGCAAGGTTCGTAGCCTTTGGATTCTCTCAAAAAGAGGATGAAGATTACGATGATATATTTTCTCCCGTGGTCTGATATACAACCATCCGTTCGATAGTATCCCTTGCTGTAAGTAAGGGATGGTCTCTCCATCAAATGGATCTGAATATTGCTTTCTTACACGATTTTCTTCAAGAAGAAGTGTATGTTGAACAACCTCCGAGATTTGAAGTTCACGATAGGAAGACCCATGTATTTTGATTGAAGAAAGCTCTAGGAACAAAACTAACATTAAAATCTTTAAAATAATTAATTAAATGCCAAACCTCCTGTTGGTAGTTTTTAAGATTCGATGAAACAAAATGGATAGTATCTTGTACATAACGAGTGACCAAAGTTTGAGTCACCAATTACCTTGAGAATATCTACCTTCATATCTATGACTTTCTTCAGTCCAAGTACGAGTTCTTCATATTCAGCAATATTATTGGTACACTCGAAATCCAAACGACATGAAATGATATGATTCTTATTAAACGGGTATATAAGTACGAAACCATCTCTAGAGCCATCCTATTTTTTTGAACCATCAAAAAATAAAGTCCAAATATTATTAGCCTCTAAGATTATTCCTATATTATTATTACTATTACTATGTACATCTATTTTACATGATTCATTTTCACCAGTTGGAGAACAAGGAAGGAGCTGCAACTATGTATCTAGTGCGATGGGTGATGGTTGTGCTTGATAACCCCATGGTCAGTTTTAAGGAAACAATTTCCAAAGATTAGATCGGTAGAGGCAATAGGCTCATTATGGCCCTTAAGCAGTGTCACTGTCTTTTTAATGTATGGATCACTTTCCACTCGAATCTGATTATTTCTACCCTTCTATGGACGTCATAAATGTGACCAATCTGTAGCAAAATACCCTTGTAGCTTACTAGACTAGTCTCTACTCAGGAGTACACCATAGGCTTCTAGGATGTCCACAATTACAATATTTATACATTGGTGAACACGTTGATCAAATGATAATTGAATAAGAACATTCTTGAGTTCACTGATAGCTTGGACAAGATACTTGTCCAACTGAGTGATTTGTGCATATGTTTTGTCCCATTTAGCATTAATTTTCTTTGCAGCGAATAATGGCATTACATTCACAGATGCACCAGAATCAACTAAAAAATAGTGGAAATTGTAATTAAAAAATTCAGAGGTTAATAAAAATGGATGGAAGAGAGTGTTAGCTTCTAATGTTACACCATTAAATAAATATTCAAGGGAGCCAAAAGACTTACCAAACACATTTTGAGAGGTAGAAGTTGTTTGTAAATTTAATGGTCTTAAATTTCTTACATAAATTATCGACCGGAGTTGGTAAACTTGTGAAGTGCAAGTGCACTATATATGCTAAAAGTGTCTTTTAATTCAGTTTATTGATGTTATGATTGAGTTCGTAGAAAGTACTTCTAAGGATTATTTTATTATTATGTTCTTAATAAAATTGATGCTTTCAAATCACAATTTAAGTTCCTAAAATCAATATTCTCTTTACTTTGCGAAATAGAACTAAAGCAAACTTAACCAATCTATTGTTAGTCTCTAAAAACATAGTTACTTAATCTATTGTTCTAACAGACTTGTGCATAAATACAAAATCAAAATCTTGGAATGGAAACCATACATCTTATCATCTACTCGAAATGAAAACTTGTAAAGATATTCTATTGCTCTTGAAAAGAAATCACTCATAAACTTGTGAAGAAATCACTACTGCTTTGAAAATAACTCACTCATATGCTGAAAGGAAAACACTCATGAACTTGTAAAACTATTATGAGATAAATCACAACTGCCTTTGAAATAAAACTATGAACAAATCTGTGAAAAATAATTACTCTGTAGTTTGACAATTCGAAAGGGAAGACTAATGAATATACATCAAATGACAAAATGAAATTATGAAAATAACTACATCAAATGACAAAATTAAATTATGAAAGAAAATATCTACATCAAATGGCAAAAGGAAACTTATGAAAATAACTACATCAAATGATAAAATGGAATTCTGGAAACAACTACAGCAAATGACAAAATGAAAACTTAAAAATAACTATATCAAAAACATAAAATGCAGAACTGTCAATGTTTGTAGGGGCCCTCCACAAATAGGTGGTCTCAAATATTTAATCCAACAGTCAGTTACACATCAAATCTACAAAGCACCTCTTCATTAAACAGGATAAAAAAACAAAGTTTTAAAATATCACAGTTGCATCAAAAATTACACACATAGTTCAAGTTTTGTATGGACGGTATTTATAAAATCTTGTGCTCATAATTGTTTGAGGCTTTCATGCCTACTTAAGCTAACCAAACTCTAATTTGACTTCTATTATAAATAGAATATCGCTTATTCATGATTTTCTATTTGGCAAAGAAAATCGTGAAACATGAAGATCTCGGAGTCTTGCTCGCCTCTTCATCAACGTGTTGACTCGCTCATTTGACCACGCAATCGAATGGTTTCTTTCATGATTTGGCTCACATGAATAAGAATAAATCCTTGAGGATATCAATCTCCACCTATCCATGTACTTCTTTACTTACTTGGCACCTTAGAATCCGACAAACCATGGAGTTGGCTACAAAAACTTGGATTAGCTGCAGAATCATGCCAATTTCGTAGCTAATACAAATATTAACTTAATAATAATGAACATGATTGAATATGAAATACAAGACATTTAAATACCTTACCGTGTCAAAAAAATGCAGTTTGATGCTTATTTGAGTTGATGATGCTGGTTAAAAAGAGGAAAAATAGGTAAAACAATCATTAGGCTCTACATTCCCCCACACGGAGGTCATTGCATGTCCTTGTGAAAAAATGAAAAATTAATGACCCCTCTCAACTATTTCATTTCTCCTGATACTTCCTATAGCACATCCAGTTTTATCTTTTTTAACTGCTTTTCAGCCATTGGCATTCTTGGATTTTTCATCAAGACTTTGTACTTCAAATTTATGACCTATCTTTTAAGAGATCTATTCTTTCGCTTCAACTTCTTGTTTTTCTTATACCACAGGCCCAAATGTAAAAGAATATTATCATTCTTAGTTTTTTTCAATTTTATTCTACATCCTTAAGGCCTCATGCTCATGTTGTATGTGTCTATTTAGTGTCTCCTACTCAAAGATTTATTATTTAAAAATGTTTATAACAGGGGGTTCTTATGGACTACTAGATTGAGCTTCTTTCTCTTGATTTAAAACTGATGTTTTTCTTGCATCTCTATTCTCCAAAGAAATAATGTAATCATAGATTTCTTGTTCCACATGACCAATTTCTGGTGTCTTTCAGCCTGGGCTATGAATAGGTGAGATGACAGTAGGTGATGGAATCCTCGGTTCCTCTTTTTCCTCCAAATCAATATATTGTGTACTTTTTGGGGATGGTTCTTTCATTGCTTGGCTAAGCCTGGAACTTCTTCTTACATTTGTTGGAGGAGGGTTTTGAGTTTTAGCTCTTTTCTTCTTTGTTTTAGGCTCCTCTATTTTCTTGGGGGTACTCTCTTCTTTTCCATTGTCTTTCTTTCTTATAAAACTTTGCTTTTTAATGATTCCTAAATTTTTGTCAATAGGAATCTCATCCTCTAACTACTCTTGTGGTTGTTGTGGTATATTTCCAATAAGATATTCAGTTTTTCTCTTCCTCCCTCTCTTTGTTTCATTGTTGTTGGGCTACTCTTGATCTCCTTCCTCGAAATAATTCCTAACTAGGAAGCTATCCGAATTATCTCCCAAACTTTCAAGATGAAATTCAATGAGTATTTTGATAAGTCCATGGTGATACATGGTTTTTTCTATGAATTGGATCCTCCTCTGAACATTCCTTGACATCTTTCTTAAACTATTTAACAGAAAGTATGGAATATTTAATTCATTTCCTTCAAGAAAATTCACCAATAAACGAATGTGATAGAAGATCATACACCCAAATATCCCTTCGCAAGTGGTAAACTTCTGAATTACTAACAACAAATTTCTCATTTGCCCTTAAGTGTTGTACTTGGAATACCTTTCTTAAAAATGATGGCGTCCATACCTGGATTTTTCAAGAAGGTCTTCCATTCTTCTCCTTCAATGCCTCTGTTCTTGAACCATATTTCTCCTATTCTTGTAAATCTGGTAGCTTTAGTAGTGAAGGACTCTGTCACTGCAAATTTATTGTCTCCAATTTCAACCTCCATCCCATCAAAGGCCCTTGAAAATGATTTGGTTACTTCATTGTTAAAACCACCAAATTTCTCCACAAATTCAAGCCATTGTTCTTTTTGCAACATTTCCTTCACTTGTGGGTATCCTTCTATGAATTTTCTCCCCTAAAAATCTATCCTTACTATGACCCCCATGATTGAGAAGTTTTACCTCAAAATCGCTTCCTAACAGGGTATGAGTGAAGGTTTCAGAACGATGGCTTGATGAGAGCGCAAATGAGGGTGAGAGGAAAACGAGTGACCGTTAGGGTATGAATGAATGTAAGTTGGGTGATATTAACAATGAAGTCGAGATTCGGGTGGAGTGTTTATGTAATGATGAGGAGTGAATAAAGGATTTTGGATTTTATTTGATTTGACAAGATATTTTCATCTCCACTCTTAGCAATAACGGTTTTTGAACTGGTGGTACAATGTCCATATAATTCATATACTAATTTTTTGACCCTTATTATCAAATTAAATATTTGCATACCTTTTGAATCGATGTTGCTAACCCTTGGTTGCTTATTTTTTTCATTGTCTTCAAGTGCTTTTAGTGGTGGATTCAATCATTTCTTTAATTACTTTAAGCAAAGGTTCTTGTCAAACATTAGTTGCATAAATCCGTCAGAGCTTTAGATTCTCAACAATTCCGTAGTTGTTTTATTCTAGAAAGAAAAGAAAGGGATGCAAATAAAATGGGATTTAGAACAGGTATGAGGAAAATTTAAGGTGCCAAGAATTCTTGATTTTCACCTTAGATTTTTTGTATAAACATGCCAATAATTGTTGGTTTTCATGTTTATACATTTATTTAATATATATATATATATTCAAAAGAATGCTTTAGGCTAGAGAAGAAGAATAATTCTTGCCAACCAACTTCAAATCATAATTGTTTTGAAAAATAGTAATAAATTCCTCCTTTGTTAATGGCTTGTGATAAATTCTTAGTCGATGTCCATTCACAAGGAGAGGAATTTTTCCTTCATCAATGGTCCTAATCTTAACTACTCCATTATCAAAGAATTTTTCAATATCATAAGGCCCAAGCCAATGAGTTTGAAAATTTCATTGAAAATCCTTAAACTTAGAATCAACGAGTAATGCCCAATCTCCTACTTGAAATTTTCTTTCTTTGATATATTTGTCATGCCACTTGGATCTTTATTGTTGAACTAAAATAGTCTTCTGAAAAGCATCTTGCCTTATTTCATCAAGCTCATTGAGTTGTCCCATACTTTTCTTTTGTGACTCTGATAGGTCCATTCCCAATTTAATTGTTCTCTTGAAATTTTTTATTTGAAACTCAACCTATAAACAAGTTCATAGGGAGTATGTCATGTAGTGCTTCTCCATGTGGTACGATAGGCCCATAAAGCTTCTAGAAGCTTTTATGCCCAGTCCTTTCTAGAAGGTATGGTAAGGATTGCTTCAATCACTTTGTTAGTATATTCTACTTGTCCATTTGCTCATGGATGATATGGAGTAGAATTTATATGCTTGATTTTATATTCCTCCACTATCTTATGTATCATTATGGATGTGAATTGAGTACCTTGATCTAGCACAATTTCCCTTGGGACACGAAAACGAGTAAAAATATCCTCAAAAAGTAATGAAATTACAACATTTTCAGTAATAAAAGAAAGTGCTTTAGCTTCTACCCATTTAGTAACGTAATCAATGCACATAAGAATATACCTCTTTTGTCTCGATGGTTGATTGATTGGTCCAAAAAAATCTAGAGCCCATTTTTCAAAGTGTTCAATAAGTACCCGAGGTTTTAGAGGCATTTAATATTAATGAATAGGTCTCCCCATCCTTTGGAAACTATCACATCTCTTAACATATTCCTTGGCATCCGTAAAAATGGAAGGCCAACAATATCGTAAGAGAAGGAATTTGTATGTAGTTATTTTATCAGTGAAGTGTCCTCCAGATGGTTCATCATGACATGCTTTTAGTATTTCAGGTATTTCGTCTTGTCTTACACATCTTCGAATGATGAGATCTGGCCCTGTCTTGTACAATTCCTCATTCATCCATGAATAAGATGCATTCATTTTAATTATCTTTCTTTTTTCTCTAGGAAACAAATATGATGGCAATTTCTGTGTAGTCAAATAGTTAGCAATATTTGCAAACCATGGAGACTTAATGGGTATTGCAAAAATATATTCATCAGCAAAATTATCCTCTATAGTTTTTTCATTGTTATCATTTTGAATTATAGATAAAAAGTTAGCAACCGTGTTTTGTTTTCCAGGTGGATCCATAATAGTGATATTAAATTCCTGTAACAACAATAACCATCTTGTGACTCTGCCATTAGTAATTGATTTATTAATTGGATATCTAATTGCAGAATGGTCCGTATGAATGAAAATTTCATAGCCAGTGATGTAATGCTTGAATTTGTTGATGGCATGGACAACAACTAAAAAATCTTTTTTCAGTAACAGTATAATTTAACTCTGCAGGAGTCAAATTTTTACTTGTATAGTAAATGGCATAAATATTCAAGTCTTTTCGTCCTAATACAACTCCTAAAGTTGTGTTTGAAGCATCAATTGAAATATGAAAAGGTAATTTCTAATTAAGTCCTCTCAAAATAAGTGCTTCAGAAATCTTCTCTTTCAAAGTTTAGAATGATTTTTGGCAATCGGGATTCCAACTGAATTCACAATCTTTTGTGAGCAATTTGAAGAGTGGAGATGAAATTTTTGTAAATTTTTCTATAAATCTTCTATAGTATTCAGTAAAACCATGAAAAATCCTAACATCTCGTTGACAAAATGGAACTGATAATTTAGAAATAACTTCTGCTTTAGATGAGTCCACCTTAATTCCATTTCCTGAAATGTGGTGTCCTAAAACAATTCCCTGAGTAAACATCATAAAAAAAATTTCATGACTAAATGAGAGATTTACTTCCTTACATCTTATAATAACTTTTTCCAATTTTTTAAGAGATCCTTCAAAATAATTTCCATAAACTATAAAATCATCCATATACATTTCCACACAACCATGAACTAGATCAGAGAAAATACTTAATACTACTCTTTGGAATGTAGTTGGTACATTACATAATCCAAACGAAAGTACTCAGTAAGCATAAGTTCCCCATGGACAGGTAAATGTGGCTTTGTCTTAATATTCTGGTGCTACCTGAATTTGGTTATACCCACTAAAACCATCCAAGAATGAGAAATATTTCTTCCTTTCTAGTGTGTCTAAAACCCGATCTATGAAAGGAAGTGGAAAATGATATTTCAAAGTGGCCTTATTTAGTTCCCTATAATCAATGCATACTCTCCATTTTCCATTCTTTTTAGGAACAATTACTAAAGGTGAAACCCAATGACTGTCTGATTTTGGATAAATGAAATTTACATTTAACAGTTCTGTGGTTCCTCTTTAACAATTTCCCTTAAGTTTGGATTCATTCTTCTTTGAGGTTGTCGAATTGGTCTAGTGTTCTCTTCAATATATATGTGATGCATGCAAGTTTTATGATTAATTCCTTTCATGTCAATATATTCCCATGCATAGGAAGAAGAGTGTTTTTGTAATATTTCTATTAATTTCTTCCTTTGAAACTCTTCCAGATTTTTATTTACATTTGAAGTTTTTTTTGGAAAAATTTCTATCAAAAAAATTCCAAATTTCTCCATAGAATGTAAAGACATCTTTCGGGTTGATAAATATTCAATATTGTATTGTTCTTGAAATTTTGACTAGTCTCGCAGTATGAATAGGATTTATTATTTTCTATTGAATTTAAGATTTGATTCTCTTCACTTACTTGTGAGATAGTAAAAACAGGTTGTTTATCATTATCATCATCCCTCCATTCTTCACTTTCTACCTCTATCATTTTTTTTGCAGGTGGATACAATGTGAATTTTTTTGTTGAGTTTCCATCAAAGATAAACATATCACCAAATATACAACTGATAAAAGCATTGACTATAGCTAACCAAGGTCTTCCTAAGATTAATGGATGTCCTCCTAAGTTATTCTTGGGTGTCAAGGTCATGAAATCAACCAGATATTCCCAAGAATCTAAGGATACATAAATGTTCTCTAACACGCAATCAGGTTTAATTACAGATCTATCTACTAATTGTAACAATGGTGGTTTATATTGGAGATTAGGAATTTTTAGTTGATCCATAGTTTGTTTACTCATGATGTATATAGCTGCTCCTAGATCAATCAATGTGTTTGGTATTTCAATACCATTGATGTGTGTTTTCACAATGGGACTTCTCGGATCAAAATATTTTTGAATTGTTGTTTTACGCATCACGACACTTGCAATTTTTCCAACTAACTGAATTATTTTGACTTCTTTTCTTTTTCTTTTTGGTCTTTTAATACTTAACTCCCTAATTGTCTTTGCAAAAATTGGAATTTATTTGATAATTTGTAGCAAAGGAATTTTTATGTAAACATTCTTCAACTCATCTAACATATCATAATTAAACAGCACGATCAGTTTCTCTACCCCTTTATCAATCTTTAATATTTTAGGAAAAGGTGGTCTTGAGACAGATACTAAAGGTTGTTCTATAATAGGAGTTGAGCTTATTGGAGTATCAACAAAATGTGTAGGAATCTTTTGTGTTTGGATATTTTCTTTTTGATGGAGAGGATCTCTTCCTTGGAGTGATTATTTTTCTTTTGAGGATTTTCACTCTCATGAAGAGATGTATCTTCCTCAGAATGATCATCCTTTTTGTTTTCCTGAATAACAACAGATGGTGACTTCTTTTCCAATAGTCTACCAAATCTAAGTTGAACGTTGTTAAGATATAATGGAGTTATCACATAGGTCTGGAAATTTTGTCCTTTCATGTTGTAAACGGGTTGTGAATTTTTATTATTTGGGTTCGAAATTGGTTGAGCAAGAAATTGATTTGGTCATTGTGGAAATGGTAATGAAAGTTGTGGATTTGGATTTGAATTCCAGTTTGGGGTGGTAGTTGACTAGATTGAGGAAAATATTGTGGTGAGAAAGTAGGCTAATGTTGAGGGCTTTGAGAATAATGAGGATATCTTCCATAAGGATTTTTCCATCTATGTGCCCAAGGTTGAGGTTGAGGCCAGGATTGCTAAGGCATAGGTGCAGGCCAATTTTTTTGTGGTGGTTGTGCATATGTTTGAGTGTTGAATCCTTGATTTTGCCATGGTATTTTGGCAACAAAACAAAGAGGGTATATCTTATTTGGAACTAATTCCTCTTGGTAAATAGCTTTAATACTTGGTATTGAAGGATATTTTTTTGTATTGTGTTTTTCTGCACATATAACACAAATTTCTACACTCTTTAAGTCAAGAGGAAATTCTCTCAATGCATATTTCTTTTTGCACTTAGGACAAAAAATAGATAAGGCATCACTTTCAACTTTTTGCTTGTTTTGTAATTTTAAGGTGTCTATTTGTTCATTAAGACTCCCTAAAATGTCTGTTTTAAATTCATCAAGCATGCCTGTTTCATTCCTACTTACTGTTCTTGTTGCAAATTTATTTATTCTAGAGATAATAAGGTCTTTTGAACTCTTCCAACTCTTGACTTACCTCTTGAAAGATGTATGCATAATTCATAAATTTTTGGAAATGATAACTGAGAAATATCTCCTTTTCCCATCATGTTGAGGATATCTATCCATTCATCTCTAATGGATTTTAATAGGAGATATTTCAAAGTATCTTCATTGAAATTTTCCATTTTAGCTCTCTTCAGATTATAACTAAATCTTTCAATTAAATCCTCAATATTTTCATCTTCTCTTTGCATCGTTTTAAAAACTTCATCCTTACGATTATGGGGCATGTAGCAATCCTTATATCTTGATAAGAATATTGTTTTCATTTATTCCCATGTTCTAATCGAGTTTTTTATTTAACCCATGAACCATTTTAATGTTGCATCCTTAAGAGTTGTTGGAAACAATTTCAATTTTTGAGAATCGAGCAAATAGTCATAAGACCTACATAAAACTTCGAACTCAAAAAGAAATGATTCAAGGTCCTCACTTCTTAATCCATGGAAGTTATAAGGATAAAGGGTGAGAAATTTTTCATTGTTGTTGTAGTACCTTCATCATAGATAGGAAACCCAATAAGATCTGGTTCTCCTTTGTCTCCTTCTCCTTCTCTTCCCCTTCCTCTTCCTCTACCTCTTCCTCTTCCTCTTCCTCCACCTACAATCCTTGGTCCACCTCCTCCAATTCTCAAATGTTCATCATTTTCATTGTGTACTTCTCATTCTCCTTCCCCGGCCATTGTAGATTCTTCAAAACTATTATAAGGTTCCAAAATTGGGCTTGCTTGTTATCCTTCTAGTTCTTTTGGTTCCTCTATCAATGGTATATTAAAATAAATTTCTTCTTGCTCTTCTTCACTAGGGACTTCTAGTTCTTGGGCTACAATTGTTCTCAAGTTGAATTTAGGAAAATTAATCTTTCTGTTGGGGATGTAGGATCTTGTTCTTCTAAAACTGCTTCAGTTGATGAAGTAGGTGAATTTCTAGGTTGGATTTTAGATCTCAGTACCTCGGGAAGTCTATGTCTACCTACAATGGATGGTATGTGAGTTTTGGTGGATGGTGTGGAAATATGACGTTGTGATGGGGTGAGTAGTGTTATTGGAATTAATCATCTACCTCTAGTTACAAATATTCCTCTAGAATCTCTTTCCCTATTCATATCAATTTTTATTATTATTATGTTCTTATTTTTAAGAAATAAAAAGGCTCTTATTTACACTTCCTCGACAATGACACCAAAATGTTTGTCAATTTAATGGTCTTAAATTGCTAACATAAATTATCGACCGGAGTTAGTAAACTTGTGAAGTGCAAGTGCACTATATATGCTAGAAGCCTCTTTTAATTCAGTTTAATGATGTGATGATTGAGTTTGTATAAATTACTTCTAAGGATGTTTTTTTTTTATCAGCAAATATGGGCCTTCTTCTATTAACTATTTAGATGTTTACATAAAGTGATTTTCCAGAACTCTAGAAACCATACCAAGTGTCCAAAATTGCAAAAAGGGCCCCTAAATGGAGGAAAGTCTAGTTTGATGACCCTAACACAGGTAAAAGGGCCAAAACCTCTGCTTGTAACCAACTAAAACTACTAAGATTGCAGACTATAAACCTACTAAGACTTTGGACTATTAACATTACAGGGCAAAAAAACACAAATGGTTGATCAAGACAAAAGGGAGGCCGAGGCACCTCGTCAGTTCCGGTCTTGGTCCTCCTCCCTTGGCTTGTTCGACTCTTGCTTGGTCTCCTCTATTTTTTCTTCCCCAGCTCCGTCATCTTCCATTGAGGTCACATTGGCGGGCCTCAAAATGTCCAGGTAGTTGACTATATGCCTAGTATCCTGTAGCTTATCAGGGCTTATGACCATTGCTTCCTTAAGGTTACTGATGTTTTCCTCGATAGCCTTTCCAATGCGTCTCCTCTCTCGGATCAAACGGCCCAAGAGAATCCTTGACACCTAGACCGGGTGCACCTCAACACCCCTTCCATACTCTCTGCACAGAGACTTAACCATGTTTTCTTCCATTTTTGAAATGGCGTAGGCATCCTCATCATCGTTCTTCGCGAAGAACAAAGCCTCCCAATCAAGTCTGCCTCCCCATTTCACCTGCTGGAAGATTGTGCATCTGTTCTGCGCCCAGTATCCTCTTCGCTCCCACTCCCTATTCTTTGACCCACTCTGCGATGGCCTAGAAGAGGGCGGGACTCCATCCTTTCTTTTTGAAGTGAGTCATGACTGATCTCCTCCATAGCCCCCAATGTTGCTCCTCCTTTCTACCTGAGCATCTTGCTGCACCAGAATTCAACAATGTCACCCCTGCCTTTGCGTGACCATATAATCCTTCCTGATTTCCCCAAGCTTCTGAATTTCCGTCCCTCCACCTTCCTCCAATAATTCTTTCACTCACGCGCGGACTGGGATAGAGGTGATGCCTTGCCTCCTCGAGATCCTGCATCCCCACCGCCTACGCCTCCATTTCTCTGGCTTGCCTAATGCTGATTACACTCACCGTCCTTCCCCCGCTTCACCTGTCCTCCCCATGCATTCATGCTGCCACGTCGCCTATGTCATGCCTCTATCGTGTGCTCTGCCTCATGGCTAGTGTGTGGCCCTCCTCTTGCCTTATGAGTGGCATAATCACCCGCATCCAGGGACCCCCTGATATTTCCACTAACTTTTCCTACACCTTTCCTTGAGGTCTGATTCAGCCAGATCTCCCCACTTTCTTAGCTGAATTTCTTCTCTTGCCTGGACTCCATGGTTGGCTAGTAGGTCTGTCAGACCATTTTATTTTCACCTCACATGATTAAGCTTGAACTCCAACCGCAGTCGAAGGAGGGAACTCAGACCTTCCAATCTATTTGTCATCTTCTAATTCCGAGTAATCTTACTTGCTTGAGACCCATTAAGTAGTATGCGAGCTAGATCACTAATAATTCAGGAGTCTCCCTCGATCATCAGAGGAAACAACTAATATCGGAATGCCAATTCAAGCTTGGCCAGAATTTCCTCAAGCTCTTCTACATTTTTGGAGGTTTCCCCCAGATACCCCCAAGATATTCCTTGAATTTCCCCATGACTGTCCCAGATTACTCTGCCATGCCACGCTGCTCTGAGGTTGCCTTTCGAGGCCCCATCAAAATTCAGCTTGAAATATGTTCTTTAGGGATTCCCAGGTGTTAGCGCTCAGGGGGATAAGTCTATTACCTTCCATTCATGAAGCATATGGAGTTCCTCCCTGCTGGTCTTGAGGTCATTAGTTGCCCATCTCCTGAGACCCAAGGTTTTATGCACATGAACTTGGATGTTAGCCCATACCTCCTCTTCCATTATTTTCTTGCCTTTGAACATGCGGTTATTTCTTTCTTTCTAGATCTCCCATAGCAAGAACCTTGGTTCTGGCCCCCATATTAATTTTAATAGGTTGCTTTTGAAGGGATCTTCCTCCCAGTTGATAATCGTATCAACCGGATATCCTGGGACCCTACTTGAACTTTTAAAGATCTGCTCCCTTTTCGTCCAAACTTTAGAGGTCCATCTACATTCGTCGGACTAGTGGTTCACGATCTCTTCTTCGGATAGACATGATACACAGACTGAAGGCCGTGCCATCCCCCTATTCTGCAGGTTCTCCCATGTCAGCACTATAGCTTTCTGATGATTCCTAGCTATTATGGATGCTTCTTTAATGTTAAACTGACCCATCGGTCTATATCCCCATCTGATTTTATCGGGGTGATTACTCTTTTTTATCTTCCTTTCTCTTAACTCCTGTATCATAGTACTTATTTCTTCTCCCGGACATCGCGTCCTGTGTCCCAAAATTCCTTAACTCTAGTCAAGCCTTCCCTTTTCAGTTGTTCTTGGAGCCTTGGAATTTCTACCCACCCTTGGAAACTAGGTAGTTGCTCCCATGCATCCCTAAATAATTATGCCTCCTTGCAGTCCCCTATTTCCTAGAAGCTATGATCTTTAAAAATATTTCGGTTGGAATTAGCCGCCTTCCAGATTATGGACCCTGGGGGATCTTCGTTAAATATGATCAGGTTTTGCTTGTTCCATCTTCTTGCAAATTTGTTCGTCTAGAGGCTTGCCCAAGATTCCGACTTGTTGGAAATCCATCACCACCAAATTTTCGATCCTAACACTCGATTAATTACTTCCAAATCCCTAAGCCCCAGTCCTCCTGTTGCCTTAGGGAGACAAACTGTGTTCTAGTCCACCAAGGTCCACTTCTGCTTCTTCTTAGTGCTGCCCCAAAGGAAATTTCTTTGGATGACCTTGATCTTATTAAGGACCATAGAAGAGGTACATAGGCATGGCTTAAAGTACTGACTTCACCAAAGTTAGTCTGTTAGGAAGGTTTAGCGCCCGATGGGTCCAGTTATTCAATTTGGCTATCAACTTGTCTAAGATATCTTTCTAAATGCTTTGTCCAGTCTTGGAATCCAAAAATGGATCCCCCAAATACTTAAAGGGGAGGTAGCCTTCCAAGAAGCCCATAATTCTAATGATTTTTCGGCAAGTAACCCTCGAAGTGTTGAAGAAGAAAATTTTCGATTTCCCTTCATTAACCTCAAGTATGCTCACTCTTTTGAATGCTTCCAGGATATATTTTAGGCCTCTTGCCTCTTTAACTAATGCCTGGCCCATCAGCATCATGTCATCCACAAAATATTGATGAGTGTGTTGGGTTTCTCCCTCTTGGATCCTCCTGAACTCTTGATTAGCCTTCAACGCTTTGCCTAGACCCTCTGCCATCAAAATGAAGAGAAAAGGGGACAAAGTATCCCCTTGTCTAATGCCCCTCGATTTCTGGAAAGTATCGGAAGGAGAACCATTAACCAGGAGAGAGTAAAAATATGAGGATATCAGATTCAGGACCCATTTTACCCAATCATGGCAGAACTCAAAAGCTTTGAGCATCTACCTCATATATTGCGAGCTAAATTGTCATAGGTTGTTGCCAGATCCAGTTTTATCATCATTCCTTGTTTCCCAAAATTCTTCAGGGAATGAATCACCTCATGGGTGAGGATGATGCCATCTAGGATCTGTCTTCCCTCCACAAAGCTAGCTTGTTCCGGGGAAATAAGCTTTGGGATCAGGGGTTTTAATCTATTTTCCGTTAATTTCGTGATAATTTTGTAGATGACATTACATAACGCAATTGGCCTGAACTTTCCATGTTCTTCCACTCCTTGTTCTTTAGGAATAAGGGTAAGGAAAGTGGAGTTGAAGGCCTTTAGAATCCTTCCCATTTTTTGAGAGTCTTATACAATGTCCCATAGTTTCTCCTTCACTAGATCCCAACATTTTTTAAATAAGTTGGCCATAAACCCATCGTGGCCCGACGCTTTCCCTCCTTCCATTTGGTTGACTGCTTCTTCCACCTTGGCCATTTCTATTTCCACATCAACATCTTGTTATTCTCCGCTGACACTAGGCGAGGTATGTTGGTCGTTATCTTATCTATGTCTGGACTTCTATCTGCCTCTATCTCGTGCGGCAGGTCAGAGAAGAAGAGTTTTAGTTTTAACTCTAGATCTTCTTGCTTTTCCACATATTTTCCATTGGAACTTTTTAGTCTAACGATGTGGTTTCCTTGATGATGTTGTATCGTAGCTCTGTGGAAGAACTTGGTGTTCATGTCCCCCTCCCGAAGCCAAAGGTTTCTAGACTTCTGCTGACACAGGATCTCCTCCTCCCTTTCCTGCTTGGAAATTTCTAGGAGAATTTTGGATTCTATTGCCTTCTCCTCATCACTATAGCCTCCATGCATAACCCGTTTTTGCAGATCTTCTATATGTACTTCTTGTTGAACCCTAGAATTTCCCTTTTCTTTACAAACTTCCCATCTCATTTCACCTCTCTTTCATCAATTCATAAGCCCCAATCAATGAAGAATGTTTATTATTGTCCCAAGGATACATGCAATTGATTAACATATTGTATTTTCATGGTTTTTACTATTTTAATGACTTTGTACAGTATAGCTACAGAATACAGACGTTCCGTAGCCGATCAGGCATTTCCCAGCTATTTTTGTGGTTGAATATGTTCCAGGTGTCAGTTGGAGGATTGGCCCACATGGGTGTTTCTAGAATGATGCCTACATGGATTCTATTCTACTCACTCAGTTCAGATCAACAGAAAAACGTGCCTAAACTCATGGTCAAAGGTGGAGTCAAACTATGTTATCCAAATGCAGTAGGACTCTTGATTTGAGTCCATCAGTCCTATTACAAGTCTAAATTTGAATTAGCAAGAGTCCAATAGTCCTATTGCAAGTTTAATTTGAATTAGCCACCTGTAGCAAGTATATCTCATAATCGGTTATGTAATTTCCCTTTAAATATTGGTTGTAAAAGACCAAAAAGACAGTTTAGAAAAAGTGTAGTACAGTTCAGATTTGCAGTGAATAATTTGTTTTCTAAAACTTTGTTTCAATAAAGAAGATCGGTTCCCAGATGTTGTTTTGATTACATTTTTAAGGAGTTAAAGGATTAATGCCGAATTGATAGCAGAGGGCCCCTGCTATTCGAGGAGGTTTAACATGTTTTCTAGATAAGTCATTTTCAATTCTGTTTTGTCATATTTCCTTACTTAGACTGCTTTCTGAAATCATAGATTTTATCATTATGTTTCATGTCATTTGCTTAGATAAAGGATCCTCATGGTATTACAGTTAGTCTCTTACTCAAGCTCTTCCAATACATCTCTGTTAAATGAATGGGATTCAATTTTAATATTATGAATTATTAGAATTTCATTTTCTGTTATTTAGTTAAAAAGAAGATCCTCATTATACTACAATTAGTCTCTTTCAAAAGCTTTTCCAATAAACCTCTAATTTACGAATGAGACTTAGTTGTAATATTGTGAGTTATCGATTGTTTTGTTTCATAAAAGATCCTTATCACATTATAATTAATCTCTTTCTTAAGCTCTTCCAATAAACTTTAACAAATGAATGAGATTTAGTTGTAATGTTATAAGTTGTTTCAACATTTCATAGGAGATCCTTACTACATTATAGTTGATCTTTCTCTAAAGCTCTTCCAATAAACCTTTATCAAATGAATGAGATTTCTCTGTAATTTTCTAAGTTACTGATTGTTTCAGCATTTCCCTTTTATGTTTTAGGAGATCCTCATTGCACTAGAATTAATATTTTTCACAATATTTTCCAATAAATATTTAATTGAATGAATCAGATTAAGTTGTAGTGTTTTGAGTTACTTTTCATTTCATGAATGTTCATTTAGAAGTTGTAATATCCATGGATTAGGACTCTTTGTTTTCATCATTTTATAGTTAAGAACATAACTTGCAAATAAACTTTGTTTTCATTTATTCATTAACATTTTCCTGTTTTTCCTCTTTACATAGATTTAACTTCATCTTTCTAGTATAGAACATAATACTAAGAACCAAAACATAAAAACCCCAAAAACATCAACAAAACACTAAAACAACGAAGTAAGAAAAGGGATACTTAGGCACATACAATGCATTACACTTCATCAGTTTACTAGCCCTGGTCGATAATTTATGTTAACAATTTAGGACACTAAATTGACTAAACATTTTGGCGCCATTGTCGGGGAAGTGTAACTAGGTAACCTTATTTTTTACATAAAAAAAAAAGAACTTCAATCACCTACCACACCCACTATATCATGTGGTGCAGTAAGAGCCACACATCCACATCATGAATTCATGTTTTTGTAGGTAGAAGAAGAGGTGACAAAGGAGATTGAAGAAATGGATGGAGATGATGACAATGAGGAAGATCCTTTTGGATTTCCCATTCAAGAAATTGATATCAACGTTCAAATGAAGAACACCCGTCCATCTATACTTCCTAAATTCAAAGGTATGAGATCAAAAGACCCGTAAACCTTTCTTTTTGAATTTGAAATAATTTGTATATCTTATGGCTACTCATTGCACATTCAAAAATTGAATATTCCAGCAACATTGAAGGATAAAGCTCTTAGATGGTTCATGAATTTAGAAACAAATTCTATAAGGACATGGGATGATATGAAAAGAGTATTTTTGGAAAAGTATAAAGATTATTTCATGCACCATGACCTTAGAAATGAAGTCTTTAAGATGAACCAAAAAGATGATGAAAGCCTAGAAGATTTAGTGGAGAGATTTATCTATAATATCAAAAGATCTAAATTGCATAATTTAGGATCAGATTCATTAAAATCTCTCCTACTAAATGCTATGAAGGATGAATGGATTGATCTTCTTAATCTTGTGGGAAAAGGAGATGTCTATCAATTGCCATTTCAAGAAATTTGTGAACTACGCAAGAACATATCAAGAGGAAAAGAAAAGTATGTAAGATCCCCTCAAGATCCATTTATGGCAAGAGTAATTGAGTTAGCATTAGGATTGGTAAGTCAAACTGAACCTAACATTCTTGGTAATTTAAATGAACAAAATGACATGTTAAGAATGCAAAACAAGTAGAAAGTTTCTTTATTTACATTTTTCCCTAAATGTAGAAAGAAACATGCTTTGCATGAAAGGCCACTTGATAACATTAAAATGTGTAAAATTTGTGCAGGATTACATACCACTGAAGATTGCCCATCATTACCAGGGTTGAAGGTAGTTTTCTAGAATGATAATGGAGCAAATCAAGCACAAGAGAAACTTTGTTATGTAGCTCCAAGAGGACTATGGCAGCCTCATCAACCCAATATGATGCAATATCCTTATGCACAGTTTCAAGGTTATGCACAACAATCTCAAGGTAATTGGAAAACACCCTTGCCTTGGCAACCTTGGGCATCCCAATCCCAACCTCAAAACCAACCTTGGAAACCTTGGCCATCTCAATCCCAACCTCAAAACCAATCTCGGAAACAAAGTTGGCAAAGGCCCTACCAAGGAAATCCACCATATCCTCAATATTTCCCTCTCTATCCTCAATACCATGATCAATGTTATCTATACCATTTACCTCCACCACAATATCAATATCACCCTCATTTTTCCTCAATTCAACCTTTCCCATTATCATCCACACAAGCACCCCAAAGATCCATTCCCACTCCACTACATGCACAACCATTTCATATCCCCAACAATAAAGCACCTCAATCAACTTACAATTTTGAGGTATTGCAAAATGATTCACCAACTATCATTGAAGAACAACAACCAGAAGAAGAAGACTCAGATAAGGTCCAAGAATCATGGATGTCTGTTGATAAAGAGAAGTTATTGGAACCAGATATTGAAAAGTTTCATGTCTTCCTATCACTAGATTCTATAAATGAAGATCACATCTCTGAAGACTTGCATGACATGATAGCAGGAAGCCAAGGAATACAATATTACATTGAATCTTGGTTTAGGAGAGTCATCGGATCCCAATGCTCAATTATTCAATATCTTCTGACATCATCTAAATCAAGACAGTTAGCATCTCATATATTGGTACATATCAAAGAGTATCTTTCAAACCTGCATATGAGTTTATCTATCATCTTATTACATACATGGTTCCATTGGAAGTATTCATATACTTGAATAAGATTTTTTTTTCAAGTAGAGTAGGGAAAAAAAAAAACCAGCTTGCTGGCGCAATTGAACATGAGCTTTACTTGAAAACCAGGCAACTGGCGAGCAAAGTTCACAATAAGTTCTGCAATTTCATGATGGTTTCAATCTTTCATGGTTCTTCAAATCATTTTTGGTTCTATGCTCGAGTTGGATGATGTGGAATTCTTTAAGGTCCACCTTCCAACAGATCTTTTCCCATCGACCTCAACACTTTATCTCAGATCAAGATCATAGATTATTTGGAGTGCCTTGGAGCTTGCATACATCAATGGCAAGCCTCCTCGTTGATAACAATGGGAATACAACAATGTCTCTTGATTGTCAAACCTTGCAGGCGACTCGACTTCGACACATTCATTCATCCCTGTCAAGATGCACTCAGGTACCTTGACACTCATTTACATTATCGGTGATTTGTCTCGCATTGGTTAACGATTTTCATCATTGATTGGTAATCCAATGATTTCTTCTCATGCTCGACTTCGACACATTCATTCGCATGGTAAGAATTGTACCATGAATTTTGGCTTCGATGAAGACTAAGGGTTTTATGGAATCAACAACAACTTGCAGTAGTACATTTTATTAGTTTCTTGTAGCAGCGTGTTTCTTTTTTTTCCAATTCAACAACAACTGTTGAAAATGGTAGTTTCTACAACTATTGCTGTAGCAGCCTGTTTTTGTTTTTGCAACTTTTTCTAGAGGCAATTTTGGCACAAATATTGCAAGAGATTGGAGCAGAAATAAAAATTTTTGAGCTTCTGGGTTTTCTCAGAATATGATAAATTGAGTAGTATGCAGAAAGAATTCAAAAATAAGCAATTTTGAAGGACATTTCACATGGGTTTCTAAGGTAGATTTTCATTTTTCAGCATTATGGACAGATTAGGACAGATTTTGGTATTTTTCCACAGCAATGCCTTTTCTTCATCAAAATGAAATTCTAAAAGCATGTGGTAGTAGAAAAGGTAAAAATACACAGTTTCCCTTTTGAATCACTCAATTCGGCCTTAAAATGAGTTCGTGGCGTATTTTTTGTTGTTGCAACATTGGGCAGCATGAAGGGTGAAACAGGGTAGAAATTGATTTTATCATAACTTTCAAACCGTGCATCCGTTGGTCCTGAAATTTTTATGGTAAATGCATTGAGGTACGGTAAATAAACACAAAAAATTTCAAAAAAATTCAATGTGTATTATTCAAGAAATTGGTCACTTTCACCTATAACCATTTCTCATTTTTCGGGAGATCCGCGCAACCAATGGCTGAGATTTTTTGTCGGAAGATGCATACTAATAATGGTAACAACCTCAAAAAATTTCAGGGAAGCCTAATGTACCATTTGAGAGAAATTGCAAAATTCATTTCATTTTACAATTCCACTCCATCTCACTCCACTTTGACTCCATCTCACTCCACTTTCATTCCATTTCACAAGTCATATTCCACTTTCACTCCATTTCATTTCACATCCATATTCCATAGCCATACTTCATTTCTTTTTATAGATTGCATGTTGCAGCCACATCTTATTCAGCATTTCTAACACAATTGTACAACCTACAAAGAGATGATGATTACAGGAGATTGAAGGATTATGTTTTGAAGACCAACATGCTAAAAGAGGACCAAAGGAACAACATCAAGCACAACAATTAACAAGGTCAAAATTTTGAGGTAAATTGTGAAAATTATTTTAATAGCAAAAAGTTAAAACATGAAATAGATATAATGTGTATAATCATATGTTTCCTAAACAACCTATCATTCGAATTGATTAACATATCTTGGCCATATCCCTTATCCAACATTCCATAACGCTCCTCATTAAAACCTTGATTAATGAATAACGGTCATAATCACAAATGTAACCTACTAGTCCATGTCTCCTTAAGATTGTATTATTCACTTATTTCACCACAAGTTCATCATAAATTCTGCATCATATTAGTAGCCACTTCATTTTCCCTCGTAGCTGAATTACCTCCATCATTCACCTCCATTACACTTTGCAGCCAATTTATCTTTAAGCATAGGAAAGTTAATATGAAGGGGAAGATACTTTGCACAGGTGAAGAATGGGTCTAACTGTCAGAACAAAGCCGGTAGGAGTCTAGTATCTGGAGGGATATCCACAAGTCAGGGAGCTACTACAGCAAGAAGGATGGTTGAATTTTATAGAAAATTTTGATGGCTTCCATAAGGAGATTACAAAATCATTTGCTAGATCTTTTGATGGAGCAGAAGTAGAGATTGGAGACATCAAATTGAAAATAACAGAATCATTTTTGGCCGAGGCAACGGGACTCCTAGGTTAAGGAGAATGGTGGTTCAAGAACAAGGAATTTCATAATGAGTCTTGGAAAGAGATACTGAAAAATCCAGGGGACAGTTGGGAAGGATTTCTTGTAAGAAATCATTTTCAAGAAACAAAAGAATAAGGCTGGATGTTTTGGCTGAAGTATCAGAGTACATGAAATAAGGAAGAATAACTTGAAATTTTTGTAAATTGCATGAGGACATGCAATAGTTTTGCAGTGGGGGTATGTTGAACCCTAGAATTTCCCTTTTCTTTACAAACTTCTCAACTCATTTCACCTTTCTTTCATTAATTCATAATCCCCAATCAATGAAGAATGTTTAGGATTGTCCCAAGGATACATGCAATTGATTAACATATTTTATTTTCATGGTTTTTGCTGTTTTAATGATTTTGTATAGTATAGCTACAAAATACAGACGTTCCATAGCCGATCAGGTATTCTGCAACTATTTTGGTGGTTGAATATGTTCCAGGTGTCAGTTGGAGGATTGGCCCACATGGGTGTTTCTAGAATGATGCCTACATGGATTATATCCTACTCACTCAGTCCAGATCAACATAAAAACGTGCCTAAACTCATGGTCAAAGGTGGAGTCAAACTATGTTATCCAAATGCAGTAGGACTCTTGATTTGAGTCCAACATTCCTATTACAAGTCTAAATTCAGATTAGCAAGAGTCCAACAGTCCTATTGCAAGTCTAATTCGAATTAGCCACTTGTAGCAAGTATATCTCAGAATCAATTATGTAATTTCTCTTTAAATATTGGTTGTACAAGATCAAAAAGACAGTTCAGAAAAAGTGCAGTACAGTTCATATTTGCAGTGAATACTATGTTTTCTAAAGCTCTGTTTCAATAAAGAAGATCGGTTCCTAGATGTTGTTTTGATTACATTTTTAAGGAGTTAAAGGATTAATGCCGAATTGATAGCAGAGGGCCCCTGCTATTCGAGGAGGTTTTACATGTTTTCTAGATAAGTCATTTCCAATTCTGTTTTGTCATATTTCCTTACTTAGACTGCTTTCTGAAATCATAGCTTTTAACATTATGTTTCATGTTATTTGCTTAGATAAAGGATCCTCATGATATTGCAGTTAGTCTCTTTCTCAAGCTCTTCCAATACATCTCTATTAAATGAATGGGATTCAATTGTAATATTCTGAGTTATTAGCATTTCATTTTATGTTATTTAGTTAAAAATAAGATCCTCATTATACTACAGTTAGTCTCTTTCAAAAGCTTTTCCAATAAACCTCTAATTTACAAATGAGACATAGTTGTAATATTGTGAGTTATTGATTTTTTTGTTTCATAGAAGATCCTTATCACATTATAATTAATATCTTTCTCAAGCTCTTCCAATAAACATTTAACAAATGATTGAGATTTAGTTGTAATGTTATAAGTTGTTTCAACATTTCATAGGAGATCCTTACTACATTATAGTTGATCTTTCTCTCAAGATCTTCCAATAAACCTTTATCAAATGAATGAGATTTCTCTGTAATGTTCTAAGTTACTGATTGTTTCCGCTGTTTCCTTTTATGTTTTAGGAGATCCTCATTGCACTAGAATTAATAATTTTCACAAGCTTTTCCAATAAACCTTTAATTGAATGAATCAGATTAAGTTGTAGTGTTTTGAGTTACTTTTCATTTCATGAATGTTCATTTAGAAGTTGTAATATCCATGGATTAGGACTCCTTGTTTTCACCATTTTCTAGTTAAGAAAAGAACTTGCAAATAAACTCTGTTTTCATTTATTCATTAACATTTTCATGTTTTTCCTCTTTACATAGATTTAACTTCATCTTTCTAGTATAGAACAGAATACTAAGAACCAAAACATAAAAACCCCAAAAACATCAACAAAACTCTAAAACAACAAAGTAATAAAAGGGATACTTAGGCACTTACAGTGCATTACACTTCATCAGTTTACTAACCTTGGTCGATAATTTTTGTTAACAATTTACGACACTAAATTGACTAAACATTTCTAGTCTTTTTTTCTCCTCTTAGATATTGCTGAAGGATTCTTTATTCCATCCCCTCAGCCTTTCTTTTATGAATTTGAGTTTCTACTATAGACAGTATATTTTCGAGCCTAAGGGGGCCTCAAATCCCTCCCACCACTCCTTAATCAATCTATGGAAATCAGGGTGAGAAAGCCAGAATTTCTCAAATCAAAAGTGTCGTTTCAGATTCTCCCCTAGCCTATGCCATTCTAGATAAATCGGCTAGTGTTCTGACCCTGCTGCCAAGATGAAAATGGACACAATCTCTCCACCTCCCTAGAAGGAATCGATCTAGCTGAGAGGTTATGTGCCGAGTACTTGCTCAGTTGTTATGCTAGGTATATAGGATATTAGTGGTCTGCACATCCAACAGGTTCAAATCTTCAATCGCTTCGTTAAATCGCTCACTTATACTACTGAGGGTCTTGTTACACCCTTTCTTCTCCCCCAGATTCTTGATCAAATTGAAGTCCCTGCCTACCACTCAGTGCTTGTCCCCCTCCCAGTTCTTGAGCTTCAGTATATTGTATAAGTATGTTAGTTTCAAGTCCATTTGGAAAGGCCCATAGACATTCGTCATTACCCCTTGTAATAAGGAGTCGAGGACATGAAAAAGGGGGGAAAGGGAATATGAAGTAGCCAGAAAGTTTGAGAGGCTTAACATTGATGGGTTCCACAGAATACCAAGAACACCTACTACCCTCCTTCCGTCTACCACCATCAAATCTGAGCCTTTATAGATGTGTTTGCTGATCTTCTTCAGCTCTTCATTGTTGCATTTTATTTTTTGGGGAAATAGGATTGATGGATTCTCCACTTCTATTTTGCTTTTTATCATTATTTTTTTGAGTTGGCTATTACAGCCTCATACATTCCGGGATAGCACTTTCATACAGGGGATTTTTCTATGGCGAGAAAGGAATCCTCGATGGTTGGATATTGCCATGATGCCACCAGTTTTCCTCCTGCTTCTTGGATACTCTAGGAATTACTACGTCGCCCTCGTATTTTTCCTTCAGAGCCATTTACGGATTCTGATACTACTTCTAATGTCTTCAAACTCTTAAATTTGATGATTGCCTCCCTTAGGAGTGCAACTATTGGAAAGGAATATACCCTGAATTTGGATCTGCATAATCTTGCTCAATCCCGTCTAGGTCTAACTCCCTTATATCCATATCCTCTGCCTCCTCCCCCTGTCTATCATCTCCCAGGGTCATTTCTTCTTCTGTCTCCTGATTAGGTTTTGTCGGATTTGTTCCATCCTTTCCTTGCACCTTGTTATTCGACCGATCGATCGCCTTGGCACTTATCCCTTATTCATTCACCTTATTCAAAACCTCAAACTTGTTCTGATTCTGTGGTTTCTTATGCACTTCCGTTCCATGGTTTCTCTTTTCCTATTAACAGATTTTTCAAAACCGTCTGCATATTTCTCCCCATTCGCGTTCTCAGCAGAGACATACTCGAAGTTCATAGGGCATTCTCGAAACAAGTGGCCATGTTCGTGGCACAGCCTACGCCTTAACAGGATGTGCTCGTAGTCTATTTCTTGGAATATTCATCATTCCAGGTCAAGTTCACTCCATCCGGTAGTTCCTCCAAGATTTATAAATAAACACAAATACAATTATAGGATATTTCTTGGTCTGCTCGGCCACCTTGACAAAGTACCCTAACGCATTGCCTATGTCTTCTAGAATCTCGGGATGCCAGAACTCTACCAGGAGGGAGTAGAGTCTTAGCCATATCGGGGCCCTTGAAGGATCCACTTTGTCCGGATTGAATCACTCCTTCCATTGGATTAAATATAGCCCCACGGAGTTGTAGAAGTATCGTCCTCCATCTAAAACCCTATTTTTATCTTCCAGGTTAAAAAATATTATTGTGAAGAAGCCTTTAGCTCCCAGCTACAGGTCTTAGTGCCCTTTAGGTTTCCAGGTTGTGTTAATCCACTATATTAGGGTTTTTTCTACGATAAATTTTCCTATCAGGGTGTGGAATTTCATATACTGTATATTTTCTCCCATACCTTCTAATTTGATGTGCACCTAGGGAATATCCTTTGTCTTAGGTAAGCATTGGCTGGGACGCCTAGCCTCCTTTGATTGTTCTCCTCCGATCATGTGCTCTGGGGTCTGCTCTTTTACAAAACCCCCTGCATTCTTTGTACCCTTTGACTCTGCCGATGGATATTCGTCTCCATGAGACTCGTTGAGGACCCCCCTTCCATTGATGTGTGACCTTCCATCCTTCAGGCCTCGCGGGCAAAGAGTCGTTGCATCCTACCCCTGCCACCAACTGCAACCTCCTACCACTATTTCTCTCTGTCTATGGTTTCTCTGCCGCCTCTCCACTTCTAAGGATGCTTTTTATTCTTATGTTCCTAATGAAATTGATTCTTTCAAATCACAATTTAAGTTCCTAAAATCAATATGCTTTTTACTCTGCGAAATAGAACTAAAGAAAACTTAACCAATCTATTGTTAGTCTCTAAAAACAAGGTTACTTAATCTATTGTTCTAAAAGACATGTCCATAAAGACAAAATCAAATTCTAGGAATGGAAACCATACATCTTCTCATCTATTGGAAATAAAAACTTTTAAAGAAATTACTATTGCTCTTGAAAATAAATCACTCATAAAATTGTGAAGAAATCACTATTGCTTTGAAAATAACTCACTCATATGATGAAATGAAATCACTCATGAACTTGTAAAACTATTCTAAGATAAATCACAATTTCCTTCGAAATAAAAATATGAAGAAATCTGGGAAAAATAATTACTTTACAATTTGACAATTCAAAAGGGAAGACTAATGAATCTACATCAAATGACAAAATAAAATTACAAAAATAACTACATCAAATGATAAAATAAAATTATGAAAGAAACTATCTATATAAAATGACAAAAGGAAACTTAAGAAAATAGCTACATCAAATGATAAAATGGAATTCTGGAAACAACTACAACAAATGGCAAGATGAAAACATAAAAATAACCATATCAAAAACAAAAAATGCAGAACCTTCACTGTTTGCAAGGGCCCTCCACAAAATGGAGGTCTCAAATATTTACTCCAAAATTTAGCTATGCATGTGGAGGTCTCAAATATTTGCTCCAAAAGTTAGCTACACATCAAATCTTCAAAGCACCTCTTCATTAAAAAGGATAAAAAAACATATTTTTAAAATATCATAGTCACATCAAAAATTACACACATAATTTAGGTTTTGTTTGTGCGGTATTTATAAAAGCATGTGCTCATAATTGTTCAAGGCTTCCATGCCTACTTAAGCTAACAAAACTCTAATTTGAGTTCTATAAAAATCAGAATATCGCTTATTCACAATTTTCTATTTTGCAAAACAAATCGTGAATCTTGAAGATCTCAGACACTCGCTCACATGTTCAACAACGTGTTGACCTGCTCCTTTGACAACACAATCAAATTGTTTCTTTCATGATCTGGCTCGAATGAATAGGAGGAAATCCTTGAGGAGATAAATCTCCACCTGTCCATGTACTTCTTCACTTACCTGGCACCTCAAAGTCCGACAAACCATGGAGATGGCTACAGAAATACAGATTAGTTGCAGAATCATGTCGATTCAGTAGCTAATACAAATATTAACTTAATAATAAGGAAAATTATTAAATATGAAAGACAAGACATTTAAATACCTTACCATGTCAAAAACATGGATTTTGATGCTTATTTGAGTTGATGATGATGGTTAAAAAGATGAAAAATAGGTAAAAGAGAGTGTCAAAATGAAGAAATCATGAGGCTCTACAGAATATTTGTCACCTGGAGAAGGTTGTGAAAAGGCTTGGAGGAGAAACTCACACTAGCTTGTTATCTTTGTGAGCTCATAGATGGAAATATTGGTGAGAGCTCTCTTCAAATATTCAAAAATGTTATATCAATGGTTTCACTTCCAATCGGTTGTGTCGAAGTGTCTAGAGGATTATATTTATTTGACACTTCTAGAGTGATGGAATTATTTTTACTGTTGGTGGAAGTGTTCTGGGAAGTATTTGTATTTCCATACTTACTCTATGCTTTATAAGCAGGATTGACTAGCGTTGAGATTATTCTTAAAAAAATTTCCTTCAATTTTTGTCTCATCACCTCTTGTTCAAAAATAGGCCCTTTTCTACTCAAACTATATTGGCCATTATGCTTCTGAGGCAGGATTCATTTTGTGGTGGTTCTTCAACACTCTTCTTTTCAATGTTCAGAATATAATCAAATGTATTCATTGCATGTCCAATGCATGTACTTTATTTAGCCACTACAAGTTCTTCAGTTTATCATGCTTGTTCTAACTACTCATTTGCTAATAATGAATCCACAATGTGTGTGGCCATAGCATTCATGTTGTGGTTCCACTGTGGGCATGTATTTTCTTAGTGATATTCCTGATGGAAAGAGAAATAGTTGTCCATACCCATACTTTCTATATTCAACACGAAATTTAAACTCTGAGCAGATTTAGGAGGTTGATTATTGTTGTTATTGTCATTCCTTCGAAACGAGAACTACTTTGGAGGTTTCTACTAGTAGAAGTCTCACTTGACCTTATCCTTAATTCTGAAATTTCATTGGTAAGTACCTTCACTTTCCTGGTCAAGCTTTCAATATCTGACGAGTCTTTTTCTTTTGCCTTACTTGAAGAAGGTTGAGACTTCCTAGTAGTTTCTTTGGAATATTTTGATTCATCATCATCAATAATAACTCCGATAGCATGCAAGTCTTTCACGACGGTGATTGTTTCTACAAATTTTAGTGCCAATGTTTCCTTTACAACTCTTTTAATGAATGAGGAAATGTTAGTGGGAAAAGCAGTTATATAGTAATCAATAGTAATTGAAACATGAGATGGTGTACTTGGGGAAAAGTTGTTTGATATTTGATTGAAATTTTTATTAAAATATTTCACTTTCTCCTTTTCCCCCATTTTACTATTTCCTGACTCTTTCAATAACATGGAAAGTGTCTTGTCATCAAATAATTTCTCAAGAAATAACTTTTTAAACTCCACCCAACTGTGGAATGAATTAACAGACAGACTATGGTACCATGTTGTTGTTATACCTTCTAATGTAAAAGGAAAATATTGTAAGCAACATCATCATACCTTAACTCCAACATGCGTACATGCATGTCAAAGTGCCTGGAGTTGTTCATAAGTAACCTCGCACGACAACTCCAACCTAGTCTAATAATACCCACCTACTTTAGGAATAGAATTTGGAATGGTGCTCAGAATGTTGCTACCTTGTTTAGAAGATGATAGGTTAGGGTGTGTAGAGTTATCAACCATAAAAAAATGTTTTCCCTCTTTCGAGCACCAAAATGTTGATGGTGTTGCATATCGCCAAAATACAGGGGATCTAAAAAATATGAGGTCCCAATTAGACCTCACATCGTTTGGTGTAGGAGTCCCATCTGGAATACGACCCAACTACCATTTACTTAAATATATGCCTTGTCTTTAGCTATTATCATGAGAGAGAAGCGTGTATGTGCTTTTGAATGAGCAAGAGAGTGTTCCTTGTGAATGTTGTATTGCAGATGTATCAAATTTATTTCACTGCATAGGGGAATTAAAGTGAGGTTATAAGAGAGAAGTAATAGTACTACCCTAATGGGGACACAAATGAATGATAAAGACTCATCTAACATCAAGCAAAGTAGTTCACATATATGTGAAGATCATTATAAATATTATAACACATTTCTGATAAGTTAAGCACCAAAGTCACTGAAATATTTCAATTACTCTAGTACATGTGAAAGAAAACATGAATCATAAACATCCAAAGAGTTGTCTTAGAAACTTCCACAATAAATTTGTGAAAATGTGTTAATATGAAAGGCTTTTATATTAAGAAAAATTTCCAAGACACATAAATACAATGAACATCACTAGCTCTAATAGTGGAGTGTTAAAGCCACTACTTGCTCCCCAAAAGAACTAACTCTATCTCTCTAATGCCTTGTGGGAAAATCCAAGGTTAAAATTACTTTACATGAGTAATGAGGATCCTTTTATAATTTTAGGCATGACCTTTCAAATTCCCATGATTCTTGACTTTCCACCTCCTCATGACCTTTCGAATTCCAAATGACTTTTGGAATTACATATAACTCTTCGTAGTACATGTCCTTTGTAATTCCATGACTGTTTTGTCCATACATGACTCTTGGAATTCCACTTATTTATCTTTACAATGATTACATAATTACATCATAACTTCCACATCATAGTGTGATGAATTTGTGATGTGTCACTATCCTTGTTGACTGAAACTAATAGTGACTAATGACATGGAATTTCTTCAATGGTGACATGGCTGCCATTTGTGTCTTAATTCTCTATGCGGGTTTCGGTCCTTGATTTCTTCACCCTCCAAAGGATCTTTGATCTAATAGAGTCTTCAGGGTGCTTTGATCATCAATATTTCAATGTGTTCTTTGTTCTTCAATGCTTCCTTTATTTTCCTTATCTTCCTCATGTGTACTTTCCATGTTGCTCCTAGAATACCTATAATAGAAATCACTCATGACAAGCAACCATCAACGTGAAAATATCTTATTATAACATGTTTTATGAATATTTTTTGTTCATTCCTTATCGGTGCCTGAAAGGGACAAGGAGATATTTTGGGTGCAAGGGTGCACTTCAAAAGGCTAAAGGGATGAAGAGGGAGGGCTTCAGGGCTTTGGCATGCACTCATGCACTTAAGTGAGAGAAGAATTCAAGGGAGGTTGAATGACGCATGTCCGAAGGATGAAGGAGAAGTATTTGGGATTCCCAAGTGCATTGTGCGCTCAAGGGAGAGAATGAGGGCATAGGGAACACTCGTGAAGGATACATGTGGGAGACTTCAGGTCTTCGGGGTGGGCTCATGCGCTCAGGAGGCCCAGGAAGCCGCATAGCACAATTCTGAAGGATGAAGGATGAGGTTGCATGCCTTCGAAGTGCACTCATGTGATCAAAGGGTCAAGAGGGCACATGGCACATTGTGGAATGTTGAAAAGTGGAGCTTAAGGCACTCGGGGTGTGCTCATGCGCTCAAGGTGTGCACAATTCTTTGAGTCAAAGGAGTGTGCTCAAAGGAAGACTTATGTTTTCAAAGGGTGTAGTTTGAAATAGGGAAAGGGAAGGTGCTTTAGGAGTGCACTATGTGCTCTTGGATGGCAAAGGGTGCACTTATGAACAATGAAGGATTCCTGATAAAGGCTTTAGAGTGCGCTCATGCGCACTTTGCCTTAATGGGTTCATTTTGAAACCAATATTTTTCTAATTTCGGAAGATAGGAAAAATGGAAAACACAATGAGTTTAGACATAAAATCAAGTGAGACACATACCAAATCATCAAGAAAATTTAGACAAACTTTAAAAATGATAAGTAAACATCAAAATTCCACTTTAAAAACATTCCCCAAGCACAACGGGTGAAGTGTGTGCGACTACAACTAAAAAGTGTCGTTTTATAACAACAAAGGTGTTATGACCATGAAATTGAAATGACACTTGAGAACACACAAGAAAATCAATGCGACTACACTTGAGAACACACAATAAAAATTGAAACATATAGGATGACATGAAACGACACTTGATGACCAAGGTGACACTTGATACAATGATAAAGTAGGCTAAAAAATTTGAATGTAGTGAAATTTTGTAGGGTGTTGTAGTAGCGACAATGGAATCTTGTTTTTTAATGAAAGGAGCCTTATGTTAAAATCCTTTACCTTTTCCTTATTTTCTATTTTCATATTTGATAGTTCTATGTGTTGAAATTTGAATGCCAATAGAATTTATAATCATGATAATTACTTGTGATTGTTTTATATATGTTTTCCATTCAGTATTTTTCTTCACTCATTAGGTGATCAAGAAATTATACAAGTTAAAAGAAAAGAGACACCATATATTAGGCCATAGGCCAAGGAAAAACCCACAAGCGGAAAACCCAACAATCCCTTTCTTATAGAATCATAGTCAACAAGATAAATAAATTAAAACTAACCAAGCGCTAAGTCAAACCTCCTTATGTCTATTTAAAAGATTGATCATAATTTTGTCCATAAAAATTCCCACAAGATTCCCCAAATCAATTCATAGAGATATAAACAAGATGTCAATATTTACTCCTCAATAAAGTGCAGTTTTTTTTTTTTTTCTACCCTTCACATGCCACAGGGATTTGTATGCCACAAACTTGAATGTTTGTATGCCACAGTGATATGTCACAGAGATTTGTATGGCAAAAAATTTCATATGCCATAGGATCATACTTCAAATTTTCCACAGAGATTCATATCTTAGTTGTGTTAGATATTGTATACTTGCTACCTCATACCATGCCTCAAGAGATGTGAATTGTCCTTACCTTAGATCATATATGAATTGTTTGGAAAGTGAAGGAGTATAGATGCCAATATATATTTTTTTCGTTCATTTGAAGGGACATGTCCTCTGGGAAGGTTGAATTGCCTTCTAGAGGGTCGACTTGGTCAATTTGGAGAAACTAAAATATACCTTTAAAACAATACTTTTTCCTTATTTTAAATGTCCAAATGGGACATGATACAAACAATTTTTATTTTGATTATGGCATGAAGAAGATGCTTGTTGGAATATAAAGACATGAATGATCAAATATATTTATGAAGATTGAACCTAGTTACAACTTCAACACCATGACTAGCACTTTTGGGGTTTTGTCATCTCCAAATTTCTCTAAGAAGGAAGTTCAAATTATGCCCAAGAGGTAATTCTTTGAGAAGGCTGCACAAAATACCATGATACAATTTTTCCCTCAAATGTGTAGGGGAAAAACCTACAAACTGCATAATTGTGGTGTAATTTTTCTATCTAATCGCTAACATGAAATCTTTAATATGATCTTTACTTGGTTTTTTAGAATATGGGTAAAAAATATGGATAAATTTGTGAGGGTTTCTGGGCAGAGGATACTGCATACCAAGGATAACAACAACATATTGATCTGTCCATGGGACAACAAGATTATTTACCTGGTTGCCTTTGTTAATTCCTGGGTTTCCTTGATTATTAGCCATTGTTAGGGATCCCTCAAATTCAGATGAATCAGAAGAGTCTTCTTAACTAGAGGAATATTCAAGAGAAGAAGGATGGCTAGGTGGGGAAGGAGGTCGACCAAGTCCTCTAAAAAGAGTAGGTTGGTTGGATTCCCTAACAAGTGGTTTAGACATTGGTTTATTAAGTTTAGTAATTCTACCAATCAAGCTATCATGCAATCTATCATTAGTGGTACTGGTGTTTTGAGGAAGCGTGGAGATCCAATACTGAATGTTCTTCTAAATGGAAATTAAGAGGTGTAATGAGATGTTGAGGCAATCGTCTTTCAATAGACCTTGCTCATTCTAATCTATCTTGAGTCTTAGAAATAACTTCACAAGATATTTGTTGACACTCATTAATCTCATATCTAACTTGTGAATGGGCTGGAGTCATGAGTTCACTGGTTGTCTGTGTAGGAATAGGTTGAGGTTGTGAAATCAAAGCAGTTTCAGTATTGGGAGGGTCTGAGTGACTTCTACTGAATAGGGGACCAAACAGTTTGTCTTGTATGGTTGCCCTTAGCCATTTAAATTTGAATATTCCCTCTTTCTAATTTCGTTTTGTTGAAGCAGTTTTATGGACCTTAGTCAACAAAGGGGATGTAATCCAGACCGAGGCTCTTCAAACGTTCCAAGCCATTTGGGATGGTCACTCCCGAAGGGGTTATAGGCTCCATTGGCCTGAATGCCTCTTCCTCTTTTAAAGGAAAAGACGAGGGTTTATCATATCGTTATCCGAAAGCTAATCTAAAATTATCCTAAAAATAATGTTTATGTTAATGCACCCAATGTACAAGTTAAATATTTTGAAAAATATAATACAATAAGGTAATCAATATAACATGTCATAATATATGATACAATAAATGTACAATAATGTGATACATAGAGTAAAAAGTAGAAAACACTGTAATTGGTAAAGAATAAGTGAAAATGAATTTATTCAAAACTAGATGTTATGAAATGAAGATTAATTTTAATTTATATATGCAATTATAAATTTAAATTATTGATAATCCTTAATCTGATAAATAAAAGACTGAAAACTACAATTTTTTTTGCTTCATATCTTTTAAAATAACATAGAACAATCGGTGTTGATTTGAATAATTCACATAAGGAATAAATCATATATGTAGAGATCTAACTAATGTTATTTAACTATTATTTCATGGTTGAGTTAGACTCGAAAGGTAATTGTCACAATTTCTATACACTGAACTATCTTTCAATTATTCGTTTATGAAAAAATTCAATACACAAATAAAAAAATAAAGTAATACATCAAAAACCACTACAACACATATATCAATTCAATTTATATAAATATAACATTTCTCAACAATCTCAATCCCTGGAAACAATTCACAAAAACCTGGACTAGAGGAATTTCCAGATCGAAATCATCCTTAGGACACAAGCACTAAAGGACAATTGTAATGAGATGTAGATAAACATAAATTGAATTTTAGCATGTATATTTCCACAGTCAATAAATTGTTGTTGATGAGGGCTTATGGAGATGGGTGAAGGGTTCACCCAAAACGTTGGGCATAATAATGATCGTAACATACAGTTCTCCAAAATACCTCATCAACAACAAATATAAATTGAATTAACACAGATGAAAATAAATGCAATAATTCACTCCCTATTCATGGATCCAAGTCATAGAATGACAAAGTTATTTATTCCATATTTTCGGAAATAAAAGTATAGAAAATTAAGTAGACAATTGAATAAAAAGTAACTATGGAGAATAAAAATGATATAAGCCTTAATTGATTGTGTCAAATCAAATAAACACACTTACATAAAAAGTTTAAAATAGTTCCACAGTCACTATATAATTTATCCAGCATTTCCTTCCGTATTCTCTCCTCGCTTTCACTTTTCAAACAAAAGGTTTATATACAGGATCATAAGCTAGATGATGTTCCAAAAAAAAATTAAAATCAAAATTGTTTTTTGAAAAAATATATTTAATTGTTTTCTGACCTGGCAGTCGAATATTAACTACTTCAAAAGAAATAGCCATTAAAACTAAAAGGACATCCTCGCATGATTTGAAACAACAACATGGTATCCACAATAAACTTTTTCGTGGAAACTGAAACTATTGTTCGAGAATGGGAACAACCTAACAAACAAACAAATAAAAATAAATAAAATGATATTGTTAATCGATATTGACATAAAAAAAAATTTGCTACAAAATCAAAGATTTTGTAGAGGAATTTTAAAATTAGTAAACATAATCTAAATGAAACATACCTCAAAAACTCTTTGATTCCAAAAATTAGATCTACTTAACCTAATTCGATTCATGTCTGTCTGGAGTGATAACCACCTTAACATTTGGTGATGTAATAATTATATGTGTATCTCCTGACTGTGTTTTCACGTCAGACTCTATAGATTTTTGTTTGCTTTTATTTTCCCTCAATTGATTTAGGGTTATAACTTGATTGTTGTCGTGTATCAGTTGATTAATACGATGCTTGAGGCGAGGCACTGTAACGGGAAGTTGTTGGTGCCAATACATATAGATTATGGATGCATTAGTTCCAGTATTTCTCTAAGGAAATTTTCCTGAGTTATTCCCTCTATCATGCACATAATTATCATTACCAACAAAACCAAAACTATCCTTAGTCTGAAGCTTGTTTTTCTTTGGTGAAGGTTCGGTAGGTGTCTCCAAATCGAAGAAAACCTCCTTAACTAGGACATTCTTTCACTTACTATGCCTAGCCTGAGATATTTTCCTTTCCTTTAGTTTAATTTTTGCTCTAAACTCAGGGTTCTAACTAGGATGACTAACTCCCTCTTATTGTGAAGGTTTAAAACGAGATTTATGGTCTAAGATTTGTAGTTCATCATCATCCTTAAACTCTGGTTTTAATTCGACATGATGGAATTTGGTATTCGTAGTCATACTCCTCATGACATGAAGAAGTACAGTCTTAGGGTTTTCAATCTTATTGCTATCAGAAAAATATGACTACTTGACATGAAATGGCTCATCAGGGTAATTTTCATTAGAAGCATGATAATTCGAAGGAGTGAGGTCAGTTGGTGGAGGATTGCGCGAAACCTAAGGAGCAACATCTGTTTTTTCAAAAATAGGAGGTTTTTCATAATCATTGCAAAGGAGAAAGGTATCCCAAACATCACCAGTTTTAGCCAAGTGATGCTTAACCAAAATGAAAATGAGACCATCATGAAAAATAGACTTGTCAAGGTTTGTATGTTTGGCTTGATATGTCTTGGCCATTTCGGTGAGTATTTTGTGCAAGTAATATGGTAGGTTAAGCTTATAACATAAGAAAACCATTCACAGGTGAAATTGGTATATAAAAACTAACCCATATCATCCCTCACACTTTATGAAATGTTGAAGAAGGTATAAAATATCTTGCCATCTATGTTTGATATAAGTAATTTGCATATCTTTGACATTATATGTGTAATTATTGTTTCCCAGTAACTTCTGTGATGATATATCACATAGAGGACAATTATTCGACCAATTGTCACCCTACATAGGGATATGGGTCACTTCGGTTGTGAAATTAATGTCCACATAAATCTACAAGTTCCTGACCTTTGCTCTCTTCCCATTAAAGGTAGAGGCGAAGGCTTTTACTACTCCATCGTTAAAACCTTGTAAAAGTTGAACAAATTTCCACCACCCGACCTGTTGAAATAAACCCAAATATTCATCATATGTTTCAATAATAACGAATTTCATTAATTCAGTTCTAATCACAGGGGGCATGACTGGAAAATCGGTAGAATTTTAGCAGGGATTTGGTCTGAAAGGAGGTAAAAAGAGCCAAATTGAAGTTTGAAAAAATAACTATTTCCATAGCTGTGTGTAGAGGCCTTATCAATAAAATGAGATGCATAGTTTGTGGAAAAAATAAACTATGCGATGTATGGGATGACTGGCACATGTGGTACAAGCTGAACCCAGTAGTAATGATCACAGTGAGAGGAGATTTATGACCTAAAAACTCTAGTCATGAAAATGGTGAACACTGTGAATAGATGTTAAAACCCATGTTTGACAAGTCGGATACACGGTTCCATGTCACCCAAAAACAAAGATAACACATTCAAAATGAATCACATCGGATCTATCTACCACTCCCAAATATCATTTCAGTTCACGATGCATCGAGAACTTCCGATATGAGAGTTTAATTGCATACAAAACCATAGGAATTTTATATTAATAAAACCATACAATCAATGAAATATTAGTTGAAAGTTGAATGATGATAAGTGATATCATAAGGTTATTGAATGTTAATTTTTTCAACTAGGGTCAAATTCCACATTGGACAAATTATATGACTAAGATAATAATTTAATTAGATTCCTCTTTTCGAGAGGATCAAAATTTACCTATAGATCACCCAAATCGGTTAATCATAAGTTAAGTTATGAATTAATTTGTTATTTTATGAGTTGGCTTAACCGCATGTTGATCCGGTCAAAGCCTCAAGCGGTCCCTCACCGATTTATAAATAGAAGCGACCTCAAGCTCATTTGTAAAGTTGCTCAAGTGATCTATGATTTGTGTCCAACATTTTTTTTCATCCATTTTTATGTCTTGGCTCGCAGAAGTATGTCAAAAGGATCTCACACAAAAGGTTGGGATCAGAGAAGTGATAATGCATCAGATCTGGGTGATCTAAAGAAAAGTTGCGTGTAGGAAAGGCTAAGGTAGTAGCCTAGGTCAGCAAAGCCACATGCTCGGTGTGTTGTGCCTGCAGACAAGGACCCAAAAACCGTTGGCTAAGCTTGTTGAGGCCACAACCTAGTCACAGAGGTCAGATCAGTCTGATCTGAAGTAGAGCCACGGGCACAAAGTGTTGTGATAGCATGTCATAACCCCAAAGCCACAGGCTGAGTGTGTTAAGGTTGCGACTAAAATAATTACTAGGCAGATATGATTTTTTTTACCTTAATTTGATTGCGCAATGCTTCTAGACATCAGTTGTTCAGTCACAGCTGTGTCAGAACGATCATTGATAGTCTCCTAGATTCAGATCTAGGACTTCAGAGTTGATATCATTTGGTGATCTATCAGATTCATGTTTTGGTATTATAGATCTGTTAATATATATTTCAAATCTTCTTGTTTCTGCTACAGATGTGTCTTCAATCCTCATTCAGTATCAGCCGTGTTCATCAATTTTCTACAAACAATGTTAGTGCATTTCAGTCCTCAGATTCATTTTCCTTCATGTAGAAGTATGGGTATGGTTTTATTGTGTATATGTTGTTTGTTTTCTGCATCATAAAGATATGTACCTATGGTTCATTGTATTATTGTTGCTGAATCATTTGATGACGATCTAAGAAGAAGAATTTCCAAGGGTTTTCCCCATAGTGGGTTTTGCCCTAGTCTCAAACCAATCCTGGTGTCTCTATGTGTTCGTGCTTCTCTTCCTTTGGTCTTTTATTTTCCGCTACTTAGATGATGATGATGGTATTGTTCTTTCTGCATAGTTTCATATTTTGATGTTTAAAAATTTAGATATGTACAATGGAAAAATTATTAGGGGTGAATACAACATGTTAATGATGAAATCTAACTATCAAAGAAGAATAATGGTACTTTATGAAAAATTAACATGGTATCAAAGTTGGTTGAAGAAAATCCATGGAGATCAACCCAAGGAGACACTTCTATGGAATCAAGTAGAGGATGGTAGAGACCTAAAACAATTCTAGGGTATGAAGAAAACCATAGGAATTTAGTGGATAAGGGTTTGAAAGAAACCCTAGTTTATGGTAAATTCTTGAGATTTGGCATATGAAACCCTCACATGATATATGAGGAGATGCTCAAGTACTTGGGATCAATTTGACAGTTGACCTGGTTATTGATAAAGTTGTTGATTAAAGGCAACATCATTTTATGATCTATGGCTGACTCTTGAAGGTTGGTTCGAGAGGAAGAGGATCATCTCTCATTGAAGATAAGTATTCCTTGATTTATAACTTTTACTCTTGATCTAATTTCTATTATTATTGTTTCTAGTCGTTACATCATGCATGTATATTTTAGCACTTGGATATTTCTAAACTCCGTGATGAGATTTGATGAATGGATCCCTCTTGAGGATCTTTATAAATTTAGGAAAGATGTCCAGATCAAGAAATGCAGGAAATTTGGCTAGATCTATAAATGTGGCTAGATATAGAAAAGGTAAAGAGGCACTTGAGCACTGCAATATGTCTATGTGAAGGTGCACAGGTAATACCACAATGCATGCATGGTTTATTATATTAATGTTATCATTGGATGGCTAGGTAAGACCTACAGTATATTGAGAATGTATACTTCTCAAATGGATTATGCATGCATATGAAGGATTGGGATTTATGTTTCCTATGATGAAATGGTGCACCTGGTATTGAATTTTTTGATCATGATGATCTTATTTATTCTGCAAAGAGTACTGTATGTGATTGTCGATCATGGATATAGTGGTATATCTTAATGTGTGGTCAACATCTATTGTTTTAAGATCCAGATTCTGACTTTAGTGGATGGTACTCTTGAATTTTGATATACATAAGATATGTTGGATCTCCTATATAAGGTTACCTCATTTATATGATATTGACAATGCTTGTTATAAGCATGATGAAAGCTCATGGAAAAGAGTGATTGCACCTTGTTGGTTTATTTATTAGCCTAACTTGATCCTATTGATTTATGATATGCATGGTATTGGCAACTGTGATGATAAAGGCATATTTATGAGATTGATGTTACATAACTTTAACTAGATGTGGTTATAGCATGCAGTGAAAGTAAATGCTCTAACTTGATGTATTGGGATCATAATATTGTGTTGTAAAATCATCCTGTCACGTGGATCATTCAAGTCCAGCCCTTAATAAAAAAATTATGAAATGATATTGATGATTATGATAGATATGTGTTTATAATCTAACAGATTTTTGTTGCATGACTCCATGAAAGTAAGGTTGATGACATGAATGAAGTGGATTCTCGTTCAAAGGGAGAATCAATCTCCTAAAAGACTCTCTTTCATGTTTCTAGCAAATATAGTTATTGAAATATGATTTATGAGTATTTAAAATTGATTAAATCCACAACATAGGCCTGAGCCTCATTCATGCAAAGGAAGGCTCATAGATGTGACTAAGATTGAATTGAAGTTTTGTGCAATGAATTCGGTCTATACTCTGAATCCATGGATCTATGATTTGTCTTGTCGTTGTGAAATGATTTATGGAATTGCTGGATTTAAGCATGAAATCAGATGGTCACTTGGAAGATGTTAGTTCTGCAGATGTATTGCAGGTGCCAATAAGATCTATCAACCGGAAAGGTCATATGTTTGATCGAACCTGTGTGTGTGTGTGTGTGACCGAGACATTCATATGGATATGTCATTGTGTTAGAGGATTGTGCATCATGTTTTGGCTGATAGATATTACTGTTTGGTACTTTTGACATGATGTTTAATGATTGAGACATGTTTAGATTTATAGGTATTACCATGATTGCACATTTGGATTTGACATGATTTGATTTAGTGATGGTTTATTTTCCCAGATGACTATGTTATCTAGAAATAGTGATCTATCCACTAAAATCATGTGTTGTGTTGGATAATAGGATTCTTTTGCTAGGATGACAAATCTAATGGCAATTTTCCAGCTGCCAAGTAATTTGCAACATCATCATACCACGACATTTTAACAATCACAAGAAACAGATGTTCATCTGGGAATTGGTCTTCCACTGGTAGAGGGTCAACCACAAATGGTATTCTTGATAAGAAATTTGTGACAAGGTTCTCTTTTCCTGACTAGTCCTTTATAGTAATGTCGAATCCCTGCAATAAAAATAACCTGCTAGTTACTCTGCCATTGGTAACAGGTTTGTTAGTTAAATACCAAATAGCAGAATGATCAGTGTATAAAAAAACTGGATATCCTATAATATAATGACAAATTTTATTTATAGCATAAACAATGGTCATAAAATATTTTTCTATCATAGTATAGTTTAACTCTATAGGTGTGAGGTTTTTGCCAATGTAGTAAATTGTGTAGGGATTCTTATCCTCTTCATGTCCGAGAACTGCTCCTATCGTCGTATCTAATGCATCTGATAATATATGGAATGGTAGACTCCAATTTTGTCCTCGCAACACAGGAGATATTGAAACCAACTTTTTCATATCTGCAGAAGCAATATCACATTATCAATCCACTCTAATTCCAAATGTCCAGTAAATGCATACAATGGTGCTTCATATCTTAGAAAAATATGCTATGAAACTTCGATAGTAATAATCATAACCAAGGAAACTACATATTTATGTTAGCGTACAAGGGGTAGGGAGTTTAAGAATTACCTAGATCTTAGGTGGGTCTACTTGAATACCTACAACAGAGATAAAATTTCCCAGGATTACACCTTATATAATCATCATGTGGCATTTTTCATTGCTAGGGGATAGCCTGGTCGTTATAAATCGTGCAAGAACCTTTTCGAGATTATGTAAGCTTGATCAAAATCATTACCGTAAGGAGTGAAATCATCCCTTCATTAATTAAATCAGAAAAAAATGCTCATAATTTCCCTTTGAAAAGTGGTTGGTGCATTGAATATCCCAAATGGTAAGAATTTATATGTGAACCGTCCCCATGGACAGTTGAATGTATTTTTATCTTGGTATTCAAGAGAAATATGGATTTGACTATATCCATTGAATCCATCTAGGAAAGAAAAATATTTCTTTTCGACAAGAGTATCAAGGACTTGGTTTACAAATCGAAGAAGAAAATGATCCTTCTACGTGGATTTATTTAGTTCTCAATAATATACACAGATTATCCATTTTCCATTCTTTTTAGGGACTACAACCAGTGGTGAAACCCAATGACTATCAGAAATATGGTATACAAAATTAACATCAAGAAGTTTCTGAAGCTCATGTTTCATTATGTCACTAAGGTGTGGATTTAATCTTCTTTAGGTTTGGATAATGGCTCAGGAATCTTCTTTATCGATAGTGAGGGGAGAATGAAAATTTCCTTCCTGTTATTCAGGAGGGAACCACCTAGAATTTTTAGCTGGCATGTTGGGTCTAACGGGTGGGTATAAAATGATATTATTAATAGAAAGTCCCTTAGTGATGGTCATGCTTCCAGTTTGACACACAATGTATGTATCTGCAGTGGCAAGCCGTGGTCTTCCTAATATCATAGGGTGTCCCTCCAACTTATTCTTAGGATTAAGGACCCAAAAATCCACTTGGTATTCGAAGGAGTCTACATAAACAATGATATCATCTAAAGTTCCTTTTGGTTTCACTACAGATCTATCAGCTGGTTCCAACATAGTGTGAGTGAGTTTAAATATGGTTATTCCAAAGAGGCCATTGGTTTCAAATGTTATAATATTTATAGTAGCTCCTAAAACCAGTAAGATGTTTGGGACGTTATTCCCCTGAATCCGAATAGTGACTACATGGTTTCCAAGATCGTCATATTTGATAGGTATATATTTTCCTAGGATAAGATCATAGAGTTTCCCAAGAACATGCACTCTAGGAGAATGTTTTGGTTTACTTCCACCCTTCTTAACACATATCTCTTTAATGGTTTAGCATATATAGGTATATCTCTGGTAACTTGTAGGAGAGGGATTTTGATACATAAATTGTGTAGTTTCCTTATGAGATCAAAATCAAGATATGCAGGTGAATTTAATATGGATAATCTCTCACTGAATTGGGGAGAAGTGCCCCTAATCTTAATAGGTTCTTGTTATTTAATCGGTTTACTGCGCGATTATGTTTTAGTAATAATTAAGGTAGGAGGAGTGTGTTATGTCAAAGGCTTCTCCTTAGGAATATTTTAATTTTTGGGATGCTCTTGATTCTTTGGATGATATTCCAGAGATATAGTCTGCCCAAATCTCAATCGTAATTCATTACATTCTAAAGAGGAAGGACAACAATCTCGAGTTTCCAGGATTTCTAAAAATTTCACAGGCTTGTTGCTCGAGTTTAGATTTGGTTGTTCAGGTTGCTAAGGACGTAATGGAGGTGAATAATTTGGGGGAAATTGAAGTGGGAGTTGTAGTGGTGGTTTTGATTGAGGTAACATTCCCATCGATTGATTAATCAGTCCAATGGGGCACTGCCAATTCTAAGACCATATTGGCCCTTGGGTAAGTTGATTTTCCCATTGCAGAGGGTATGGGTTATTTAGTAAATTCTTCCATGAGAGTGCGAGATATTGTTTATTTGGCCATGAAGGACCAGAAAATGACTGGTTTGTCCAGGGTGATGAAGGGTATGGCTAAGGCTACCAGGAAGTACTAAGATGTTTTTGACCCTACAAATATCAAATCAAATAATAAAGAAACAATGGAACTATGAATAAAATATTATTAAGTACCTATTTTTTCCAATAACCTTGCAATATGACACTTAATTAGGGTTATTATGGTAAAAAAGAAGAAAATGGAGTTTAAGGAGGGTGCCAAAAAGGAAAAATTTTGGTCTTCAACATTCCCTCACACGGAAGATATTGCATGTCCTCATGCACAAAATTTCAAAATTTTGTAATCCACTTTGTCAATAAGTTGTCTCCACGGCTTGAGAAAGAAAATCTAAATTGATATTTCTCTTGCTTTTCTGACACTGATTGTCATCCTTGGTCTTTTCATTAAAATCCTGTATTGGAAACTTTTGATCTTTGCTCAACTTATTTAAAATGATTTCGAACCAGAAAATCCTCCCTTTTATCCCCTTTACTCCTCAAGTGAGCGTCAATCATAATTTTTACTAACCCATGATGATACAAAGCATTATCAATAAATTGTATTCTCCTTTGGATATTACTGGCCATTTTCCTTAAAATGCAGAGCATGAAATATGGTAAATTGATTTTGTTTCCATCAATAAAATGCATCAACAACCGAACATGATAGAAGAACATATTCCCAAACCTACCCCCACATGTTATAAACTTTTGAATAACTAGTAACAAATTCCTCCATTTATTTTTTAAAGTTGTCATTGGAATTCCTTTCTTGAAAATGGAGATGTCCATACCTGGGTTTTTAAGGAAGGTCTCCCACACTTTTTCCTTGATTTTCCGGTTTTAAACCAACTTTCCCCATTTCTTGGTAATCATGTATCTTCTTCCATAAACGACTCTGTCAAGACCAATTTTATATCTCCAATTTTTTCTTCTATCCCATCAATTTATTAAACGGTCCACTGGGGCACACCAATTCTAGGACCATATTGACCCTTGGGTAGGTGAATTTCCCATTGCGGAGGGTATGGGTTATTTGGTAAATTATGCTATGAGAGTGTGGGATATTATTTATTTGTCCAAGAAGGAACATAAAATGATTGGTTTGTCCAGGGTGATGAAGGTTATGGCTAAGGCTACCATGCAGTACTAGGATGTGTTTGACCCTGCAAATATCAAATCGAATAATAAAGAAACAATGAAACTATGAATAAAATATCATTGCGTACCTGTTTTTTCCAATAACATTGCAAGATAACACTTAATTAGGGTTATTATGGTCAAAGGGAAGAAAATAGAGTTTAAGGAGGGTTTCAAAAAGGAACAATTTTGGTCTTCAACATTCCCCCACATCGAAGATATTGCATGTCCTCATGCACAAAATTTCAAAATTTTGTAATCCACTCTGTCAATGAGTTGTCTCTGAGGCTTGAGAAAGAACATATAAATTGCTACTTCTCCTTGCTTTTCTTTTTTCTGTCACTAATTTCCATCCTTAGTATTTTCATTAAAATCCTGTACTGGAAACTTGTGATCTTACTCCTGAGAAGTTTATTTTTAACTTTTAACTTCTTGTTTTTCTTGTACCAATGGTAAATATTTAGGATAATATTATCATTTTGAGCTTTTTGAATGTCATTTTGTATCTTCATTTCTTCATGTTCCTTCTTTAAATACTTATTTAATACTTCCGGTTCATAAATTTCTTGTTTAAGAGCACTGCCAATTCTAGTTTCTCTTGGAGGGATAAAATGAAATTCTTCATTTAGAATCTCTTCTTAATTTGGAGATGAAACATCAAATTTCGCTTTGGATTTTTGTTCGAGAGACTCTATATAATCTTAGATTTCTTGTTGGACAAGGTCGATTTCTATGGTCTTTCTTGTTGGACTTGCAATTGGTGATGGTATTTTTAGTTCTTCTTCCTCTAAATCAAAAGAACCTGGAGATTTTTCAATGGTTTATTTCATAGTTCGTGCACTTCTTCTTCTTACCTTTACTGGTGGCTTTTTAGTAGTGAGAGTACACTTTTTCTTGCTCTATTCCTTTTGATGGGCCTTCATCTGTGTTGATGTATTTCTTCTTTTTAACATTATTTTGTTTAGTATTTTATAAAACATTTGCAAGAGGAGTTTCATTATCAGAATCCTTATGTGTATGCTTATCTTGTTGTATTTCCTATGTAGGTAAATCTTTACTTTGAAGCTTAGGGTTTGATGGAAATTTCTGTCGACACCTTCTTATTTTAGAGTTGGATTCACCTTGCTCAACTTCTTTGAAATGATTTCCAACAGAAAATCCTCCCAATTATCCCCTTTAATCCTCAACTGAGGTTCAATCAGAATTTTTACTAACCCATGATGATACAGAGCATTGTCAATAAATTGTATTCTCATTGGGATATTATTGGCCATTTTCCTTAGACTACAGAGCAGAAAATATGGTAAATTAATTTCATGTCCATAAATAAAATGCATCAACAACCGAACATGATATAATAACTTATTCCCAAATCTACCCTCATAGGTTATAAACTTTTGAATAAATAGTAAGAAATTCCTCCATTTACTTTTTAAAGTTGTCACTAGACTTCCTTTCTTGAAAATGGACATGTCCAAAGCTAGGTTTTTAAGGAATTTTTCCCACTTGTTTTCCTGGATTTTTCGATTTTTAAACCAACTTTCCCCATTTCTTGGTAATCTGGTAGCTTCTACCACAAACAACTCTGCCAAGACCAATTTGATATCTTCAATTTATGCTTCTACCCCATCAATTAATTAATCAGTCTAGTGAGGCACTACCAATTCTAAGACCATATTGGCCCATGGGTAGGTTGATTTGCCCATTGTGTAGGGTATGGGTTATTTGGTTAATTCTGCCATGAGAGTGTGAGATATTGTTGATTTGTCTAAGAAGGACCAGAAAATGACTGGTTTTTCCAGGGTGATGAAGGTATGTCTAAGGCTACCAGGCAGTACTAGGATGTTTTTGACCCTGAAAATATCAAATCAAATAATAAAGAAACAATGTAACTATGAATAAAATATTATTCAGTATCTGTTTTTGCCAATAATCTTGCAATCTGACACTTTTAGGGTTATTATGGTAAAAAGGGAAGAAAACAGAGTTTAAGGAGGGTGCAAAAAAGGAACAATTTTGGTCTTCAACATTCCCCCACATGAAGGATATTGCATGTCCTCATGCACAATATTTCAAAATTTTGTAATCCACTTTGTCAATGAGCTGTCTCCAAGGCTTGATGAAGAACATCTAAATTAGTACTTCTCCTTGCTTTTCTGGCACTGATTTCCATCCTTGGTCTTTTCATTAAAATCATGTATTGAAAAATTATGATCTTACTCCTCAAAAGTTTATTTTTAACCTTTAACTTCTTGTTTTTCTTGTACCAGTGGAAAAGATGTAGGAGAATATTATCATTTTTGAGCTTTTTGAATTTCATTTTGTAGCTTCATTGCTTCATGTTCCTACTTTAAATGCTTATTTAATACTTTCAGTTCATAAATTTATTGTTTAAGATCATCTTCTATTATGTTTTCTCTTGGAGGGATAAAATGAATTTCTTTATTTATAATATCTTCTTGATTTGGAGATGAAACATCAGCTTTCCCTTTGGCTTTTTGTTCGAGAGACTCTATATAATCATAGATTTCTTGTTGGACAGGGTCGATTTGTGGGGTCTTTTTTGTTGGACTTAGAATTGGTGATGGTCTTCTTGGTTCTTCTTCCTCTAAATCAACAAAACCTGGAGACTGTTCAATGGTTGATTTCATAATTCATGCACTTCTTCTTCTTACTTTTACCGGTGGCTTTTCATTAGTGAGAGCATGCTTTTTCTTGTTTCCTTTTTCTTTCTCTGCTCCTTCTTTTGATGGGCCTTCATTTATGTTGATGGATTTCTTCTTTCTAACATTATTTTGTTTAAGATTTTATAAAACATTTGCAAGAAGAGTTTCGTCATCAAAATCCTTTTGTGTATGCTTATTTTATTTTATTCATGTGCATTTAAATATTTGTTTTGAAACTTAGAGTTTAAGGGAAATTTCTGTCGACACCTTCTTATTTTAGATTTGGGTTCACCTTGATAACCTTATTTAAAATGATTTACAACCAGAAAATCCTCCCAATTATCCCCTTTACTCCTCAAGTGACCTTCAATCGGAATTTTTACTAACCCATGATAATACAAAGCATTATCAATAAACTATATTCTCCTTTGGATATTATTGGCCATTTTCCTTAGTCTACATAACAGGAAATATGGTAAATTGATTTCATTGCCATCAATAAAATGCATCAACAACCGAACATGATAGAAGAACATATTCCTAAACCTACCCTCACAGGTTATAGACTTTTAAGTAACTTGTAATAAATTCCTCCATCTACTTTTTAAAGTTGTCAATATATTTCCTTTCTTCAAAAGGGATATGTCCATACCTGGATTTTTAAGGAAGGTCTCCCACTCTTTTTCCTTTATTTTCCAATTTTTAAACCAACTTTCCCCATTTCTTGGTAACCCTGTAGCTTATTCCATAAACAACTCTGTCAAGACCAATTTTATATCTCCAATTTTTGCTTCTATCCCATCAAAGGCTTGAGAAAATGACTTCATGACCTCCTTTTCATGCCCATCGAACTTCTCAAAGAACTGCAACCATCGTGCAAGCTGCAATTGTTGCTTCATTTGTGGATAGGCTTCAAGAAACTTGGTCCCATTTGGCTCAGAATGCACAATAACTCCCATGTTGAGGAAGTTTCATTCCTTAATTTCCGTTTTTGACATAACTATGTATTTTTTGTAACAAGGACGAGATTTGGGTAGCGGTTAAGAAATTTTCAGCAGAATAAATGAAACAGAGCTGAAGGAAGTGGAATATAACATGAAGGAGTTGAGATACCATAAGGAAAAAATGGAATGGTATATAGAGGAAGTGGAATAAATTTGAATGATGGCAAGGTTTAATGACTCATTCATATCTTGTGGTAAGATATGATTATTAAAAATTTCGTAGATTGGATCATGAGAACCAATGTCGTGTCATGAAAATATAATCATTATGTGAAATGGCAGAGGCAACGGTCATCAGTTTTAAAATAACCATCTATTTATATCATAATTTAATGTTATTTTAATACTTGACTAATATTTGCATACCTTTTTATTCTGCCTTACTGATTTTTTCTTTTGTAGGTTCCTCAGGTTGCTTTCGCTATGATATCTCCATATAGATTTCTTTGGCTATAGTGTGTCAATTTAGTTGCGAAATTTCATGAGGGCTGTAAATTATTGACAACTCTGTAGATTTTTTACTTCGCCAAAAGAGGAATAAAAGGAATGGGACAAGATGGCTTTCATGAGACTCGAGGCGGCATATGATCTTTGGGTTTTAGGTAACTACGTAACCTTGCTCTCTGGTCTATCTGTCGGGTGAGGGAGCTCATTTATTTTCGTGTTTCAAAGACTTAACCTATTCACTTGCGGCTCTGGGACTCTGGCAGGTTATGGTTTTCTCCTCTTCACTAATACTCACCGCTTATCAAGGCGTCTAGGATTTGTATTAGCACACGGGGTTTTCAAGAATTTCTGTGCTGCACTGAGCACACTCCCTGTATCGGCCTACGTCCTCCTACTGACAGGCTCTGTCCCACCGTCCCTGACTCGAGCATCACAACGTTCCACTTACACTATTTTTTATTGCTTCGGGGCACCTTGGCGACATATGGTAAGTCCATAACACTGCCATTAGCACTCTTCACCTTTTTTTTAGGACAACGAAATATTTTCTCACAGACATCGGCGACACAATCAGCGGTTTATCTTTCCAGCGCTCTGACTGTTACCCCTTCGACTGCGCCGATCTATGTCTGGCCTGTCTTTGGACATGGGCATATTCGAAGAGGAGTTGGACTACTATGCTAACCCACTGGAGGGGGTCTATATTTGGGGGTCGTGGTCTATTGATGATGTGGCTGCCATGGAGGATATGGAGCCTGCACCGACCCTCCACTGGCCATAATCGACCCCTCAGGTCATGACCTCATGCGACACCATATCCTTTGAGGGTTGTTCGGACTCTCTGCCCATCAATATCCCGTCGCCATCAGTTCTACGACACTGGGAGCACTATCACATGATACACTCATCTTGTCGGTGATTAACACTGCTTCGGGCCCGTGCTCCATGGTGGCATCTGAATATATTTATGCGGATTCCCTTACTTTCGCGGACCTGTTCTTCGGTGGGGAGGGGTCTTCACAATAACTGCCCATTCCGTCCATTGTTGTGACTAAGCCGGTTGTGGCTTCTAGATGTTTGTTGATATTCCATTTGATGCGCAATTATCGTCTGACTGCGACGAACTTGGAGACATTGGTGCAACTGCTGGTGACCAAAATCTGCATAGGGGCAAAAGGAAAAAGTCTCGTCCTCCAAAGAACCGGCACATCCATAGTGAAAATATTGGCAGGGATAGAGGTATGGAAAATATTGAGTAGACAGCCACCACGGTTCTTGAGGGAAAGGTCTGCGGCCGCAAATACACCACAAAAAAATTAAAACTTTGGACAGAGGAGATTTGGGGTGGTCTTTTAGAGTACTTTCTGGGGGTCTTGTTTTTGAACAAAGGCTAGTTTGCCTTAACTTTCTCATCGCCTACTTTAGTGGACTGGGTCTTGAATAAGTACTGGCATATCGAAATGCACCCGGTGCTGTTGAAGAGATGGACCCCTCTCTTTGATCCAAACAAGGAGAATTCAGGAGCTGGCCCGATTTGGATGCAGTTGTTAGGGCTTCCAATCCAGTTTTGGAATGAAGTCGCACTTCGAAGCATTGGGGAGGACTTTGGACTATACCTTGATCATGACAGATCATATCTAGAGACGTGCATCTACTCGGTGGCTCGAATCCTGGTTTTCTTAGATACTAGAGATGGCCTCAATGACACTTACAACATGTTTTTTGAAGGGATGATTTGGAAATAGATATTGGACTATGAGGGGATTTCGTTTAGATTCAGGCGCTGCCATGTAGTTGGGCACATATACAAGGAATTCCATATTACGGGTGTTGCAGCTCCTCTCTACAAGACGGTGGTTCATATGGCCACTCAGACAGACCCGGTTACCATTATTTCACCTGATTTGCCACCGACGGGAGACATATCATAGACCATGGAGGTGTTGCCTACCTGGCCGATCACTCAAGCTCGTACCCACAGCCTGTCTGGCCACTCTTCACAGCAGCTTTCGACTTCGGTTCTAGGTACCTCTCTGTCCTCTCCATCTCATTGTATTTCTTTTACTCCTGCACCGTCTATTTCTGCACACCTTTCATTTAGTTCTTTTAACACTATCAACTGCTCTGTTGCATCGACCCCCTACCATTCCTCCTACCATTCCCCATACTTTTGAAGATTCCTCATGCTTATTCCCCCATTTGACTGCTGAATCCTCATCAGTTGGTCGCCATTACTACTTGAGATCATCTACACAACTACCCTCCATGTCCGAGATTGGCATTGGCTCGATCCAATGTCCCACATCTGTTAAACCTCGAGGCAGACCTACAACTATCTCAAAGGCTATCCATAGAGCCAACATGGAGGTGGTTGCAGGTACTCAATCGAACCTTCTTCAGGTTCTTAGGGCAAGGAAACCCAAGGATATGGCCTCATTATGATTTGTCTCTCTTATAATTGTAGGGATATTTCCAGCCCTATCAAGAAATTGGCCCTTAGGCGACTCCTTCATTCCACTCCCATTGATGTCCTGTTCCTGCAAGAAATTTGGGGGACGCGGAGTCCATTAATATGATCCTTAAATCTCTCCTTCCAGATTAGACCTTTATGACTATCGATGCCCGGGGTAGATCCAGTGGTTGTGCTTTAAGCATCAACAGCAATACCACTCAGATTTTAAATTGTTGGGGTCGGGTGGGTGTTCTCGGCATGGATGTTACTACTTGTGAATTTGAACATCGCTTCACCCTAATCAATGTTTACGGTCCATGTACAAATAGAGAGTTTTTCTGGCACTCTCTGCTTCGACGCTCCCTACTCTAGCATCAACATATCATACTAGGCAGAGACTTAAATTTCTCTATTGGGATCTCGAAATCCTGGGGACCTCAAGGGGTCCTGGATCAGTTATCAGATTTCTTCGCCTCAAACCTGGAATTAGCTAATCTTATTGATATCAATATGTCGAATAAGTAACCCACTTGGCGAAACAGAAGGATGGGAGAGGTTGTACTGGCGCAGAGACTTGACAGATTCCTTATCAAGCATCCTTTTCTTAACCAAATGGATTGATCTAGACATTGGGTGGGTGTGGGCGGGGCGTCGAATCACTCTCTTGTGTATTTGGAATTTCTAGCCAGAGATCGAAAGCCTCACTCACCTTTCAAATTCAACTCTAATTGGCTACAATACCTAGAATTTCATTTGCTGGTCACACAAGAGTGGCAACACTGTAATCTACCTCATGATCGGGAACCTGCAAGGGTATTCAATGAAAATCTCAAATGTATAAAAGCAAGTACTATCCTATGGGCCAGACATAAAAAGAAGCTTGGGGAGGAGGAGCTTAATAGGATTGATTTAGAAATCACCCAACTCACTGATTTGAGCTTATTGGGATTCCGTTCAGCGACTACAAAAGAGAAACTTATTGCACTTGAAACCAATAGGGAAAATATCCTTTGTCATAGGGAGGGGGAGTGGAGATTAAAAAGCAGGGCCATCTGGCTGCAAACCGAGGATGAAAATACAAATTTTTTTCAACAGTGTGCTAGAGGAGGGAATATCTCAATACTATTTGGGAACTTTCTGATTCTACTGGATATGTGGCTAAATATTTTTCTCAGCTATCGGATCTTGGTATCCAACATTTCACTAATCAATACAGAGCTCCGCACAACAACAACCTACTGGGTATTACGAATATTGCATGAACTTTCCACAGGTATGTGGATGATGAGCAGGGAGAGGAGCTTAATTCACCAATCACCTTGGGCGAAATTGAAGGATTCTAAAATGGTTTAAGAAGGACAAAATCCCAGGACCTGATGGTTGGCACATTGAATTCTATCTCCATTTTTTTGAACTCTTGGGCAGAGATCTCCTCCAGGTCATTGAAGACAACATAATATCTAGCAGGATCTATGATGGCATCAACTCTGCTTTCATTGCTCTGATTCCTAAGAGTGAGCATCCTGCCTCCTTTCATGACTACAGACCTATATCCCTATGTAACTGCATTTACAAAATAATTTCAAAAATCATTACTAACCGTATTAAACCCGTTCTCTCTTCTCATATAGCAAAGGAGAAATTTTCCTTTCTCCACCACCGACAGATCCATGAAGCCATTAGCACTGCTCAGGAAGTCCTGCACTCCATAAAATCGAAGAGACTTAAAAGCACCATCCTCAAAATTGACCTTGCTAAAGCCTTTGATCATGTGAACTGGAATTATATTCATCTCATTCTTATCCACACGGGCTTTCCCCACTCTTTCACAAACTGGATTATGGGTTGTATTATGAATGCCACCTTTAGCATCCTCATCAATGGGGCTGCTACTGACTTCTTTCATGCTAGTCGTGGGCTCAGGCAAGGATACCCACTCTTACCACTTCTTTTTGTCCTTGTTATGGAAGGCCTCTCATCCCTCATCCATAGGGAAAAAGAAGTTGATGAAGTCCATGGTATTATATTAAATGATTTCCTTCAATTGACTCATCTATTGTTTGTGGATGATGTGATTATTTTTCTGGATGGATCTTGTCAGGACAATTCACAATTTGATAAAATCCTCCAGATTTTCTACAGAGGTACAGGTATGGCTCCAAATCACAGCAAATCCAGCATCATTCAGACTAGATGCTCGACACATGAACAGGAGCATGCCATTCAGAAATTCCCTTATGTTCGTATCCATATAGGGGAAGGCTTAAAATATCTTGGCTTCCATCTCAAGCCAAATGATTATCAAATTAAAGATTGGAATTGGTTGATTTCCAAAGTGGAGCGCAGAATCAATATTTGGCACCATTGATGGCTCTCGCGGGCGGGCAGATTGGTTTTAATTAAATTAGTCCTGGAAGCCATCCCTGTTTACTGGATGTCACTTGCTTGGCTCCCAAAAGGTATCACAAATCGCATTCAGTAGATTTTCAGATAATTCCTATGGAGGAATTTTGGTAGGGAGCGCACATTTTCCTGGTCACTTGGGACCATATCAGCAGGCCAAAGGACTCGAGTGGTTGGGGTATAAAATGTCTCACTATATTTTCCACCGCCCTTGCTGCAAAACTGGGTTGGCACCTCATTTATGGACATAACTTGTGGAGGGAGGTTACTGTAGCCAAATACATTACTCCCAGGAACACATTGGATTGGATCTGAGGTAATATTCAAGCATATCCAGGATGCTCGATCATCTAGAAGGCCATCTTAAATTCTACACACCTTATCCAGCAAGGGCTAACTTGGCACATCGGTGCTAGCACTGTGGTCAAGTTGGGCGAGGACTCATGGTCAAGCAACAGAAGGAACTACAAATTGCCTCAATTCATCATTGATCACCTCACACATGCCAGTATTTACCATCTATCTCAGGTTATGGACCCTTTGAGGACTAATTGGCACGCCCAGGGCTGGTTAGCTGCACAGGAACTTGATCTACCCATAGAACGACATCCTATCTGGGCCCGATACATCATGGCACTTCAGGCATCTCACATTTGCTTAACTGACCAGGAGGACGAGCTCCTTTGGGCTCTCTCACCAAAAGGAAAGTACTGCTCGGAGAGTGGATATATTACTATTTTTGCCCCCAAATAATCACCTATCAAACTATGGTGGTGGCACCCTATCTGGAAGCTGCGGGCACCTCACAAAACCAGACTACTTATGTGGTGCATTCTGCACAACTGCATCCCTACCATTGATAATCTTAGAAGACGGGCTATGCAGGGCTCGTCCATATGATGTTTCTGCTTTGCTCAGGAAGAGGATGCTCTGCATCTCTTCTTTGAATGTCCATTGGTTGGGGGTCTTTGGCGATCGGTTACACAAGAGATAGTTTGTACGCTCACTTGGCATGGATTCTCCTTTGCAGAGGCCTGGGCTATGTGGTGGCAAGCCACCTCTTGTGACAAAATTCGAAACCTCCCTTTGTTGATTACTTGGGGAATTTGGACTGGTAGAAACAGATACACCTTCAAAGGCAAGCATGTTATCTAGGATCATATCTGCTCTAGCATCATCTCCACATTCAGCCTCATTCCGAATGAGGAGAAACCTTATCACAATAAGAATATCACCCCTGAAATCATTGATCATTCTTACCCATGGGCATATTTAGACAGGGCATCAAATAAAATGGGTGTGGGGGTGATGTATTACACATTTCAGCCACCCATTATTTCCATCTGAAAATGGGGTTGGGCTCAGGCAGAAACAATTTTTCCAAACTCCTTAGCCTTCGACTACTTTTACTCTTTGCACATGAACATGGATGCAACGAATTGTAGATTTTTGGAGATTCACAAATTGTTATTAATTGGTTCAACACTCATTCACAGTGCCATACACACACTCTTATTGCATTATTGAGGGAGGTGCATCTACTGAAATCATATTTTGATACTATTACTGTCACTCACATTTATAGGCAGAGGAACCAAGTGGCAGACCAACTTTCCAAAGAAGCTGTGGAGTTAGATTGGGGCAGTTGGCACATTTCTGAGCATGATGGTGAACAGGTTTACATATATTATCACAGACCTTTCATAGATGACATACAAGATATGAGAGCAGTCACTCCTTGACTGCATTTTTTACAGACATTATTATTTTTGTTCTATATATTTGCTGATGTTTAATCATCTCTACTTATATCGGCTGATATTATTGGTTTTATCTGTACATAATCGTACTTACTAGATTCGATATTAGAACAAATATGCTATATATTTGCATTAATACTTGCAGCCTACTTGCCTCCTTGATGGGGATACAGAACCATGCACTATGATGGTATTTATATGTAGAATGTAACATGTAATTTTTCTTTACTGAATGAAAAATTACGACTTTTTTCCTAGGAAAAAAAAAAGGAATGGGACAAGCATAGAGAAATTAAAGAAAATATAGGTTGCCAAGAATTCTTGGTTTGCAACTTGTATTTTCTGTATAAACATGCCAACAATGTTGGTTTTCATGTTTATACATTTTTTTAAAGAAAATAGAAATAATTTTGCAATCTAAGTTGGAGAGTGAGGAGAATCATCCCTGACCAACTTCAAATCAAAATTATCTTGCAAATTTCTAATAAAAAATTCCTTTGTTAATGGTTTATGATATATTCGTAATCTACGACCATTTACAAGGAAAGTTATTTTTTCTTCATTAATGGTTTTGATTCTGACTACTCCATTGTCAAAGACAATTTCAAGCTCATAAGGACCAAGCCAATGAGTTTGAAATTTTCCTTGAAAATCTTTGAATTTAGAATAAAAAAGTAATGCCCAATCACCTGGCTGGAACTTCCTATATTTGATAAATTTGTCATGTCATCTAGACCTTTGATGTTGAACTATGTTAGTTCTGTGAATAGCATCTTGTCGCATCTCATCAAGTTCATTTAATTGCTCCATTCTTTGTTTTTGGGCTTCTAATAGATAAAGACCCAAATTGACTGTTTTTTTGAAGGTCTTTATCCGGCTCAATAGGAAACAAGACTTGCTTCCCATAAACAGGTTCAAAAGGAGTATGCCCTGTTGTGTTTCTCCATGTGGTATGATATGCCCATAAAGCTTTCAGAAGCTTTTCTGATAATCCTTTCCATGGATATTTACAGTTTTGGTTAAAATTGCTTCAAGTACTTTATTAGTAGCTTCCACTTGTCCATTTGTTTGCGGATGATATGAAGTAGATTTTTATGTTTGATTTTGTATTCATCCATTATCTTTTGCATCAACTTGGATGTAAATTGGGACCTTGATATGTCAAAATTTCCCTTGGAACACCAAAAAGAGTAAAGATATCCTCAAAAAAAATGAAACTACAACATTTTTAGTAGTAAAAGGAAGTGACTTAGATTCTACCCATTTTGTGACATAATTTGTACAGACAAGAATGTACCTTTTTTCTCTTGATGGTGGATTGATTGGACCAAAAAAATCCAAAGCCCACTTTTCAAAAGGTTCGATAAGTACTTGAGGTTGTAGAGGCATCTCATTTGAAGGAATGGGCTTTCCCATTCTTTGACAACTATCACATATCTTAACATATTATTTGGCATATCTAAAAAGAGAAAGGCAATAATATCCTAAGAGAAGGATTTTATGTCCTCCACATAGTTCATCAATAGGCCTTTAATATTTATGGCACTTCATCCTCTCTAACACATCTTCAAATGATTAAATCAGGTCTTGTTCTGTACAATTCCCCATTTATCGGTGAATAAGATGCACTGGTTTGAATAACTTTCCTTTTGACTCGAGGAGACAAATACAAAGGTAACTTGCATGTGGCTAAATACTTAGCAATATATGTAAACCAAGGAGATTTAATAAATACTACAAAAAAATATTCGCCTGGAAAATTATCTTTTACACGAACATCCTTATTATCAGTTTGGATTCTATATAGAAAATCAACAAATGTATTTTCCTTTCCACTCCTATTAAAAATAGTAATATTGAATTCTTGTAATAACAATAACCATCTTGTAACTCTACCATTAGTAATTGATTGATTCATTAAATATATAATTGCAAAATGATTTGTATGAATAAAAGTGTCATAACCAGTGATATAATGTCGAAACATATTAATGACATGTACAACAAATAAAAAATAATTTTTTGTTACAGTATAATTCAACTCTGCAGGAGTCAAATTTTTACTTGTATAATAAATGGCTAAGGAGTCAAAAAAATTTGTCACAATACGGCTCCTAAGGTTGTATCTGAAGCATTAGTTGAAATGTGAAAAGGGAAATTCCAATTTGGTCCTCTTAAAATGGGTACTTCAGAAATTTTTCCTTTCAATGTTTCAAAAGCTTTTTGGCAGTCAGAAATCCAAATAAATTCACAAAATTTTGTAAGCAATTTGAAAAGTGGAGATGTCGTCTTTGTGAAATTTTTTTGTGAATCTTCTGTAATAACCAGTAAAACCAAGAAAAATTCTAACATCTTTTTGACAATCAGGAACTCATCACTTGGAAATAACTTCTACTTTAGATGCATCCACTTTAATTCCATATCCTGAAATATGGTGGCCTAAAACAATTCCCTCGTTGAACATCATAAAACATTTTTCGTGAATTAATGAAATATTTGTTTCTTTACATCTAATGAGAACTTTTTCCAAATTTTCAAGAGCTTCCTTAAAATAATTTCTATAGACAGTAAAGTAATACATGTAAAATTCCATCCCGGATGCGGTTGCTTCCAGCAATTGATGGGACGTACGTCCCCCAGCGCCTCCCGAGGCTGTCCGTCGGAGCTGGTCACATGGCCTCACACACTCGTCTTTATGGTGGCATTCACTCCGCCACCCCACGCAACATTAACAACTCTCTCTCGAACCGTCCCTGCCGCAGATCTTCAATTTGATTTTCTTTGGCTCCTACAATGGCTCTTGCCAATTCTCACGGTGTTTGCCCTGTCTGCTCTGCGACTTCGATTCTATGTGCTTCCTGCCCAGCCAACTGCGCAAAGCCTAGTGCTAGAACGTAGACTGGACGAAGGTGCGAGCTCTTCTGTTGCTTGGAAACAGTTCCGGAATTTCACCACTCGCATAGCCTGCTCTGTTGTTCAATCTCTCAACGAAATTCTCCTAGCCCTCCGCTGCCACTCCTTCTCTGCCCGCTTCATCCACCTCTCTTCCCTGCCATGCCTCATCTGCGCCATCGCATGCGATGCCACCGAGGTTCTAGTCGTGTTCAGGCTTCGCGGTCTCAGATCTCTCCCTCCACTGATTCATCTTCAGATGAGCTTTCCTGTGAACATGTTCTGGACAGCAGGCACAGCAGGGGCATGCCTCGCAATTCTGGCTCCGCCCCTCCCTCTGTGGGTCTTCTGCCTCCCTATACGTTTCCCCCTACGCCCCACCTCCATACCATTGATTATCCCTCCGCTCCCCAGCCGACTTCCCTTCCCTTTCTTCGCCAGACCTCCCAGCATGCAGAATTCACATTTGAATGCAAATTTGATAAGCCGGTCCTCCGCGCCCATGTTACTGTCACGGTTAGTGAGGAATCAACCAGTTTGGAGTCCCCTCCACCTGTGCCTCCTGATCCCTCCACTGCTCCTCATGGTCCCACTGGGCCCAGCACCGCCGAAGTTGGTTCAGTCAAGGAAGCCTTGGCCCAGTTATACTCTACCCCCAGCGTTTCTTTGCAGGTCCAGAGCGTGGAAGATATGAGCAAAGGAAAAGCGCCCACTCCAGCTGTAGAAGACGGTGGTGACGATGAGTTCGGGTGCAGAATCATTGAAGAACCACCATCTCCAATCAATGAACAGTAGTCAGAGGCAACCCTTGAGGTTTTTGTCCTTCAAGCGCAATACCACTCAGTTATTTTCAGTTCTCATGTTATCTCATCCTACATTTGTAGTGAGGCTTGCTATAGGTTTTTGTTTTTTTGTTAAACAATTTGAACATACAGCTGGTTTCCCAGTTATGGGTGGCAGTTTAAACTCTCAATCTGAAATGGACGGGTTTCCCCACGATGGGCAATCCAAATTATGGTTTTCCTGGCAGTCAGGCCCTGTGCTCAGGCTTCCTCAGCTAAGACAGAGGCAGTTTTGTACCATTATATTATAAATTAATAGATTTAGTGTTACGGAGAAAAAAAAAATACATGTAAAATTCCGCACAATCATGAATTAGATCACAAAAAATGCCTAGAATTTCCCTTTGTAATGTTGCAGGTGCCATAAGTTCCCCATGGAGAGGTGAAAGTTATTTTGTCTTGATCTTCCAGAGCTACTTGGATTTGGTTATATCCACTAAAACCATCCAAGAATGAAAAATACATTTTCCCTGCCAATGTATCGAGGACTTGATCTATAAAGGGAAGTGGAAGGTGATCTTTCAAGGTAGCTTTATTCAATTCCCTATAATCGATGCATACTCCCCATTTTCCATTTTTCTTTGGAACAATTACTAATGGTGAGACCCACTGACTATCTCATATTGAATAAATGAAATTCACATTCAATAGTTTTTGTACTCCTCTTTTAACGATTTCCCTTAGATTTGGATTCATCCTCCTTCGAGGTTGTTGAATTGGTCTGACATTTTCTTCAATATAAATTTGATGCATACAAGTGTTAGGATCAATTCCTTTCATGTTAGTATATTCCCATGCATAAGTAGAGGAATGTTCTTGTAACATCTTTATAAATTCTTTATTTTGAGAATCTTCCATATTATTATTAATATAAAATGTTTTTCTCGAAAAAGTTTTCTATTAAATAATTGCCAAAATTTTCCATAGAATGTAAATCCATTTGATGAGATGATAAATATTCAACATTGCATTGTTCTTGAAAACCTTGGTCTTGTTCACAATAATAGTAATAATCATTGTTATTCATTAAATTTAATATTTGATCTTATTCATCTATTTGTGAAGTAGCAAATATTGGTTGTATATCAAAGTCTTCATTATCATCATCTATCCAAACTGCACTTTCTACTTTTGTTGTTGTTTTTGCAGGGAGATATAGTGTGAATTTATTAGTAGAGATTCCATCAGAGATAAACATATCATGAGATCTACAACTTATAAAAGCATCAGTTGTAGCTAACCATGGTTTGCCTAGAATCAATGGATATCCTCCTAAATTATTCTTAGGAGTTAAAATCATAAAATCAACAGGATATCCCAAGAATCTAAGGAGATAGATACATCTTCTAACACACCATTTGGTTTGATAACAGAACAATCTGCTAATTGTAGTAATGTTGGTGTGTATTGAAGATTGGGAAGTTTTAATTGATCCATAGTTTGTTTACTCATGATATTGATAGTTGCTCCTAAATCAATCAATGTGTTTGGAATCTCGATACCATTAATATGTGTTTTTACAATGGGACTACCTAGATCTAGATATTTTTGAACTGTTGGCTTTCCCATCATAATATCTGACAATTTTCCGACTAACTGAATTTTTTTAACCTCTTTCCTTTTTCTTCCTGGTTTTTTAATATTTAACTCCCTGATTGCCTTTGAAAATATTGGTATTTCCTTTATATATTGTAATAAAGTAATTTTGATGCAAATATTCTTTATTTCATCTAACATGTCATATTCAGGAAACAAAATTTGTTTTTCTATTCCTTTATCAATTTTAGCCTTTCAGGAAAAGGTGGATTTTGAAAAGAAACATAAGGTTTTTCTACAATGTGAGTTGAGTTTATTGAAGTATAATTAGAATGTATAGGGGTGCTTTCTTTTTTTTTGGATTTCTTCTTGATTAAGAGATGTTTCTTTCTCAAGGATTTCATCCTCTTTGGATTCCCAAATAACAACAGATGGTAACTTCTTTTCCAAAAATCTACGAGATCTAAGTTGGCCATTATTTAGATCTAATGGATTTATCATGCAAGCTTGGAAATTCTGACCTTCTATATTGTAGACAGGCTATGAATTTTTATTATTTGGATTTGGAAGTGGTTAAGCATGTAGTTGATTGATTTTTGGGGATATAATATGGGTGGTAATGGAAGTGGTTGATTAGAAGGTTGAGTTTGAATTTGAGATTGTGGGAAGCAATTTGATTGAGGATAATATGGAGGTTGATATGGGATATAAACGGTTGTTGAAACTGATTATACTTAGGATTCCTTGGGGGTACTTCCAACCTTATGACCATAATAGATTTTGAGGTGGCCAATTTTTCCAATGCTTTGGGGTATTCCAATTGTTCTAAGGTTGTGCATATGATTGGTATTAAGGATTAATACCTTGTACTATGTTTGGTTGTTGTGGTTTCCATGGTATTTTACCATTAAAACAAAGTGACTTAGCTTGGATTGTTCCATCTTCATTTTCCAAGTGTGCTTTAAGTCCATGGATTGAAGGAAATTCCTTTGTGTCATGGTTTTCTACATAAATAGCACATATTTATACATTGTTAAGAGGAAATTCTCTTAGATCATGTTTCTTTCTGCATCTAGGATAGAAAATTAATAATGCAACATTTTACTTGTTTTGAATCTTAAGGGTATCTAGTTGTTCACTAAGATTTCCTAATATATATATTTTGAAGTTATAAGGCGAACTTCCCAATTCTACTCTACTCACTACTCCAGTTGCAGATTTGTTAACTCTTGATATAATTGGATCTATTGTACTTTTACCATATTTCGCTTTTACCCTTGAAATGTACTTACATAATTCACAGATTTCCTCAAATGAAATTTGATAAATATCTCGTTTACACATTAGGTTAAGGAGATCAATCCATTCATCCCTTATAGATTTTAATAAAAGATATTTTAATGTGTCCTCGTCCAGTTCATCCATTTTTCTTCTTTTAACAGTATAAGCAAATCTTTCAACCAGATCTTCAAGACTTTCATCCTCTTTTTGCATCATTTTAAAGACTTCATCCTTAAGGTTATGAGGCATACAATAATCCTTGTATTTATCTAAGCATAAATTGTTCATCTCATCCCATGTTCTGATAATGTGTGTTCCTAGACCCATAAACCATTTAAGGGCTACATATTTTAAAGTTACTGGAAATAATTTAAGATTTTTAGTATCAAGTAAGCAGTCATAAGATCTACATAAGACTTCAAAATCAAAAATAAATTTCTCAGGATCTTCAGTTCTTAAACCATGAAAATTAGGAAGAATAAGGGGTGAAATGTTTTTCATGGTAGCTATGGTTTCCTGATTAAAGATAGGGAATCCATAAGGATCTATATCTCCCCTTCCACCTCTACCACTTCTAAAATTACCACCTTCTCTTCCATTTCCTATTCTAACCCTAGGATCGCCATTTAAATCATGAACTTCTCCTTCTCCTCCTCCCTATCCTCGTCTTGACATTATAGATTCTTCAGAAATTATTTCAATTTTAATGACAACATTTTCTAGTTCTTCTACTAAAGGTATTTCTGAGTAAATTCCCTCTGCTCCTTCTTCACTTGGTACTTTCAATTCTCGTCCTAGGATTTGTTCTCATGTTGAAGAGAGGAATATAAATCATTCAGTGGGAGAATTTGGTTCATTAACTACCACTACTGTAGAAGAGATTGGTGAATCCCTAGGTTGGATTTCATATCTATCTATCTTAGGAAGTCAATATCTACCTACTATGGATGGAATACGAGTTTGAATTGATGGAGTGGTGGCTCGTGGTCTAGTGGTGGTGAGTGGTGATTATGGAATATAAGTTCGTCCTCTACTTCTACTTATAAACCTACCCCTAGTGTTATGCAGAATTATGATCTACTGATAAATCAAATTCCCTAAGTGTTGTTATATGCACTTAGAAAAACATATTAAGGACTTTTCTATCACTTTCTCTAAGAGTAAATAGACACACATAAAGATAGAAGAACCTACTTGTGATCCAAGCGCTTCCTATTCTCCTTCTGTCTCTTTTGATGTAGCCTCCAATCCAACTTAGATCGCCATATTAGTTCCTGCAAGTATAAACAGAGAACATCAAAGGGATTGCAATATACAAATGCCTATTAATCTTAATCAGTTAAATCGATTAAACATGAAACATATATATCATTCAAGAGTCCATTGCATGAGAAATAAAAACATAACCAGATACATATATGGGAAAATGAATAGCAATATTTTCTAAAGAGTAGAAGGGGGAGGTTACAACCAATAATCGATTTGATGTCACCAGCTCCAGCTTCATCCCATCCTCATCACAATCAACATATCACCAGTAGCATGTCATTTCTTTCACTCTCTCAATTGAGAATCCAAAAAAATTTCTTCATTTCTTCATTTCCTAGAACTAGGATCTGTGCTCAATTTATAGGGAAATTGATGGTAGTTTCTCAATCAATGACTTTCTAGTAATAGACAAGATATGTTCCAAAGCTCAGAGTCTTAGATGGACACTTGGATTTGAAGTTTGACACATATGGACTCTTAGAAGGCACTGGCCATGTGGAGATTTCGGAACAATGATAATTTCACTTCCATTTGACCAATGCACTCTTGAATGTTGGGAAGTGCATTGAAGTGCACCCTTGAATGGAGGGAGTTGCATATGCAATGCAATTAGTCCCTTGAGAGGTAGCGTTGCTGAGTTCATAAATGATATAACATATACTTCAAACCTTGGAAATATTGCAATATAAGTCATGAATGATTTTTTCTTTATCTTAGGGCATGTAGCAATTGAAATGATAGGGGATGATAGACACTATTTCATTGGTCCTCGGGATGATATCCAGTTTGACTAGGTCATGGGGGATGATGCCCAAATTTACCTATAACAACAACCCCCTAAAGCATGATGTCATAATAATAACAATATTTTTTGAATGAGATGATTTACGACATGATGGGTTGGAACTTAAGCAGGGTGGCGACCTGCATCAATCTTACAATACATTACATCGCAATAATTTTATCTTGATCATGAATTGCTGAGGGAGGAATTCCCATGCTCAACACATAAACTATCTAATAACATGTACATAATGCTGAAATTCGTCTATATTGGAAGGTTTCCCAAAATAGACATGCCTACAGATATAGGCCCATGTTCGGATGACGATCTGTATGTAAGGTCACCATACATATGATGTGTGCAACAATCTTGAAATCGCAGCTCGGATGGCTGAAACTAGATCTGGGGTCTACTTATCTCGTTCACTCGATCGTTCGGGTACAAGTCTAGCCATGTGAATATATGATTTGTAGTCGAACATGGTAAGACATCGTTTGATTACTAGCCAATAATGTGAGTTGTTAACAAATGCGAGAGAACCACCATTGATGTTAATGGCTCTCAAGGTACTGCAGTATATTTTTTAAGGCACGAATAGATTATTTGATGTCGAACGACAAACAAAATATTTCGGTCGAAGGTCTGGAAGCGAGGATCTTGTCGATGTTGTAACAAGCCTCATGGTACTCAAAGATGATGTTTCTAAGTAAACTTCCTAGATGATGATTTGATGTCGACAGGAAGCCACTTTATCGCAAAAAGGGAGTTACTGATTTCAGAGACAAAATGTGACTTGATATAGCAATGTTCAGGGATGACTGTCATGATAATGAAGTTTTATGAGTATTGCAGAAGGATGAGCATTCATTGGATGACTTCTCTTGAACATATTGGCGATACTGAGATGAGTTGGCAGCATTGACCCATAACTGAAATGAAGGTATGATGAACCATAGGTATGAATGAACCGTCAAGAATATTTCCCAACCCAAATAGTCATGATGATGGAGTGAAATGTCATGTTCAAGAGAGACCTGCTACCATAAAAATTCTGTTCACTTTCCCAAATTTTCCTTGGTCATTTTTCGACCAGTACCTCTTTATTTTTTAACAAGCTTGAGGAGGATGACATATGCTTGATCTATAATTCACCCCTTCGGGTGAATATGCATCATTATTTTATAATTTGACAAGTCTAGCGATAAATGAAACTCTATTCTTGCCATGATCGACAAGCATGTCACTATTTTACATTTTAACGAGCCTAACGACAGTGACAACCCGGTCCTTTTTCATATTTAGAGAGTTTGAAAAGAGGAAAAAAGAAAACTCCGTAAGTACTTTTTCATAAAGTTTTCGCTCATATCCAAAAAAGTGTATAATGATATCTGAGAGAACCTCCTAGCCATGTTCGACTAAGGTTTTCCTTTTTTCGTAAATAATCTATCTCATTCTAGAAAAGGGTTAAAATTATACTGAGTAGATGTCAATTCATTTACTTTTACGAGCTCGAAAAGACAAGTGCTCAGCAATCTTTTCGCATTATCGGAGTCTGAAAAGAGCTAAAAGAAAACTCCAGGGGTTGCTTTTTCGTTGTTATCGAAGCTCGAAAAAGAGATAAAAGTGTGCTTCAAGTCCTTTTTCATTTTTATCAAAGCTCAAAAAATAAGGATAAAAGTATGCTTTGTGGTCAAATCATTCTCGAAATAAATGTGCACTACTAATATGCTATATCAGTTGCACACCTATCCAAAACAACATCAAATGGATTAAAAATACTTATTCCATATTAAAAATTGAATAAAACCATAGCCACAACAATAAATATGATTTGCAAATAATCAAATGACAAATTAAAAGAGTTTTACTATCCATTTTTACCATTTGAAAGCTACCATTTGCATTTTGGAGCTCTGAACCTGTTTTTGCCCCCGAACTTCAGCTGTTGATTGCAATCGATTATGTGGACATTTTTCCTCGCCGTTTGATCCAGGTTGGTGTCATAAGCCTCCTCTTTCTTTCAATAGTCTTTTTATTTCATTTCATTGCAATTTTTTAGGTATTTGGGCCCCTTAGAGTAAACTCATTTTCAAAAGAGAGCAACGCACCCTTGGGCATTGAAAAATGCGTTGGAATGCACTTGAAATGAAGCTCAAGTTCATATGCAACGCACTATTTATTGACCAAGACCGCGTTGGGTGCAATTCACATTTTTTATTCTTGCATTGTACCCAAATTTTCCCTTATTTTTTGCATGAAAAGGATCCTAATGATTGTTGAGTCTCAAATCTGCATTGTTCTTATACATCTTCCTAGACCTTTTTCATTCACCTGAACCTTCCCAGTTGTCAATATCATTGTATATTAATTGCAAAAGAGCATCTAAAATGGTTTTTAACTATATTTTGTGTCTGCTGTTTGATTTAGATTTTTGCTCATTTAGCTGTGGAATCTTGCCACTTTCCGCAGCTGCTGCAACTTTCCGCAGCCATTTTGTGAAAATCTATGTTACAAGTGTCCTCAGAAAAAACGAGCCACATGGGCAAGTCAGAAATGATGTGGACATGGATCGTGTCCTATTGGTTCGAGCAAATTCACTTAAGGAAGCTGCGGTCAAAGGTGGCCAAGTGGAAGTCAACCGTAGAGTCCCACGGTGACAGGACTTTGTTTCTCGTCACGTGAAGATTTATATGGTCGTTTCAGAATTGCGGGAGACAAATCAACACCTGTACATGGCTCCATAAGCCGAATTCAAACATCCACTCTGCATAGATTTACTCCTCAACGCGGCCATGATCCTAGATCTCTGGACGTAATGGTTTACGTGTTCTCCATCAGCACAAACTTTAGGGAATTAGTTATATTTCCTTTGTTATAAATAATGCGTTTGCAACGCATATTAGATTAGTCTCCATTAGCTTCCAGATAGCTCTGTAATGTAATTATGTTGCCACTGTGCCGTAATATCACCTTTCTGTTATGACTGCATTTTAATATATAAGAAGACTCTGTTTCCAAGCGTAATTCGTACTTGAAGTCTATTGCCAAGGCTGGTGTAGAGGGCCCCTGCACACGCTGAGGTTTTGTGCATTATTGTATAGTTCTTGTTTTATTTCTTTAAGCTCATTGTGCCATAAGTCATTCATGTGTTTATACATTGCATCTTTCATGGTATATATGCTTCATTTCTGTTTATAATCTTTCATGCTTTACATCTTGCTTCTGTCCATAATCTTTCATGTTCTATGTTATTGTTAACTGATCAGTGTTCTTGTTTCAGGTTATAAATAGGCAGCCCGAGCATTTGCATAACTTTTTGACTATTGACATGGAATTAATATTGTTCTGCTGCTAATTTACTTTTCTTAGTTTCTGTTTAATTTCAGTACTGCTTTGTTTATTTCAGTCTTGCACATTTGTTTCAGTAGTTAGATTTAGACATATCAAATTGTTCATGTCATTTTCAGTTACCTCCGAAAGCCACAGCTGGACTGATGGTGAGGGATTGAAGTATGAATGTATAGTTTGATATTAGTTTACTTTCTACAAGTTAGATATATTAAATTGCTCATGACATATTCAGTTACCTCCGAAAGCCACAGCTGGACTGATGGTGAGGGATTGAATTATGAATGTGTAGTTTGATATTAGTTTACTTTCTGCAAGTTAGATATCAGGTTACTCAAGTTGTTTATGGTTACCTCAGAAAATCATAGCTGGACTAATGATGAGGGATCAGAAGATAAGTTGATGTAATTTGATTTAGATTTACTTTGTTGCAACTTTTGGATTTCTTTCAGCATAGTTTCTTTTGTGTTTGAACAACAACAAGAATAATGAGTTTCATGATCAGTAGTTCATTGTTTGTTTGACTAGAGTAGTGATGCAATTTCATTTTCTTTGAAGAATTAATTTTGTCATTGTGTGTTTTTTAAATCCTTTTGAAGTTTGGAAAATCATTAGAAAGACATTGTTGTCTTGAATATTTGTCTCCATACTTGTCTTTTAGAATTTCACAAAAATCCAAAAACGACAAAAAAGTAAGAGATAGGTTATCTTGCACATATAGTGCGCCACACTTCGTCAGCTTACGAATCCTAGATTGACAAATTAAATGTAGCAATTTAGGACACACTAAATTGACCAAACATTTTGGCGCCGTTGCCGGGGAAGTGTAACTAGGTAGCCAATTTCTTTATAAAAAAAAAAACAAAATAACAAAAGAAGGGAAAACTTGATAACTTCTTGAAGTATGCTCTCCTCTTGCACCTAGTGTGATCTGGAGGATCAGAAAAGAGAGTTATTAGTTCAGTAATTTCTTAAGTATGCTCTCTTCTTGCACCTAGTGTGATCTGGAAGATCAGAAAGAGAATTATTAGCCCAACTTTTTAAAAAATAAAAAATAAAAAATGACATGCATAGAGCAAGAGATTCTAGGGGAAGGTTTATAGCTAAAGCTAAGAGTTCGATTTTCACAACTCCATCTTCTTCAAGGCATAGACAAGATTCACTACCATCTACCCCTAGCCTTAAGATTTTTGGAATTCAAGGAGCAGCTGAATTAGAGGATTCTCCTATACCACCTACTAAATCTCATTTAGAAAAGGAAGAGACTCCCTCTCATCCTCCCTTGATAGAAGAACTAGAGGACTTTAAGGACTCTAAAGAAACTATCATGGTAGAGGAAATAATAGATGGACTTGGAGGTAGAGGTAGAAGAGGAGGAAACAATGGAGACAACAATGGTGAAGGAAATAATGAAAGAAATAGGGAAGGAGACAACTTGTTTGGATTCCCTATAGTTGATGAGGAAACTCATACAACGATGAAAAATATCTCACCATCTGTCCTCCCTAACTTTTATGGATTGCGAAGTGAGGATCCTGAAACATTTCTGTTTGAGTTTGAAGTCGTGTACTGAACCTATGACTATATGGAAGACTCTCAAAAACTCAAACTGTTTCCTTCAACATTGAAGGGAGCTGATTTGAAATGGTTCATGGGATTAGCTAATCAATCTATTAGGACTTGGAATGATATGAAACAAACATTTTTGGATAGATACTTGGACTATTGTATGCCCACCAATCACAAAGATGAGGTATTCAAAATGATGCAAAAAGAAGATGAAAATTTGGAAGACTTACTTGAAAGATTTCAATACAACTTGAAAAGAGAAAAGATGAGCAACTTAGATGATGAAACCTTGAAAGCCCTCATATTAAAAACCATTAGAGATGAATGGATAGATATTTTAAACATGATGGGGAAAGGAGACATTTCTCAACTTCCACTTCGTGACATAACAGAACTATGTGTCCATCTCTCAAGAGGAAAATCTAAAACAGGAAAAGGGCCTAGGGATCCTTCTCTTATTAGGGCTAATAAATCTGCAACTGGATCAGTAAGTAGGGCAGAGATTGGTAATATGCTTGATGAGTTCAAAACTGATATCTTAGGGAGCCTTAGTGAACAACTAGACACCCTTAAAATCCAAAACAAGCAGAAGGCAGAAACAGATGCTTTAGCCATCTTTTGTCCGAAATGTAGAAAGAAACATGCTTTAAGGGAATGTCCCTTGGATGCAAAAGTTGTAGAAACATGTATGATTTGCTCAGAGAATCATGAGATCAAGGATTGTCCTTCAATTCCCGGACTCAAAGCTGTTTTTCAAGAAGACCCAAATTCAGTAGAATCTCTCTGTTTTGTCGCAAGGAGACCTTGGCAGGGACAACAAACTCAAGGGTTTAACAACCCCATGAATTTTCAAACCCAACCAAATTGGAATCCTTGGCAACAACCTTGGCCCCAACATCAAAATTCATATCAGCCATGGGTACAAGGGATGAAAAATCCTTATGGGAGATTTGCTCAATTTTATCAATATCCTCCATCTTTTCAAAATCAACAAGCTCCACAACTTCCAAACCCAAATCCACAACTTTCATTTCCATTTCCACAACAACAACCTTCTCAACAAAATCCAAATCCTCAACTCATGCTCCCATACCAACAAAAGAAAAATCAACTTCCAGCTCAACCATTTCCAAATCCTAACAACAAAAATCCTCAGAATACTTACATGATAGAAGGACAACAATTTCGTACCTATATGATTGTTCCTCTCAATGATGTACAACTCAGATCTGGTAGGGTTTTAGAAAAACCTTCTATAGATGACCTAGAGCAGGATACCTCTGAGGAGGACTCTCTTGAAGCAAATAAGGGTTCTGAGGAAGCATCTCTTCAAAACTCAAATATTCAAAAAGAAAAAGAAAAGTTAACACCCACCACTCCTATAGTTGAGCAACCTGCATCTTCATCTACACCTCCTTTTCCTGAAAGACTACAAATTGACAAGGGGGTGGAAAAACAAATCTTGTTGCCTAACTATGATTTTCTAGACGAATTGAAGAATGTTTGTTTCAAGATTCCCTTGTTACAAGCCATTCGAGAGATTCCTATTCTAGCAAAAACAATAAAGGAGTTAAGTTTCAAAAGACCAGGAAGGAAACTAAAAGACACAAGAAGAATCCACCTGGTAGGAAAAATTGTAGATATTATGATGGGAAAAATTACCATGCAGAAGTATGTAGATCCAGGAAATCCAATTGTCAAGACACATATAAATGGGATAGAAATTCCAAACACATTGATTGACTTAGGGGCTGCTATTAACATTATGAGTAGACAGACTATGGACCAGCTAAAACTTCCTAACCTTCTTTTTACACCTACTTTACTGCAACTTGCAGATCGATCAATTATTAAACCAGATGGTGTATTAGAAGATATTTCAGTTTCCTTAGATTCTTGGGAATATCCAGTAGATTTTATGATTTTGACTCCCAAGAGTAATCTAGGAGGGCACCCACTTATCTTAGGAAGACCTTGGCTAGCCACAGCTGATGCTTTCATTAGTTGTAGATCTGGGGATATGTACATTTCTAATGGTAATTCGATAAAGAAATTCAATTTGTATCCTCCAGCAAAAGCAATCATAGAAGTAGGAGACAATGAATGGGTCGATGATGAGGACACTATACAACCTGTCTTTACCATTTCTGAAATCAGTGAGGATAGTCAAATTCTGAACACATTAGAAAATTTTGAGACACCTTCAGAATATGACCCCACACAATTTCAGTTGGAATCTGACATAGAATATTTATCATCAAGACAAATGTCTCTTTACTCTATGGAAGAGTTTGGTAGTTCTACCATTGATATTTTTCCAGGGAAAACATTGAATATCAACAAACATTTGGAAAAGTCACAACAAGAAGAACTAACCAAAATCTTGCAAAAACATTCTACTGCATTTGCATGGGAGTATACTGACATGAAAGGTATTGATCCTAAGATTTGCATCCATCATATCTATATTGAGGAAAACAGTAGACCAATCAGACAACCTCAAAGAAGGATGAATCCAAATCTTAGGGAGATAGTGAAAGAAGAGCTTCAAAAACTACTCAATGTAAACTTCATTTATCCAATTTCAGATAGCCGATGGGTTTCTCCTCTGGTTATAGTACCTAAAAAGAATGGTAAATGGAGGGTGTGCATTGATTACATGGAATTGAACAAAGCAACTTTGAAGGATCACTTTCCTTTGCCTTTTATCGATCAAGTATTAGACACATTAGCAGGTAAAAAGTACTTTTCATTTTTGGATGGTTTTAGTGGCTATAATCAAATTAAGGTAACACCTGAAGATCAAGATAAGACCACATTTACTTGTCCATGGGGAACTTTTGCCTACCGAGTGCTTCCTTTTGGGTTATGTAATGCACCTGCAACATTCCAAAGAGCAGTACTAGGAATTTTTTCTGATCTAATCCATAATTGTGTAGAGGTTTATATGGGTGATTTTACAGTTTATGGTAATTCATTTGAAGAATCATTAGAAAATTTGGAAAAATTCCTTATAAGATGTAAAGAAACAAACCTTTCATTAAGCCATGAAAAATGCTTTATGATGTTTACTGAAGGGATTGTTTTGGGGCATCATATTTCAGGAGATGGGATTAAGGTTGATAGATCAAAAGTTGAAGTCATCTCCAAGTTACCTATTCCAAATTGTCAAAGAGATGTTAGAAGTTTTCTAAGATTTACTGGTTACTATAGAAGATTTATAGAAAACTTCACTAAAATAGCATCTCCACTCTTCAAATTGCTTACAAAAGACTGTGAATTCAAATGGGATCCTGATTGTCAATCAACCTTTGAAACTTTGAAAACAAGAATATCTGAAGCACCTATCTTGAGAGGACCAAATTGGAAACTCCCTTTCCATATTTCTACGGATGCTTTAGATACAGCTCTGAGAGCTGTGTTGGGTCAAAAATATTTAGTTCCTTATGCCATTTATTATACCAGTAAAAATTTGACTCCCGATTTTGAAACCATACATGGCTTTGAAAAGGAATTTTTAGCTACCATTTATGCAAATTATTAAGTACAGACATTTTCTTCAAAAAGGCCTTGAAACTTTTATTCATACTGACCATTCTGCAATTAGATATTTAATGAACAAACCTGTTACTAATGGCCGAGTGACAAGATGGCTCTTACTTTTGCAAGAATTCAATATTACTGTGTTGGATAGACCAGGAAAACAAAATACAGTAGCTGATTTCTTGTCTAGGATTGAGAATACTAAAGAAGATTCTCCTGTAGAGGATAAGTTTCCTGATGAATACTTGTTTGCAGTAACTATTAAGACTCCTTGGTATGCAGATATTGCTAACTATTTGGTTACAGGGAAACTGCCTTCACATTTATTTCCAAGTGAAAAATGAAAAATTATTCAGGAGAGTTCAAAATATTCATTGTTCTTATACATCTTCCTAGAACTTTTTCATTCACCTGAACCTTCCCAGTTGTCAATATCATTGTATATTAATTGCAAAAGAGCATCTAAAATGGTTTTTAACTATATTTTGTGTCTGCTGTTTGATTTAGATTTTTGCTCATTTAGCTGCGGAATCTTGCCACTTTCCGCAGCTGCTGCAACTTTCCACAGCCATTTTGTGGAAGTCTATGTTATAGGTGTCCTCAGGAAAAACGAGCCACATGGGCAAGTCAGAAATGATGTGGACATGGATCGTGTCCTATTGGCTCGAGCAAATTCACTTAAGGAAGCTGCGGTCAAAGGTGGCCAAGTGGAAGTCAACTGTAGAGTCCCACGGTGACAGGACTCTGTTTCTCGTCACGTGAAGATTTATATGGCCGTTTCTGAATTGCGGGAGACAAATCAACACCTGTACATGGCTCCATAAGCCGAATTCAAACATCCACTCTGCATATATTTACTCCTCAACGCGGCCATGATCCTAGATCTCTGGACGTAATGGTTTACGTGTTCTCCATCAGCACAAACTTTAGGGAATTAGTTATATTTCCTTTGTTATAAATAATGCGTTTGCATACGCATATTAGATTAGTCTCCATTAGCTTCCATATAGCTCTGTAATGTAATTACGTTGCCACTGTGCCGTAATATCACCTTTCTGTTATGACTGCATTTTAATATATAAGAAGACTCTGTTTCCAAGTGTAATTCGTACTTGAAGGTTGTTGCCGAGGTTGGTGCAGAGGGCCCCTGCACACGCTGAGGTTTTGTGCATTATTGTATAGTTCTTGTTTTATTTCTTTAAGCTCATTGTGCCATAATTCATTCACGTGTTTATACATTGCATCTTTCATGGTATATATGCTTCATTTCTGTTTATAATCTTTCATGCTTTACATCTTGCTTCTATCCATAATATTTCATGTTTTATGTTATTGTTAACTGATCAGTGTTCTTGTTTCAGGTTATAAATAGGCAGCCCAGGCATTTGCATAACTTTTTGACTAATGACATGGAATTAATATTGTTTTGCTGCTAATTTAATTTTCTTAGTTTCTGTTTAATTTCAGTACTGCTTTGTTTATTTCATTTTTGCACATTTGTTTCAGTAGTTAGATTTAGATATATCAAATTGTTCATGTCATTTTCAGTTACCTCCGAAAGCCACAGCTGGACTGATGGTGAGGGATTGAAGTATGAATATATAGTTTGATATTAGTTTACTTTCTGCAAGTTAGAAATATTAAATTGCTCATGACATCTTCAGTTACCTCCGAAAGCCACAGCTGGACTGATGGTGAGGGATTGAATTATGAATGTGTAGTTTGATATTAGTTTACTTTCTGCAAGTTAGATATCAAGTTACTCAAGTTGTTTATGGTTACCTCCGAAAATCATAGCTGGACTAATGATGAGGGATCAGAAGATAAGTTGATGTAATTTGAATTAGATTTACTTTGTTGCAACTTTTGGATTTCTTTCAGCATAGTTTCTTTTTTGTTTGAACAGCAGCAAGAATAATGAGTTTCATGATCAGTAATTCATTGTTTGTTTGACTAGAGTAGTGATGCAATTTCATTTTATTTGAAGAATTAATTTTGTCATTATGTGTTTTTAAAATCCTTTTGAAGTTTGGAAAATCATTTGAAAGACATTGTTGTCTTGAATATTTGTCTCCATACTTGTCTTTTAGAATTTCACAAAAATCCAAAAACGACAAAAAAGTAAGAGATAGGTTATCTTGCACGTATAGTGCGCCACACTTCGTCAGCTTACGAATCCCGGATTGACAAATTAAATGTAGCAATTTAGGACACACTAAATTGACCAAACAATGATTATTATGGTTATGTTTCAGGGATTGATCAGACTAAAATGACAATTACTTGGACAGAAAGAGAGAATGAACAACAAAACATGATTTCCCTTAAAGATTCGGGTACTGTAAAAGCCCTCAGAGATTGTGGGTTATCGAAGTACTTCCGTCTATCAGGTATTAGGCAAATATGGAACTATTGGAGTTCCTTGTTCGTGCATGGGATCTAACAATTGAGACATTTCATATTGGGAACAAAGTGGTCCCAATTTCAGTGGAGGATATCTATTTTCTGATAGGCTTGTCGAGGAGAGGCCTACCCATTTCTCTCTTAGGGTATGCTCTTGGAGGAGAGACAGTGAGAGACTATGTTTTGCAGTATTGCTATCTAGGGGGAGAGCCTAGCAAGGACGGGAAAATAAACATCTATGACATTCATGATTTTCCATTGAGAACCATCTTATTCATGATCACAAATCTTGCTGGTACCACCACGCTACATGTAGCGAACAGATCTTATATGCAGTATGCGCTAGAGTGCATGGAACCAACATTTTTCAACTGGGCTGAAGTTGTAATCTCTCAAATGAAAGAACAACTGAGCAAGGAAAAGGGAGGAAGGAAGAAAAAATTCAACTATGGTTCGAACCTCATTTCTTTTGTCTTAGAGCGGATTCCACCGATGCAGCCTCAGCATGTGACACTGGGTGTGTATAACCCTAGAGATCCAAGGATGCAGAGATGGGTAGAATTGATGGCTAGACATGTAGGCCAATCGTCCATCATCTTCTCGACTGCATTCTTCATTTGGTTCAGGTGACATATTAACGCCATTGATGACTATGCATATGCAGGCATCGACTTCTGAGGAGATCCAAACTTAGCTTTACCAGAAGGCGCTTAGTGGGGTGAAATTGGTAAGAATGTTTTGACTATGTTTATTTATTTTTCTAAGGTTTATACATGTTTTTGTATTTTGATGTTTTCCCAAGACTAAACTAAAGTTTTAATGTAATGCAGATGTGGGTCGAGTTCAACCAGTGGGAGAGCCAGAGCATGGAGTGGATGAGCCAGTAGAGAGGGTTGTCGAGAGAGAAGTCCTTCAGGATTTAGATATGGCTGAGACTCTTGATGAGCTTCAACATCTCATACAGGGGTTGACCTTCGGGATTACAGATTGCCGGATCGAAGAGTTACCCATGCGACTGAAGCACCACACTATTGGTGTTCCTAACTGCTGGATGTGGTTACTGCGTAGGATATCTAGATCAGTAGCATGTTATCATGAGCATCACTAGTTTACTTTTGACATGTTGCATACATTTTGAGGTCAGATGATCAATGTGTCTTGGGCACAAATTTTGTAAGAACCTATAACTATCTATCTATTTGATTTCAGTGTGTTCCTATTTTTATTGGGCAATCATATTCAATTATGTGAATTTATCTTTACATGTGTTGCAAATGTCTGTTTATAAGATAATTCACTAAAGAATCAGTTAATGTGTTCAAGTTTCTAGAAATGTGTTGATCTTGAATGAAATCAAAATGTCTTTCCAAAAGTCTAACTCTTAAGGAACATACGATGCAGTGTTAGATTTATAACAATATAAATACTAGTAAGTTGTAATACAAGTTGTGAGTCTAACCTTATGATGATGCGGTTAATACCAAATGAAATGGAATCAGAGAGAAGTTTGATCAACGCACTATGCTCAGCAATATTTTTTGTATATCAACCGATACAAATCCCTTGAAAACTCACTAACTTGTCGTTCGAAGTGAAAATGGCCCACGTTGCAGAGGACAGATTCTGCGTACTATGACTAGCACCATTACCATACCCAACAAATGGTTCCAAAGATTCAGACATATGCGATGAAATGTAAAGCGAATTTCTAACTTCAAGAAAACTCTAAAAAAAAAAATAAGATAGTAAATGAAAATCAAAAGCATATATATACAATATAATACAAAAAATTACTACGCTCATGATTAAGCACGTTTCAGATACAACCCGTTTTAGAGCTATGCCAATGGAATTCCATCGTAATCTACCAACTCGTACTCACCCTTAGCAAGAACGCTTTTGACAATATAGGGGCCATGTTTTACACTAAAATTTGTCACCATGACATTTAGTTGTCTATATGGGTTCATCATTACCTATTTATTACTCCCTTAGAGGTCCAAAATCATAAATTTCCTAAATCAAGTCTTGGAATTGGGAAAAAGCTTATTTAAACCCTAAAAATCCTAACTCCACACTTTTCCTAGTCATTTTATGTGATACCGCGGTTTATTGCTATAAAACCTGCAGCACATCCCGCACGTTCTGCTCATCAAAATTGCGGACCCCCGTAAAAGGTAAAATAAAAAGAAAAGTAAGTTCTAGAAGCCCAGCTGGTCGAATATTCTCCCAGCTGGGGCCTTCTAGAAGCGTTATCTCGTCGAGCTTCACCCCTTCCATTCATGAACCTTTATCCCTTCATAAATGGAGCTATTCCTTGGTTTTTGGAGCTAAAATCCCTCCCTTATGCTATAAATTGAGACCGTGTTTTAGTCTCAAGGGTACGGACTTCTGAGATGGTAAAAGAGAATTGCTGAAGAAATTATACCCTCCACATTTAGCATCATTGGCATGAGAGAGATTACATACTCATAGCCATAGTCTTATGTTGATTCAGAAAGTTGGAGTCTTGTCAAACTGAGGAAAACGGTTGTACGAGACCCCAGAAGAACCTGTACAAACATTAAGGCATCAAGGTTGTAAGGTTTCTTATTTTATTCAAAGTTAATACAAATGGATTCTATTTTCTCATTAAGTTGTTCATCTATCTTTTGAATAATTTAATTCTTGGATTCCTTGATCACTAAGATAGATTATTGCTTTTGAATTATCATATCTTGCAGATGCTTTTGATCTTGTTTGCTTGCCTTTGATTGCAGATTTTACATGCTGGATCGATATCTTCTAGAGCGACTGGATTGAAGACGGAGTAAAGCGTTGGACTACAAGTAGGAGCATCTCTCCATAATTAATTAGTAATTCTTAAGAAAAATGTTCTAGAGAAAATGGTCTACATTTTTCTGTTTGTTTCTAGATATCCTTAGGATATTGGGGAGATCACTCTTGTCTGCAAGAGGGATTAATCCACCTAACAAAATGGTGACTCCGCTGGGGATATAATGAACTTAGTTTTCTTTTTTAATTTTTAGTTTGACTTTTGAAAGAGTTTTTTTCTGATTTTTATTAGTCCACACTGGGTTGGGTAAATTATTTCTTAGAATCCCTAAAAAGTAGATCTGAATTTTTATTTTTTCTATATGTTTTCTGGCCTCCGCACTTTTTGTTTAAAAACAGTGCGGCAACCTCCGCAGTTTTAGTGTAAAATCAGTGTGGTACCGCACTATTTTGCATTAAAACCTGCGGACTTAAGGAAATTTTTTGAAAAATTAAAGATTGTCTTTTCTTGAACCAGATTACTAGATTCTCAGTGTTTGCCCAAACTTGTTTTGATTGTCAAAAGCCTTGTGTGTGAATTTATTTCAACAAATTTTACAATCTCATGAGTCTACGTTGAGTTAATTGGGTGTTTTGAGTTTCTTTTTAAGAAATTCTTAATTTGATTTCCTTTGGTCATTACTTCGACGTTTGTCTCAGTCTCTTAACAATTTTTCATCTTTTTGTTTTTGTTTTTGAAAAAAAAATTCCCCCTCATTCGTCGAGGGGGAGAGGGCCTAAATTGTGTCTGAGTGTTAATCACCTTTGAGTGTTTTTATTCTTGATCTGTGAAAATCTCACCCAATTTTATTTACTTGCACTTGATTGGTTCCTTAGATTACATTAGTGAAGGAGAATACTCTTGTTTTTCTTTCGTTGATTTGGAATCATCTTGTGTTTGAGAATTCTCTTCAATAGATTACATTTGCATAGTTAGAATTCTCATTTTCAGAATATGAATGAAAAATGTCCATAGATTACATCTGCATACTTTTCAAGTGAATTGTGCATAGATTACAACTGCATAGTTTACATTTTGGAAAAATCAATCATAGATTTAGATCATTTTCTATGATTTGAATTTACATGTTTTTATGCTTGTTTTAAAAACATAAAAATAAAAAATTTGAATTGATTAGCATTAGTTTTTCTTGTTCAAATTAGTGCATTAGAAAATTTGTTATATTTTCTCTTATTTATCAATTTTTGCATTATTGGAAGTGAATGGAACCTCTCTCCTTACTTTAGTTAGGATTCATCGAAGTGAAAGATTACATTATCATATTCAATTGCATTCAGTTTTGGGTCAGGTCATAACACCATTCGTTTCATATCCATTTACCCTTTGAGTAATAACAACCCAAATAACATAGCGCTTAATAAAATTCATCTAGTAATTTTTACATTTTTAGGGCTCTTTCCACCAATCTAGCTCAGGATTAGTGCTTTGGAATAGGTTGCAGTTAACTTTCCAAAGCAACTAGACAAACAAGTAGTAATATTGCGATAAGAAAAATCCAATTGTAACTTGTATGCTCTGGGAATCTCTTCTTAAAAGGGTTAATCACGATATCATATTCGAACCAGTGAGGTAATCATACCTATCTCATTGGGAAAGATAGAAGATGTGCACGTAAACCTCAGATAGACCATTGTCGAGGAGCCTGGGGTCACTTGTCAGTAAACCTTGGATTATGTCAAGGAGCCTTCAAGGGGATTGAGCTAGTTACTCTACCCTTGCATGTATGTCGGATCGTAGACTGCTCCCCCAGGTATATTTGTTCCCATTGGTGACCTTAGTGGCTATATAATTTAGGATTATTTCCCAAGGTGACGGTGGAGGGAAGGTCCCACAGTACCTGGAGCAGACATCGACTAGACTCACTTAGACTCTCTGGAGGGTTCTCTTCACTCGAGATGGTTTAAGTGGAGAAACTTGCACCGGTCTGTTTCATTACGCAGGTTGTCAGGGTAACTGTTCCAACCGCCATTTCTGCATTAAAATTCTACGGTGTTGGATTTCATCACCAACTAGTGTTTTTAGTGTGCGAATCTACTGTTTATGTGTGGTTTGACTCCTAGATTTGTTAGCGCGTGTTCATTTGTTTGTTTTTACTTTTTAGAGACCTTAGGTGTGAATTGTGAATTTTAATTGTTAGGTGTGAATTGTGAATTTTAATTGTTGGGTGTGAATTGTGATTTGTGAATATTGTTAAATTGTTAATAAAATTAACTGAAGTTGAATCTAATGGCAACTATTCCAGAATTTACCAACCAAGGAACCCCTCTTAATGAGAATCCTAGTAATTTTCCTTGCTTTGGAAATGTTGGTCCTCCTTATATGGCTACATTGTCATTACCTGGATTTACAATAGGTTTACCGATATGGTTATTTCCAACTTTGTTGACCCCGAATACTCAAATTGTTCCCCCTAAACTGGATGCTTCACCTCAACAGATTTCACCATCTCAACATCACCAACCTAATGTTGGCCCTTTACCTTCTTCACCCAACATGTCTTCCTCCCTTTCTTCCTCTTCACTTGGTAAAATCCTTGACACTAGTAACCAGGTGGCTAAGAAGAAGAAGAATACGAAAGATAAGGAAGAAGTCAACCAACCAACCATGGCTACAAGTGTTAATAGTGTTAAGGAAACTTCCAACATGCATCGCAACCCCAAATACCCTTGCAAGCTTTGTAAGGGTTCCTTATCAAATTTCTTGGTATTCCTAAGGTGTTGGAAGTATGGTAAGAAAATCCCCATCATCTTACCATTGATCCATCAACCAGTGATTGTCGGGTTCCTAAGAAAAAGGGTAAAGTTAGGTTTCCTTGTAGGTTAAGAAAAGGGAGTCATCATACTCACATTTTCCCTCACATGGATGAAGCCTCAAAATTGTTGGAAACCTTACTGTCCCACAGCAAAAGCTTCCAACTAGTTACCGTAAACTTTATCCCAACCTACCGTCAACTGACGGGGTGATTGATCTCATTCCAAGTACATTCAATCCCACTCTTCCATTGAAGAGTGAAACTAATATCACTCAAGTTGATGATCCATTAGTTGATCAAGTGGTTGACTTGATTTCACATTTGGTCGATCCCACTCTCTCTGTAGAGAGTGAAACTCATACCGCTCAGGTTCTTCTTGTTACATCAGATTCTTCTACGCCAGGGAGCATTTTAGAACCCCCTCCAAGTACCGAGGTATTTTCCTTTGACTGGAATCAACTGACAGAACCTCTTCTTCCTTCCTCCATCCCTTTCCAAATCATGGTGAAGGTTTGTGGTAAGAATGTGCGTCACACAAACGTAGATGAAGGTGCTTTGGTTAGTATTTTATCCTCAACTGCTTGGAAAGCTATGGGTTCCCCTCAGCTTGTGCCTGTTGCACATAATCTATCAGCTTTTAACAGAACCATTAGTGAACCTTTAGGTATCCTTCCTAAGTTTCTTATTACCTTGGAAGGTAAAACTGTCTGAATTGATATTATGGTAGTTTGAGGCCCCTTGGATTTTAATTTACTCCTTGGGCGAGACTATGTCTATGCAACGAAAGTTGTCATATCGACACTCTTTCGCATGATATCTTTACCTCACAATGGAAACATTATGACTGTAGACCAGCTTTTGTTCGTTAGTCTTGATTCAACTACCAATAATTCGACACCCCTAAATTTTCCTTATACGGAAGTGGTATCTACCCCACCACGGGTTAATTATGTGGCAACTAGTCCCATGTTTTCAGTTACCGATGCAAGCAAGCCTCTCACTGTTTTCTCGACTTCCTTTGACTTATATCCGGTAATTGACATGGAAAAACCTATGGGATTATTTGAACACGATGTTCTTATCCCTTTTAAGTCCCTTGACATGTGTTCCTTCCATAGAATTGTTCTTCCATCTGATGAAGACCTCTTGGAATCCATGATCGAGGAGTGTCCCTTGACATGTATTTCTTACAGTTGGAGGCCATAACAAGGACCTTGAGGATAATTCCTTTTACTGTGTCAACCTCATTAAAAAATGAATCAGGTTATGAGGATGGTTCTTTTCCTATGTCAACCTCATTAAAAAATGAAACAGGTTCCCTTGAGTATAGTTCCTTTTCTTGTGTCAAGCTCGTTAAAAAATGAAACCAAGTTCCATGAGGATAATTCCTTTTACTGTGTCAACCTCATTAAAAAATGAATCAAGTTATGAGGATGGTTCTTTTCCTGTGTTAACCTCATTAAAAAATGAAACAGGTTCCCTTGAGCATAGTTCCTTTTCTTGTGTCAAGCTCGTTAAAAAATGAAACCAAGTTCCATGAGGATAATTCCTTTTACTATGTCAACCTCGTTAAAAAATTAAACAGGTTCCCTTGAGGATAGTTCTTTTACTGTGTCAACCTCGTTAAAAAATGAAACATACCCTCTTTAGCATAGTTGCTTTTCTTGTGTCAAGCTCGTTAAAAAATGAAACAATTTTCCTTGAGCATAGTTCCTTTTCTTGTGTCAAGTTTGTTAAAAAATGAAACAAGTTTCCATGAGCATAGTTCCTTTTCTTGTGACAAGCTCGTTAAAAAATGAAACAAGGGTCTATGAGGAGAATTCTTGTTACTGTGTCAACCTTGTTAAAAAATGAACTAGGAAATGAGCATAGTTCTTTTCCTGTGTCAAGCTCGTTAAAAAATGAAACAAATCCTCTCCTAATCAAGCTCGAGTCTTTGGTTAGATATCGTAAGTGTCAAGTCGAGTCTTTCATCTGATCTCATAAATAAACCTTCATTCCATCCAGCTATCTACTTAGCTGAATGAAATGAAGCTTGGGGGACATGCGCTCTAGAAAGTTACGCTTGGGGGGCATTAAAAAACTTATCTCAAGCATAGTTTTCCTACGTTTCAAGCTTGTGTAAAAATGAAACCATCCTCAAGCACAATTTTCCTACATTTCAAGCTTGTGTAAAAATGAAATCATTCTCAAGCATAATTTCCTTTGTTTCAAGCTTGTGTAAAAATGAAACCACCCTCAAGCACAGTTTTCCTACGTTTCAAGCTTGTGTAAAAATGAAACCCTCTCAAGCATAATTTTTCCTATGTTTCAATCTTGTATAAAAATGAAACCTATATTGAGTCCATTTTAGTTATTATTTTCAAGACTTGTTAAACTCATGAAAATCCTGAGATTCTTTAGCTATATTTTCATTCTCGTAAAGTACATGAAAATGTTGAGTTCTTTCTATCTTTTTCTGCTCGTTATTTAAATTGAAAGTCTGCCATTGAGTATAATTTTTATCACTTTTTTGAACTCATTAAAACTTACGAAAATGAAAAACCATCGAGTATACTTTTATCACTTTTTTGGGCTCTATAAAAATACGAAAATGCGAAACCCTGGAGTTCTCTTTTAAGCCCTTTTCAAACTCTCTAAAAATGAAAAGATTAACGAGTACTTGACTATTCAAACTCGTTAAAGGAAATGAACAGTCGTCCTTTCAATATAAATTTACCCCCTTTCCAGACTGAAATGGAATATTTACAAAAAAGGTATACGTTGGCTAATCATGGCCAATAGAGTTCTCTCCTGCATTATTTTATCCTTTTTTGGGCTTAAGAGACTAAATTTACGAAAAAGTACACCCACAGAGTTTTCTTAAGTTTTTCTTCTGACTCCCTAAAATTGAAAAACACCGAGTTTCACCTATACTGGACTCGTTAAAACTTAACAGTAAAGGACCTGTCGATTAGAAATAGGAACGAACCACTCCTTCTTAGGGTTAGATTTTAATACTAAGTTGGACTTATCTGAAATATGAGCTTACATAACAAGCAAATGTTATTCTCCTCAAGCTTGTAAAAAATAAAGAGGTACTTGCCAGAAATGGTGGGGGAAAAAGAGAGAAAATGAATCTAGTTGTCACACTTCATTTCAAAAAGTTGTATACCACTCTTGAACACGACACTTTTTTCACACTCATACTTGGGTTGGGAAAATCCTTTGTCTAAAATTTAATCAAACCACATTGAAAGTCTTTAGCCGGTTTTTGGGTATTAACTTTAGGTCAATTCTCACCAAACCATCTGTAGTGTCATTATGTGTTCAAGAGATAGTTCAAATAAACCATTCATTACAAACATTTGTCTCCATTCGCGTTGACCATCCCTGATTCATTCCTTGCTAAAATTTCTTCAAAACCTGATCTAATGGTTTCGTGTCATGGGCTTTCCTACGACGGGTCACTTTCTATCGACGACGGCTCATCATTTAGAAAGTTGATATAGAATCCTATCAGTACCTTGGGATCTGCATTCTCTAATGGCAGGTTTCTCGCCTTTGACGACAAGTTACATCATTGACCTTCGATTGAATGACTCTGTGAAGTGTTCGACTGCAAATCATTCATTCACACTTCATGGATTGTACTGAGTACTTTGAGAGCCATGGTCATTATTGGTGGTTTCTCTCACACTTGTTAACAGTTCACATCATTGACTCGTAATCAAGTGGTTTCTACCATGTTCGACTTCGACACAATCAATCGCATGGATAGAATTGTACTAGTTCAAGAAGCGGAAATCAAGACCCTAGACCTAGTTTCCACCATCCAGGCCGCGAGGAGTTTTATTATTCATCATACAGTAGACTACTCATAACAGATGGCTGCATCCATGTTGTGTCTACTACCTCATGTAATTCTAAAATCATTTATGAATCAGAACATGTAGTTAGTTTTGATCTGAGTTGGGAATGCCTATCTCAACGATGATATATATCTATATATATATATATATATATATATATATATATATATATATATATATATATATGCTTGCATTGAATATTTTTTTCTCCAGGTTTCAACCGGTGTGCCTGCAGCTCGATCCTCAGAATGATAAAGCACTTCACTCTTCAAAATTCTTCAGAACTCTTCAGAATTTTCACTTAGGGGGCAATCTGTTACACTAAAATTTGTCACCATGACATTTAACTATCTATATGGGTTCATCATTACCTATTTATTGCTCTCTTAGAGGTCCAAAATCATAAAGTTCCTAAATCAAATCTTGGAATTGGGAAAAAGCTTATTAAAACCCTAAAAAGCCTAACTCCGCACTTTTCCTAGTCATTTCCTGCGGTATCATGGTTTATTGCTATAAAACGTGTGGCACATCCCGCACGTTCTTCTCATTAAAACTGCAGACCCCCGTAAAAGGTAAAATAAAAAGAAAAGTAAGTTCTAGAAGCCCATCTAGTCAAATATTCTCCCAGCTGGGGCCTTCTAGAAGTGCTATTTGGTCGAGCTTCGCCCCTTCCATTCATGAACCTTTATCCCTTCATAAATGGAGCGATCCCTTGGCTTTTTGAGCTAAAATCCCTCCCTTCTGCTATAAATTGAGACCATGTTTCAGTCTTAAGGGTACAAACTTCTGAGTTGGTAGAAGAGAATTGTTGAAGAAATTATACTCTCCACATTTAGCATCATTGGCATGAGGGAGATTACATACTCATAGCCATAGTCTTATGCTGATTCAGAGAGTTGGAATCTTGTCAAACTGAGGAAAATGGTTGTTCGAGACCCCAAAAGAACCTGTACAAACATCAAGGTGTCAAGGTTGTAAGGTTTCTTCTTTTATTCAAATTTAATACAAATGGATTCTATTTTCTCATTAAGTTGTTCATCTATCTTTTGAATAGTTTAATTCTTGGATTCCTTGATCACTAAGATAGATTATTGCTTTTGAATTATCATATCTTGCAAATGATTTTGATCTTGTTTTCTTGTCTTTGATTGCAGATTTTACATGATGGATCGATATATTCTGGAGTGACTGGATTGAAGGCCGAATAAAGCGTTGGACTTCAGGTAGGAGCATCTCTCCATAGTTAATTAGTAATTCTTAAGCAAAATAGTCTAGAGAAAATGGTCTACATTTGTCTGTTTGTTTCTAGATATCCTTAGGATACTAGGGAGATCGCTCTTGCTAGCAAGAGGGATTAGTCTGCCTAAGACCATGCCATAACGCCCTTATCATAAAGAATGACCAAGTCGCCCTCTAAGAAAATGTGAGGCTGGACATGCTTGTCATATTGCGCCTTTATACGTCTCTTATGTGCTTCGTTGGCCAATTGGGTTTCACAACGCACTTCGTCAAGATGGATGAGGTTAAATATACGTGCTTCTTTAGCAGAGGTGTCAGGTAACGAGCCAATTGCGAGTTTTAATGACGGTATTTCACATTGGATCGACAAGATAGTTTCTAGACCATACACTAATTAAAAGGGGGTAAATCTGGTTGTGTTTCTCACCGAGGTTCGATATGCCCATAAGGTCGAGTGCAGGATTAAATACCAATTTCGCTTATGAACTCCTATCATTCGTTGAAGAATTCATTTAAGAGTATTTTTAATAGCCTCAACTTGTCCATTTGATTATGGATAATAAGGAGTAGAACTATCATGTGACAGTCCTAACTTGGAAGTCAACTCATTTATCATGTGATTGTGAAAATTATTACCATGATATGTGACTATAGCCTATGGGACCCCAAACTGTGCAATGACATGATTAAAGAAAAATAATGCAGTTGTTTGTCCTGTGTTGTTGAATGTAGGCATCACTTCGTCCCACTTGGAAAAGTAGTCTACTTTGAAAATAATATAACCATGCCCCCCGGACGAACGAGGGTTACAGGTCATGAATTCAATGCCCCATTTTAAAAATGGTCCCACAGAGACAACAAGATGCATTGGAGCTGGAGGTTTGCAGGTTTTACAATCAAATATCTGGCACGCATGAAAATTTTGACCGCGAGGATGTAGTCGCGAAATATGGTAAGCCAAAAGTAACAACCGCAGAGTATCTTGTGTGTGGTAAAATATCAAGATAAATATCCACCACAAGCTCCAGCATGACAATCATGTAAACCCTTTTCGGCCTCCTCATGAGTGAGCCACTATCTTAAAATTGTATCGACACCATGACGACAAAGTGTATCGCCGACGATAAGATAATCTTTGGCTTGGTATCAAATACGTCGCTGGTCAGAGCCAGAGGTATCAAGATGAAAATTTTGGGTCTGGAGATAAATGATAAAATCCCCATACCAAGTATCATATGATCCGATCAGGAACAGAGACTCGTTAGGAATAGATGGTTTCGACTTAGTAGTAGTACTATCAGAGGGAAAGTCATAGAGAATCTCAGCAAAAACTAAAGACTTCTTTGACTTGGATTTGATGAATTCCAAATCAAATTCCTGCAAATGACAATCCCTTTTGAATACTTCCCCCCCAACAATTGATGTGATAAAATATAAGTCATGGGGTTGCAATCTGAAATGACAATGGTCTTCTGGAACAGGATATAGTGGCGAAATCTTTGGACATCTTGAACAGCTGCTAAGGCAAGCTCTTCTACGTATGAATACTTCAATTCTGTATCATTGAGATTATGACTCAAATAATGGATCAAATGTTCTATCCCATTTTCTACTTGGACCAATACCATATAAATGGTCGTAACAGTCACAACGATATATAAGAAATAAGCACTCTGATAATTGGGGGGATACATTAATGACGCCCGGAAAAGTGTATCCTTAACAGCATCAAAATAAGCTTGTGCAACTTGGTCCATATGGAAGGGAATCCCCTTTTTCAAGAGCCGAGTAAATCCTTTAGCCATTTTGGCTTAGTTGGGTATGAACCTCCTTAGGAAGTTAGCCTTTCCCTAAATTTTCTGTAACTGAAGAAATTTTGATAGCGCAGGAAAATCAAGAATGGCATGGACCTTGAGTGGGTCTATTCGAATTTCTTCTTTTGAGATGAAAAATCCTAGAAAATGACCAGAACCATCACAAAAAACACATTCATGTGGATTGAGGCGTATTTTGTAGCGTCGACAGTGTAAAAAGATAGCTCTCAAATGCATCGGGTGATCAGTTTGATTTCGTGAATGCACTGGTAAATCATCTAGATAGGGTTGAAAAATGTGTTTGATGTCATTGAAAGCATACTCCATTTCTCTCTGAAAAGTTTCCCCAGCGTTCTTTAAACCAAACGGGAGTTTCCGGTAAGTGCATGTGCCCTAGGGACAGATGAATGTTGTCTTATATTGGTCCTCTAGGAAGATATTGATTTGATTGTAGCCAGAAAATCCATCCATGAACAAAAATATTTCGCATCCAGCACAATCGTCAATAATCTGGTCGATAAAGGGAGTAGGATAGTTGTCTTTTAAACAAGCAAGATTAACATCCCGATAATCGACGCACACTCTGATGGTTCATTATTTTTTCATAACAAGAACGATGTTGGAAACCCACCAAGTTAGAGGAACAGGGTAAATGAAACCAACACGCAAAAATTTTTTGACTTCTGCTTTAATGGCAGCAACCTTCTTCAAATGAATAGGATGAATGCGTTGACGTACCGACTTGACATCAGGGTACATTTTTATGTGATAAAAAATACTAGTATCTATGCCTGTAATTTCCTTGTAAGACCAAGAAAATACATCACTAAATTCACAAAAGAGAGAGCGATGTGTTTTGAGTTTTGATGGAGAACAAGACACGCCGACATGATTGTTTTCTACAACGACGGGTTTGGTCGAAATATCGATAGAAATAGTTTCTTCAATATTTGACAAATTTCGCTCGGAATCGATTGCATTAATAGGAAAAGTATTCAAAAATAATGTTTTGATTGATGGGTGATATAGTTCACTAATATTATATTCTTCATAATCTGGAAGATGGGAACAATGATGATGATATTCCCACGATTCTCCTTCTAACATCATGGTTTCTAGAATATTTTCATTTGTTAACAAAGTTGAAGAAAAAGGATCAGCTGGAGTACCAAAATCTAATGAACGGTCAACCCATATGACCGGCGATGATGATTTCAGATTCGTCGCCCAAGCCATGTATATTGATTGCTATGCCAGCTCAATTGGCCTGGGCGGCAGAAATTCATCTAACGTAACAACTTCAGGATCACCCGTACTCTTCCTTAAGCCAAATGGAGTGGAAGAGATCATGTAGCAGGTCTCTATGCTTGCAATTTCTGTCAACGTCGCAGGTGGCGGTAATGCAAAGGTTCCCATGAGAGTGGAATCCTTTAATATTCCTACACCAATGTTTTGAAGTGTGAGTTGGGGTGCATGAACTAACAGAACACTTCCAGTTACTTGGGAACTAGAGGCAAAGAAGGACAGCTTACTGATGACTGTGATGACACATTTATGTGGAAAGGCGATCATTCTAAAATATTAGAGACGATCACAATCATAGCATATGCCCATGGCCTTCGGAGTAAAATATTGTAGTCAAGGGGTCAGTCAATGACCTCAAATTCAACGTTCATTGTTTTTGCCCCTAGTTCAACATGCAGGTTATCTATAATATCGCAAGGCTTATATGTTCGTCCATCGAAAGCTTTCAACGTTGTTGGCGATTGAGATAGGCGCGGCGAGCCAAGTGACTTCCAACAGTTTAGAGACATAATGCACGTAGATTCTCCCTCATAAATAATAGTACGATGAACAAGGTGATTGAGAAAATTTACTTGGATATAGAATTCCAATTCTATTGGTAATTGCAGCACATAGCTCGTATGATTAAAGACTATGAGATTGGAATCTGTCGGATAAATTCCACCAATTTCTGACAAAAGATCCTTCTTCTGGGAGGGACAATTTTGTATCACCTCAAGCGCTGACATAGATAAAGCGGATTGAGCCAAATCTTCAACTATATTTTGATTTTGAGAAGCTCTGGCTCGAGGATTAAATGTCGAGTTATGAACGACTCCCTTTGGTGGCTTGATTGTCAATTTAGGAATAGCAGGTGGCAGTATTGATTTCGTAGACGGATTCGTGGTCGAGGTATTAGGTTGATCAATAGCCTGACTACCGTAATCTTTATTACGCGTTGACACCAAAACATCTGTCGATGGCTTCGTAACAAAAGGCATAAGCACTTGTGAACTAGAAGCTAGATCCATAGCAACCAAATTTGTGTCCAGATTCGGAAATGGATCTGTTAACACAGTGGACACATGCGAGGTCTTAACCATTTTTGATACTTCAGAGTGGTGAGGACAAACTTGAACAAATTTTTCCTCATTACAGATTATACAAGGGTAATGAGGTTTCCAATTTCCAGTCGATTGATCAGATGATCTTTCTTGCGGGGTATATGTTTTCTTTTTCTTTAATTTCCCTTTTTTCTTACTTCCGGGTTACTTGTCATTTTTCCTTTGTTAGATGACACAGCATGGATTTAGAAAGAAGGTGCAGGATCAGATGCAGTAGAGTGATGTGTGCTTGCAGTACCAATCATACCGACTCCGTCATGAGAGTCCTTAGATGGAGGAGGAATAGTAAAATTAGATCGCGACGCATTACGAATTTTCTCATAGAGCGTGCCAGACTGAGTATAAATCAAGTCTAAATATTGTACACGAGAAATGACCTGCTCTTCAGTGACAATGTCACCCTTAGCCACATCCTCAGTTGTAGATGGTAACAGGGACTTAATGAACCACTCAGCAAGGAGTTGATCAGGGAAAAATGTCTTAACCATTCTACGATGACGATGAAACTCATCAATATGATCATAAATGTGAGTAGCATTATTCTGTTTAAAATAATTCAAGAGTTACATTCCAGTTTCATATCGTATGGGTAACTGGAATTGGGTCAAAAAGGTAGTAGCTATGGCAGTGAAATTATCAAAAGAAGCTCTTGGTAACTCAATGTATCATTTTGCAGCCGGACCAGTGAGTGTACGCTGAAAAAGACGTAGCTGAACAGAGTCATCATTTAGGGATTTAGATGAACACCATAAATGAACAGAGTCATCATTTAGGGATTTATATGAACACCATCATCATTTAGTCATAACATGAGTCGACGAGTCTTCCCCAGGGTTTCCATTGAACTTAGGAATATCTGAGGGTAATTTATGGGGTATCACCGGCCACCAAGGAGCGTAATTGATTGGGTCATTGGTGATTCAGTTTAAATCCAATAACTCTAAAGTTGCAACAAAGGGAAACTATCGATTAAGGTTGGGTTGAGCATAGCCAAGGTATGATGAAATTGCTTGGGAAACATTCCTTTGAGCACCAACATAAGGAATCTGTTGCTGGTAACCCAGTAGGGGTTGTTTTGATAAGAAAATGCTTGAGGATTCTGTTGACCAAAACCTGGGTACGCTACTTGTTGAAATGAAGGTTGTGTCATTTTCACTTGTGGCTACCAAGGGGTCTATCCACCAATATTATAACCCAAACTAGGATATCTTGGATTCGGTTGAGGATAGGTATAACCTGGTTGTGGCTGTGAAATTCCATAATATGGTAATCCAGATTATGAATAAATGATTCCAGATAAAGGTTGTTGTTGTAAACCAACCGAAGGAGTTGGAGTATGAGGGCCCAATACTTGGGGGTATTGGGTGGAAGGACCCGCCTGAGACAGTTGAGGTACAAAAATTTGAGTCTGTAATAGGGGTAAAGATGTATTAACATGTGGAGTTGATGTGGGTGCAACAATTTGAACCCGTTGATATGAGTGTACAACCGTTTGTGGTTAGATAGGCAGAGTGGGCTGCCATTTACAAACATTCATTCTGACATTAGGATGACTAAATAATGAAGGAGTACTGTCGAAGTGGGTGACCATAGGTTGCCCCCCAGCATGAGGAGTATAATAAGATGGAAAATATTGTTCTCCAAATGCAGGGAGTCTAGTTGAAATTGTACTGGATGGAATATACCCAGATGGACCAACTTGATATTGCCCTGATGATGTGTATAAAGGATCAAGTCATTCAATACTCACTATATATCTACCAGTTAGAATACCAGACGATGACATTGGTGAATTCCATGGGTTTGAGGATGCACCAGAGAAGGTTCCAGATAAAGATTTGTAACCAGGTGGGACGGAAGGGCCACCATACAAATGTGACTCTAGTGAAGTCGTGAACATCGACGGGGTAGCGAGAGCAGGTGCTGTCACAATTGGAATAGATGGTCCAGCCGAAGATGTTGGCTCAGGCATGATTTTCGACCAAATGTAACCCTATTGGATCTACGAGAACTCTAATATACACATGATCAACAAAAGTAGAGGCAGGTGATGAAGGAAAAGACTTGTACACGTAAAGCTCCACCCCAAAATGAGTTGGAGTTAAAGGTGTTTCATCTTGTGGGATTTCGTCAATCAAAATTAAACCAGGTGGAATTATTTCACCGTCAGGCCCAAATTATATTTTAGGAGGTTGACTGTGCGATATGGGAGACTCAATGGCTACAATATATTGTGGGGTGACCGATACATGAACAACTTCCAGTCGTTTGACTTTGGGATTCCGAGGTTCTGGAAAAAAAGACACAGGATCTGGATCAACTTCCAATTGAAAAACGTCGGGTTCAAGAGGTATGGCCTCACTGATTGGATGGATTGTGACCACGGGTAGCTATGAGGACTTCGTCTTGACAAAAGTAGATGAACCGGGATTTGTAGAAACAACTTGCGCTGACTCTGGTATTTGTGAGGATGGTGTCGCACCAGAGGTACTAATAGTATTAGTTTCGGTAGAGCAATGTCGCCTTCACTGACCAGAAGTGGCTTCCGGTGGTAAAGGTGGTTTTAGTTCTATTCTACGCGAATGAGAAGGAAAGGCATGTTATTATTCCATGATGACTGATTTATTTTATGACCAAAACATATAAACAAAATAAAAGGGTAATTCTAGTCAAAAGGTTTACCAAGAAATTGTGAACTACATAATACCTCTTGGCGAACCAAGAAGTACAGGCAGACAATCTCCCCGAATTATGTGTTCGGTGTATCACAATTTACAAGGCGGCCAACTCGGTTCACTATGGATGGATAGCAACCTAAAGTTTTCCTCCCAAATATACCCGAAGGTACGTGGAGGCCCAAGTCCGTATTAGTGTTGTCTAATGTGAAACTACACAGTGAGAGCACCCCCTTATACTTATTGTACTAGAACACCACCTGATATACCTGAAGGTACATGAACGAGCTCCGACATACTTACGTACGTGGAGTGAGGTATCACCCTCATAATGTATCGCAGACAATTAACGACAACTGCTATGTTTAACGACACCAGAACACATCTCTAGCCTAGACCTTCTAAATGTTATCGTTATGGTTCCAATGCTTTTTTAGGTAAATTGATGTAAATTTTAAGTTGATCTTGTTTATCAATTTTCCTTTTGAGGTTCACCGCAATGATGTGATGGAAATTCCTAAAATGAAAACTAAAATGATAAGAAAACTTTTCAATTTTATCTTTTCCAATGAAAATCATAGCTACTAAGGGAAAGAGCAATCAGTTTTGAGAGCAAACGACAAAGAGAACAAACTAATGTGCAACTTTCCTAACTTGTTCCTATGCAAAACAAACAATTCACTATATGCATATGCAGGTTTTTCTACTTTTTTTTTTTTTTTTTTTTGATTTTGCTTTGTCAATGATAAAGAAAAACACTTAAAGAGACATTGAACAAAACTTACTTTGCAAAGGAGGAAGAATCGGGAAAATTCACTGGTCTCTAGGAGGTATCAGACAATTGAAAACACAACAAAAAAATGGTTGAGAATGATGGCAATGAAAAATTCAAATGGAATTTGATTGGCAAAGGGGAAAATGAAATCACTAAAGGGAGATAGTGCATTGCAATGCAACCCTGAGTGGAAGACAGTGCACTACAGTTCACTGTGTCTTGACCAACTGTACGTTGGGTGCAGCAGAGATTGAAAATTCAAGCTACAGAACACACTTCTAATGCAATTCTTTGATTCAAAAGTCTAATAACTAAAAGTAGATGCTACTGGGTGAATAAGCAAAGGCAAAAACACCAGGAATGAAAGGAAACTCCCTAGAGGAGTTGCCAATTTGTTATGCATTATTATGATTTACGGATAAATCAAATTCCCTAAGTGTGGTGCTATGCACTTAGAACAACAGATTAAAGACTTTGTTATCACTTTCTCTAAGAGTAAATAGACACACAGAAAGAATAACCTACTTTTGATCCAAGCGCTTCCTATTCTCCTTCTGTAGCTTTTGTTGTAGCCTCTAATCCAACTTAGATCGCTAGATTAGTTCCTGCAAGTATAAAAAGAGAAAAACAAAGGGATTGCAATATATAGATGCCTATTTATCTTAATCAGTTAAATCGATTAAACATGAAACATATATATCATTCAAGAGTCCATTGCATGAGAAATAGAAACATAAACAGATACATATATGGGAAAATGAACATCAATCTTTATTAAATAGTAGAAGGGGGAGGTTACAACCAATGATCGATTTGATGTCACCAGCTCCAGCTTCATCCCAGCCTCATCACAATCAACATCTCATTAGTAGCATGTCACTTCTTTCACTCTCTCAATTGAGAATCCAACAACATTTCTTTACCAAATTTCATCATTTCCTAGCACTAGGATTTGTGTTATATTTATAGTGCAACTGATGGTAATTTCTCAATCAAAGACTTTCTAATAATAGGCAAGACATGTTCCCAAGCTCAGAGGTGTTAGATGGACACTTGGATTCGAATTTTGACACATATGCCACTCTTATAGAAGGCACTGGCCATGTGGAGATTCCGGAACAATGATAATTTCGCTCCCATTTGACCAACACACCCTTGAATGTCGGGAAGTGCATTGCAGTGCACCCTTGAATGGAGGGAGCTGCATATGCAACATAGTTAGTCCATTGAAAGACAACGTTGGTGAGCTCATAAGTGACATAACATATACTTAAAACCTTGGAAATCTTGCAATAGAAGTCATGAATGATTTGTTCTTTGTCTTAGGGCATGTAGCAACTGAAATGATAGGGGATGATATACCCTATTTCATTGGTCCTAGGGATGATGTCCAGTTTTACCAGGTCATGGGGGATGATGCCCAAATTGACCTATAACACCTAGAGTCTCTTTATCTCTACACACATCCTATACAATCCTAAAATAAAATTAAAACCTATATACACTTCCCCGGCAACTACACTAAAATGTTGGTAATTTAATTGGTCTTAAATTACTTCAGAGGCTTGTAAACTGATGAAGTGTATGTGCACCATTTATGCTAGGATTTTTTATTATGTGAATAACTTTCAAATTGAATTAAGATGTTTATATGCACATGTATTATCTAAGGATTACTCAAAGTTAAAATATTGTCACTCTTGTAGGAAAGGAAATATCACATTGACAGAAATAAAACTAATCTTAAGTATAACACCAGCAAAATTAAATCTATTGAAAACGCAAAAAATAAAATCCCAAAAGAAATTATACTCCTAATTGAAAACTCCAATAAAATGATTCTACTTTCTAACTACAAATAAACCAAAACAAGTAGACTACTTTTATTAATAAAAATTTACACGGGCATGATAAAATCCCTTCGATCATTCCCTTCCTTCTTCACACAACAATATTAAAACTATGAAAGAATTTATATGGAGGAAATTATACAACAAATTCTACAGAAATTTTTGTTTTAACTATTATGAGTTCTCCTCTAAAAACCAAAGCTATAATCACTATGATAACTATTCTATAAAACGGAAAGATTGAAAATAAAAATGAAACCTTACAACTCCCAGGGGGGTCCCCTGTGGGTGTAGGTATACAAAGATCAACATAAATTAATCACACATTCATATGCACAGTGGAAATGGAAAGCTGGATTAAACGATTGCAAAGAGTTTTTAAAACAATAACCATACACACTCATCCTCTTGTCGAGAGGCAGGTTTTATAACCTCCTTTATTAAATTGTCTCGAGATTTCTAAGCCTATCCTTCTCAACATAATAAAATTAAATGTCTTAAAATAACATATTTTTAATAAAATAGTGATTCTTCATGATTTTCTATTGAAGAATTAAATCATGAAGAAAAATATCAATTTTGATTCTTATCAACGATCTTCTTGCAACCCTGATTTGTCTTTGGGCTCCTTTTCCGGTGGGTTCAATACCACGTTTAATTTCTCATACAGGAATCCTTATCACCTTGATAAATCATAGGGATAGGTTTATATCATTATGTTCACTTCTAGCTACTTTCTCATATGCTTCGTTCCTCAACTGATGTTTCAGAACCTATATTCTTCAAGTAAGCTGCAGAATCGATTATTAGCTACAAAATCGATGCAATACGATAGCTTGTTCAAATATCAAATAAACTAATAAAGAAATGATGAAACTACGAATAAAAGATGATTAAGTACCTATTTTTTCCAATAACCTTGCAATTTGACACTTAATTAGGGTTATTATGGTCAAAAAGGAAGAAAATAGAGTTTAAGGAGGGTGCCAAAAAGGAACTATTTTGGTCTTCAACAAGCCTATGGATTAATGATGGGATGTTCTATGGTCGATTTATGCATTCATGTTACTAGGTTTTCCATTTGATCAAATATCTACAAATAATCTTTAGGAATCTCATAGTAGGGAGGTACTAACTAGAAAATTTGGTATGATGACGGGGTTCTAGGCCTTGACTAGGTCTTACGGCACTAATCAAGTTAGGAATTTAAGTTTCTCTTCTCACAATGGGTGTCATAGGAGATTCATGCAAAAAAGGTTAAGGATATGGTTCACTTATCTCACCTCTTATTTCCTTTATGTTGTAATAATTCCCCTCACCCTTGCCAAAATGACTAAGATGCCTATTAAGTGTGTCTTGGAAGTTCTGCTTAGATCCTAAAGTTTTATCATGAATCTCAGTGTTAGCTGCAGCAGACGACTTGGCTACTCGAAGGGAAATAACATTATAGCCCTTCTCAGATATTATTTGGGGACCTAATGATGCTTGAGACTCTGCTTCTGAATGATTTTTTATATGAAGTTCTTTCTTCCAAGGCCAAATTAACCTTGGCTTTTGGTATTTTTCAAGGTGGATTTTCGATCTATCTCTACCTAACTCCTAGTTATAAATTTCTTTCTAGTCATGCACACTAAAAGCCCTAAATGTATCAGTCATGGACAGGCACCACCACAAACCTTATTTTGCTACTAGGGTGTGTGTGCAATTTCTTACCTTTCGTCTTTAATACCCAACCCTTAGGGATACAACTAGCACTCTCTTTGAAAACCGCACCAAAATGTTGAGCCAATTAATTGTTCCTAAAGGACCAACTAACTAATGCACATTATAATCTCAACCCGAAGTCTCGTCTATCTATTTCAAGGTTATCCACATAGTTTATGCCATAGAAATGTTGGTGTGACTAATCATTATTTCCCTATTGGAAAGTGAAATTGTAATGATAAATGAATCAAATCATAACATAATTGAGAACTCATCTTCTAAATAAACCTAACCATTCAAAGCATCAAATCCTAAATACTTTTTGCAGGAAAAAACAAAGGAAAACTATCAAGCACTGAGTTGTTACATAAGGAACAACAACTACAAAACGAAAGAAACAACACTAATGAATTATATTATCGAAAGGAATTTTCTACAGTAAGCAATGCAAAATAATGATCCTATGACAATGGAGTAACAACAATCTCAAATGAAGTATCTAAAGTAAATCCAACTTTGCAACAACCAACTGTAATTTCTATTCAAAACAAAACATGTGACAGGACAATTAATTTAACTAATAGGAAATTGTAAATTGAGAACGATTAAGTAAATAAATAATTGAAGCAAAAGAACAAAACACATATTTAATATTACAGATGAAGACAGCGTTGCTTCTAGGAATGGGCCCAAATCACTAGAATCTAATTTCCTTATAAAAGGAATCAACACAACAGATTAACTCTAGATAACAAAATATTTCATTTATTTACAACATATCAATTACAATCAACGTATTCTCAAGTTCACAACTTATGTAAAAAATATTACAGTTGAATAACCTCTCTCGAGGCTCAATTCCCAATCTTTATACTATGTGTTATAGGCCATTTTGTCACATTTGGTAAATCGGCCTACAAGCTGGATCAATCAACATCCTTTCACCCCTTGAAATCATCATTGCACAAAGCCCTAAGCATGACTCTCCTTAATCGTTGAGTTTCTTCCTGAAACTCCCTTATTTCAATGATTTTGAGCACCAATGTAGTTTATAAGCCTATGGACCTGTGTTCACCAATAGGTTGCTCCATGTTGGGTAGGGTTGATCACCAGTAGGTTTCCCTGTGTTGGGGTGCGTTGATTCTATAAAATCAAGAAAAATAAAAATATTTCCGAAGCTTCCTCTTCTAGAAGCTTCCAAGGGTTGTTACAGTTATTTACCTCATATAAAACTCTCGAATATAATCATATCCTACCCTGGAGTTTCCATCCCTTATCCTTTGATACCATCCTCCCATGAAGAGTGGATATCAAGCTTAGATTGGTAAATGGAAAATAAATCCAACCTTACCATCCTCTTCTATATATTTGTGGCCATCCACAAGCTAGGGGTTTGATTTTAGAGATAGATTCTACCCTCATGTTGTTGTTGTGAAGAGTCATTATTCCATGCATTAGGGTGATTAGAGGTGCACTTTGTGGCAAAGCAGGAACAAGTCAACTTGGAGGAGCTCTTCTACAAGATCAACTCCTATATTTAGTTGAAACTCACTCCATTTCTATTAATGCAAAGAGTCCTTTGTTTTCCTACATGTGATGTTGTGATTTCATGTATTTCCGTGCCATGTTGATCCATTGAATGAAGTGATTAGATGATGCTACATAGATGTCGTAGATCATTGGCCCCTGTTGTTTTATTGTGCAGATTATAATTATAGTGATCAGAGCTAGGATTGGAGCATTCAAGCAAAGAGAGGAGTGATGCATACTACGGATCACATACAGGATTCATCCCATTATCTATTTACTTCAAGGGTAACATTAGCTTATTTGTCTTTTTGTTGTTCTAGGCTAGGCCAGCCAGTCTAGGGAATATACTTATGTCCATATTCGTAGATTTCATATAACAAATTGGTGACCATACTGGGGATCAGTGTATGCCCTTGGTGGTTTCTTTGTCCTTGGTGTTTCTTTTACCTCTTCTAGGGACCGTTATTGTCATACTTAGTCAAGAACAGACCTAGGAAGACCTTTCATTGAGTCTCAATTGCAATTTGTGTGTCAAAACTTTCTATTTCTTCACCAATTCTCCCTATGGTCTAGGTATAGAGAGTTTCACCCCTGCAGAGTCTTCTTTGTGCCTGCATTGCATTGCACTAGTGCCTCTGCATTGGCTCATGTTCTTGCATGAATTTTCTCTTGCTTTGGTTTCCTCTTTGATCAACCTTGTTCTAATTTACCTTCCTTGAGTCTTTGAGTGTCTTGTGGTCCCTATGAAGGCTCCATTTGGTTTGATTTTGTTTTTGAGTCCCTTTGATAAGGATTTATTTAGATTTTCCTTTTAACTTATCATTAGGTCATTGGAAAATTGATTTTTGTTTGATCATTGAATGCTTGAATCAATTGGTATTTTAGTCATTGTTCTGAAAATTTTGTTTTAATCACTGATTAGACATGGCATCTTAGGTTTCATCATATTTTAAAATTAAGAGGAATTGAAAAGAAAAATCTTGGCATTGACATATAGGTTTTTGTGTGTGCATCAACATTGGAACAGTTGCATTAAAAAGGAATTGTAATTTGTATATTATTTGTTGTATTTTGTATGTTGCATACTCTTTGTCTCTTCCTTCCCTTATATATATTTTCTTTGAAAGAGAAATATTTCATTTCTTCATGCTAGTTTGCATGTTAGGGAATTCAGGTGAAACTCGTGGTGAGCCATAAAGCATATTTTTTTTTTGGTAAGCTTGGCAAGATTAAACCTTCATCATGTCCAATCTATCACCTCGATCGGCACGGGGAATTGAACCGTTGACTTCACATCAAGGATTTACTTAACAGAGCACCCGATCACCATCTATCTAAGACCTTGTGGACAATAAAACTGAAACTTAATCAAAGATAAACATTAAAATTTACTAAATAAACCAAAGGATCATTTGTAACATTAACAAAAACATCTATAGTTATAGGCTAGAGACGTGTTCCAACGTCGTTAACCGTAGGAGCTATCATTGTTTTCCAGCATTATATCTTGAGGGTGATATCTTTTTCCATGTACGTAAGTGTATAAGATCGTATTGCGCGTACCTGCGCGTACCTTTGGGTATATTGGATAACGCTACACACATGAAAAGTATATGGGAACACTCTAAATGAACAATTATGCATTAGGCAACACTACTACGAACTACACTTCCATGTACTGTCAAGTATATTTTGGAAGTCCCCTATAGGTTTTTATCCTCAGCATAGGTAACCGAGTTAATATCCTTATATATCGTGATACACCAAACATAAAATTATATATCCTTATATATCCTTATAAAATGTGTTTTAAGTCCTTGGTTCGCCAAGGTGTATATTGCAGTTCATGGTTACTTGGTAAACATTTATGCCTAGTTTTTACCCCTTTTTTATTTTATTTTTTGTTAATTATTAAAATTTATTTATCCATCATGGAAGAAGAAACACCCCATCTTTGTCATTCGCATAGAATGCAAAACAATCCTCTTCTTCAACTAGAGGGAACTCCTGGTCATCGTTAGAAGCATAATAAGATGCAAACTAATGAATAAGAAAATTTGGGAACTACTTCTAGTCCTCCTCCTGAAATGGATCCTCTAAAGTCATCCTTCCCTTTAAGTTTTGAGCCTAAGATTACATCTACTCTTGTCAATGAATCTGACATAATCGAAACAGAAGTACCTGAACCTTTGTTGCTTGACTTCATTGAACATGACTTCATTGATTCTGATACCTTATTACCTGAGTTTATTCAACCTGACGTGCCTCAGTCATCTTCACTTCCTTTGTCTCAAACACAACCGAAGACCATATATCTTGGACCCGACGATGTGCTTCTTCCATATGGTCTTGTGAGTATTGAAGATATCCCATAGGAAGAACCTCACACTTCCTCTAATGTTAATTTAAGAGGGTTACATATTTATCGAGATCGTCCTTTTCCCCCTCTTAAAACTCTATCTGAAGCTCCTTTATCTGATTTTGTTCCTTTTAGTTCACCTGTGAGTTTCTCGAAACAATCATCTTTGGGATCATTAGCCATGGATGAATCCGTTGTGCTTTCCCAGCATGTCTCCACTATGGTTGAGACATCAAATTTTGCTTCCTCATGTTTGCGACATCACAAGAGACTCATCTCTATGGTGGCTTATCCTTCCTGCCTAGTTATCATTCATTATCTGGTTCCTTATCTGGTGTGGCATCTAATCCTTGGACTATAAAAACCCTGGTGAAAATTCCATGTAATAAAAGTTAATAAAGGAAAAATAATAACCATGATTAAGGTTTAGTGGCTAGATGGACTTGGAGCATTGATAGAAGTAGGTCCTGCAGAATGGAAGCAAAAGAATTGCGGTGTACAAGATTCGATAAAGAAGTTGTGATCGTCAACTACATCAGCAATATCGTCAGAGTATCTTGTATTTTATATTCTTGTAGTAGTGGAAATTTGAGGGCCATTATCCCTCATATGGGAGCCCTAGACTATTGTATTAGTATAATGGAGATTGGGTTATTGTACAAAATTGTGTAAAAATTCGTGTATATTTTGTGCAGTAGTATATTTACTGTTATATATTATTTCGTTGTGCAAATTAGCTTCGTTGTGATCATTGGTTTGGTAGTGCCAGTGATTTAATATTCTATGCTAGACACTAGGATCATGTAAAAACAACATGGTATAAGAGTGTGTTTGAGCTACTTTGAAGGGACATTAATTCAGAGTGTGCACAATAAAGTACAATTTAAGAGGGAGTTGGTCACATTGTAGGTGAAGGGCTCAATACAATGTCGAAGGTGCAGGTCGGTCTCCATTATGAGGACAATTTGGAAGGGTTATCCAACTATAGTCTATGGAAGGAAGATATCAAGTTGGTCTTGTAGGTCAATTGGATCTGGAAATCCCAAAATAAGAGCAAGAACCGAGTATTGGTATCGGAGGATAAGTTGAAGTCCCCCAAGATGATGCAAGGTGAAGGAGTGACTTCGTATCTCACAAGGTTGTTTAAGGTTCGAGAGGAGTTTTTCACTGTCATTGTGACTATTTCAGATTCTGATATGGTGAGGATTGCTTTGAAAGGGTTCATCGAGGAATGGAATCCCTTAATTAAGGGGATTGTTGCCAGAATGGAATAAGTTTTGGGATGACTTCCTTCAGAGAGAATTGTGAGATGAGGATGTTCATCCAAATAATAAGACTGCAGATGATGATGTGGCACTTGCAACATGAATGAAGGGAAAACTGAAGAAGGAGTTGAGTAAGATCAAGTGTTTTAGATGTGGAGATTTGGGTCATTTTTCGATGAGATGTCTGATAAATAAGAAGAAGGGAGATGATGAGAAGAAGAAAGGGAAGCGGGTCACTTGTGTTGACACTTTTGCAGAGATAGATGATCTCTCAAAGAGGTTGGATAAGGAGGAATTTTCCTTGATATCTCACTTATCATAATGTACCATCGATGAGGTTGCATGGTATGTGGGCAGTGATACATTGAAATATATGACAAGGTCACAGGAGGTGTTCAAGACTCTATTTCAGTGGGACTCGAAGTTGCACATGGTGTTCAGCAACAAGAGTTAGAAGGAGATCATAGGATCAGTGGTCATGCCATTCAGAATGGAGTCAGGACAAGCAATGTGAGTCTAGGATGCATTGTTTGTACTAGGACTCAGGTGTAGTGTGATGTATGTATTAGAAATCGAATATAAGGGGTTTTAGGTCTTGTTCCAGGATGCTAAGGCGAGCCTCAGGCTCATAGGCTCTATCTCTGCAGGTGTCATGATTGGAGTTAGAGATCATGGTCTATACAGGCTAGCGAGCAAGCCTATAGATCATGGAAAGAAGAAGAAGGAGGATCAGATGCATGTTACATAGAAGAAGGTGCACTTGTAGGATTCAAGGGAGCAGATAAAGGTTCCAGATAAGAAGTTATATGTTCTAGAGGCTCAGAGGGTGTCGATTTCTAGAGGGATTTTGCAGGGTCAGAGGGAGACTCTTCAACCAAAGAAGAGTGTGTGCTTAGTGGGAACCAATGGTGCTTCTACATCAACCAAGAAGGAATCATGGAGATAATGGAAGACGTTTCAAGTGAAGAAGAAGAAGTAGGAGGATTCCAGTGATATTGACACTTTTGGGAGAGGGAGAGTCAATGCAACATGGATTGTTGTAGTTTTTGGCGCCAGGAGTTGGGCAAGTGTTGGGAGTAGTGATGATGATGATGATGACGAGTTACTTCCTAGCATATCACTAAGAGGAAGTGTTGAATTTTGGTAGCTTGGGAGGTATTCCAAGCCATAGGGTTCGATATTTGGAGGTTGGAGTGCCACAAAAGAACTTTGTGGGCTTGAAACCCAAGATGTGGGATTTGCACCAAAGATGGTGGGTGTGAATCTATTAGTAGTGTTTTGGCTATGTGACTATTTGAGATGATAGAGGACCCCGAGAACAATTGGGAGCCTTGAAAATCACACAAATTCGAGTTGTATATCATGAGATATTAATTTTTGAAGTTAATGAGTGGGCTTCGTTAAGTTCAACCTAGTGTTTAGAAGCCTTTTGACAATTTTTCAAGCCCACATGTGTGATTTTATGGACCCCTTGTGTTTAGTACAATTATAAGATGATTGATAGCTCATTTTACATCAATCCAAGTGCATTCATCATCAAAAGAAGCTTTTAAATTAGTGTGAATATGTGGCAAGGGAGTTTGAGGCAAGGAGTTGAATTTATGAAGATATTTCTTCGTTTTGGGTGCAAATTTCTTAGAAGAAGCAGCCACAACTCTAAGGAAACTAGTAAGGGGGATTAAGGGTAGATTTGTGATTGTTTTAGAGCAGGTTTTCCTTGCATACCAGGCTGCAAATTTCAAGTGAGTTGAGTGATCAATTGCGAGGTGAAGTTAAGAGGGTCAAGAGGCCTAGAAAGGCCCTCTTAACTAGGTCATAGTATTCTCTAAGGGCAATGAGGGAAAACAAGGGTATTCTCCCAGTGTATTGGGCTTGTTTGTAGTGTTGGAGTGGGAATATTAGTTCTGGTCTGAGTTTAGCTTTGTAGGGAGCCTTCTAGAGGGTCCCAAGGCCTACACAGACACCTTGGATACCTTTTAATCAAAAACTAAATGAAATAGATTGATTAAGAGAATTTTAGGGCACTGGTTTAGTGATGTTGGTGTGCCCTAACTAGACTTGTACATGCATGGATCCCAAATCAAGAGGAAACAATAGTAAGTTGTAGATATCATATTGGTTGATGGATGAATGCTAGTGGATAAGGAGGACCTAGTTTGGACATTGGTATTAGACGCTCGTGGATTGTTGGAGGGTAGTATGATAGTGGACCAAGAGGAGCCTAATGCAACACCTTGATGGACTAAGGTGGTTGCTAGAGGAGGAAGTTTGATTGTAGGTTAAGGTTTGGCCAACCAGAGGAGTAGATTGTTTTAGCTAGTGTTCATCATTGGAGAAGCGACATTTTATGGTGATAGGTAGCGGCCCTACTTCCCTATGTTAGTCTTCATTGGAGAAACATAGGAAGACTATAGTGGGAAGAATTCCCTGAGTAGCTGAGGAGAAACAATGGACAGTTAAGAGTTGTTAACAATGAGAGTTGTGAACAACTCAACAAGAGGCACAATATGTTGATGTGTTGATGGAACAACGATCAACGAGAGAGAATATTGGATAACCGAGGCTCAATGGCCTGATGGATTTGGAGCATTGATAGAGGTAGGTGCTGCAAAATGGAAGCAAAGGATCTATAGTGTATATCATTTTTTTGTTAAGTTAATTTTCTTAAATAGATTACATAAATTATTGACCGGGGCGCCCAGTAGACTGACGAAGTCTAAGTGCATTATATGTGCAAGGAATCCTAGTTATCGAAATTGAATAAAATTGTTAATGCACATGATTGGATTATCTATTGAAACTAGTTCTAAGAAAGATGATCACACTCTTATAAAGTTGTATCTAATTATGAAATTCACACAACCAATAAAATAAATATTAAACTTATAAATCAATCTCACACTTGTAAAATGAAATTTAAATCATTACAACACACACACACACACACACAATCTGTAAAATATCTTAATTATGCTTTGAAGGAAACTCGATTTCTAAAAGAATCAACTTGTTTATCAATATAACAGACTCTTGCATGAAAAACCAAAATTAATTGAAACTATGTTCACACTTGCTCAAAATCATAAATCACTCATGCTTTGAAATATAACCTACAAACAAATCCTCTATTTTAAGAATTAAAATTTCATCCTAAATTCAAACTTTCATTGTTGTTGTCACTACTTCTTAATCCAATTCATGTCCTCCTTAATCAATAAAGGAAAATAGTTAATGAGACAATCAAATTGCTTTCTATTTAATTTGAAATCAATAAAGGAAAAAAACATTCTACAGGATGCATCCATAAAGTAAGCTTACGAAATGATATAAGAATTCGACTTTATTATAAATAAATAAATAAATAAATAAATAAAAAAACCTTACTGCTTGAGGGGGCCCTCCATAAGTAGGTGGTCGCAATATTCAATCAACCATGCATCGAAAAAGAAAAATAATAATAATAATAAATAATTAAAATCGATTCTTTGAACTAAAAACAAAGTTTTGAATTCTCACTGTCACATAAAAAGTCACTTTGTTTTTGTCTATTGCAAGGTATTTTTACAAAGCCTGCATCATTAAATGTTCAGAGCTTTATGCCTAGCCTTGCTAACATAATGCTAAAATTAACTATGAAAAGATGTCATAACAGAAATCGCTCACGATATGCTATTAACAAAGCAAATCATGAAGCGTATATATTGTTCATCACTCGCCTGTTATAAATGACAGAGTTGACTTCATCCTTGACCATGCAACTGGAAGCTTCTCGTATCAATCTGGTTCATGAAGATATGAGGTAATCGTTGAGTGCATTGATTGCCACCTTTCTATATATTTCTCTCTCCAATTGGAACTTGGAAACCTATCAAACAATGGACTTAGCTGCAAAATCAGAAATTAGCTATAGAATCATCCCAATTCGGTAGCTAAAGCAAATATTAGACTAATAATAAATAACATTATTAACTTATGAAATACAAGACTATTGTATACATCCCATGCTATAAATCATGTGATTTTATTCCCATTGAGTGATTATGATGGTCAAACCTTGGACTGTAATTGCCCTCGTGAAAATTCCATGTAATAAAATTTAATAAAAGAAAAATAATAACCATGGTCAAGGTTTAGTGGCCAAATGGACTTGGAGCATTGATAAGGCAAGTGTTGCAGAATGGAAGCAAAGGACCTGCTGTGTACAAGATTTGATAAAGAAGTTGTGATTGTCAACTACATCAATGAGACAGTCAGAGTATCTTGTATTTTATATTATTGTACTAATGGATATTTGAGGACCATTATCCCTCATATGTGAGCCCTATACTGTTGTATTATATTAGTTGGATTAGTATAATGAAGATTGGGTTATTGTACAAAATTGTGTATATTTTGTGCACTAGTATATTTACTGTTATATATTATTTTGTTGTGAAAATTAGCTTCGTTGTGATCCTTGGTTTGGTAGTGTCAGTGATTTAAGGTTCTATGCTAGACACTATGACCATGGAAAAACAACATGGTATCAAAGCATGTCTGAGCTACTTTGAAGGGACAGTAAATCAGAGTGTGCACAATAAAGAACAATTTAAGAGGGAGTTGGTCACATTGTAGGTGAAGGGCTCAATACAATGTCGAAGGTGCAGGTTGGTCTCCAGTATGAGGATAGTTTGGAAGGGTTATCCAACTATAGTCTATGGAAGGAAAAGATCAAGTTGGTCTTGCAGGTCAATTGGTTCTGGGAAATACAAAATAAGAGCGAGAACTAGGTATTGGTATCAGAGGATAAGTTGAATTCCACCAAGATGATGCAAGGTGAAGGAGTGACTTCGTATCTCACGAGGTTGTCTAAGGTTTGAGAGGATATTTTCACTGTCAGTGTGACTAATTCAAATTATGATATGGTGAGGATTGCTTTGAAAGGGTTCATCGAGGATTGGAATCCCTTCATTAAGGGGATTGTTGCCAGAATGGAATAATTTTTTGGATGACTTCATTTAGGAAGAGTTGTGAGATGATGATGTTCAGCCAAAGAATAAGACTTCAGACAATGATGTGGCACTTGCAACACAAATAAAGGGAGAACAAAAGAAGGAATTGAGTAAGATCAAGTGTTTCAAATGTGCAAAGTTCGGTCATTTTTTGATGAGATGTCCGATGAAGAAGAATACGAGAGATGATGAGAAGAATAAAGGAATAAGGTCACTTGTGTTAACACTTTTGTAGAGATATATGATCTCCACAAGAGGTTGGATAAGGAGGAATTTTCCTTGATCTCTCACTTATTATAGTGTACCATCATTGTGGTTGCATGGTATGTGTACAATGATGAATTGAAACATATGACAAGGTCACAGGATGTGTTCAAGACTCTAGTTGAGTGGGACTCGAAGTTGCACATGGTGTTGGGTGACAAGAGTTAGCCTGGATATCATAGGATCAGTGGTAGTTCCATTCAGAATGTAGTTAGAACAGGTGATGTGAGTTTAGGATGCATTGTTTGTAATAGGAATCAGATGTAGTGTGATGTATGTCTTAGTGATCGAATGTAAGGGGTTTGAGATCTTGTTCAAGGATGGGAAGGTGAGCCTCAGGCCCATAGGCTCTAGCTCTGTAGGTGTTGTGATTGGAGTTAGAGATCATGGTCTATACAGGTGTTGAAGCCTCGAAAATCGTTGCTTCAAACATTGGGGGATAACCACCCGGTCGGGACCTTAGGACAGCTCCTTTTCCGTTTGGTGTGGTGGCTCTGACTGGATTGATAGGACCAGTTTCCTAATAACTTAAATGGGTTGGTGATGGAATGATTGGATGAATGGAAAATGGGACTAAATGACTGAAATAAACTATCTAATCTAATCTATAACCGACAAATAATTCTAAAACTAACCTGGGTATCAAATATGAATACAACTTTAAAATTGTTTCAATTAAACCAATAACCATGAAAATGTATTATAATTTAATTGAAATATGCAGTATCAGATAATGATAACTCTGTTTAAGAAATTAAACAGAGTTATAATAGCACATTGTACTCATCATTTTATATATCATTTGCATATACTGTAAAAGATGAATATTTTTACACACTCAGAAATGATATGTATAAAGAAATATTATAAAACAAGTACATATAAATGATAGAAAATTTTAAAGAGAATATCTCATAACATAAGAAAATTAACAGTGAATAGATAGAAATACCATATCCATCTTGATACTTTCTAATGCAATTCGATATCCAAATCCAACAACTTCAATGTAAAACAGACTCCGAGATACATAAATGCAATTCTTAAAGGAAATTTTCCATAGAACCACCAGATGTGATCCTTTATAAAAATATAAGAGTCAATGGAGTACAGAAATGTAATCTCCAAGTCAAAATATCAAAAATTCAGGACCCCTTTCTAAATGCATGAAAGGGGTTTAAATAGATACTTAATAAAACAAAATAACTAAAACTATTCCTACAATCTATCTAATCAGAAATCTAGAAACAGAATTGCAATCTTGAAGTGAAACCGATTCATTGATTGTCTCTTGTGTTTAATGTGTCCAGATGGCAGATTTTGAGCATATCTTTCACTTCTGTTGGATGACTTAGCCTTGAATGTAGCTACCCAGTATACGTAGCATCAGAGAATTCAGGAATGATACAATGAATAGCATTCGAAAGGAATTTGTTGGCCATCTGTTGGTTGTGTGGCTTGATTAGATAAGTCCACATAATATCCCATGAAATTCCTTGAAGTTTGCTAATCTGTTGATTCTTATTGATTATCTCTTCCTTCCACCTGAAATCAACTTCTTTTACTTTTGGTAATTTTCCTGGGGTACAATCTGAGATCAAATTAGTGGCATACAAGTTATCATTAACCAGTTGTGTAATATTATTCCTTGTACTTTTAGCTCTTGATATGGCTCTTTCTGATTTCATCAACTGCCGTTCCCATTCCGCAAATAAAATTTCCTTGTATCTCTCCTCAATTCTGGGAAGACTAGCTTTTCTTCCCTGCTCTGTATCCTGCCATGAAAGAAACTCAGAAATTTTATCATCAGCATCGTCAATTTCTTTCCTGAGAGTGACTGCTTCATCTATCAAAGATGATGTTATTTCGCATAAAGGCTCAGCTTATGTCAATTTCAGACAAAACTCATTCAAATGCTGAGATAACAGTTTGTTTGTTTCAAGGGCTTCATTTTTTAATTGCTCTAATTTAGGATAATCCTTGAACTTGTCCAATGTTGATCGGAATATTTTCTCTTGTTCAATCTTTGTATTTTTCTCACTTTGCAGAAGATTTTGTAGCTCTTCTGCCTCTTGACTCAACTGTTGTTGTGTGTTCAAGGCTTGTTCGTCAATCTTCTTCTTTTCAATGCTAATCTACTCTTCTAGTTGTTTAGATCTGAGCTCTTGATCTTGCGATTATTTTTCTACCTTAACAAGCTTTTGCTGATGCTCGGTGGCCTGTTCTTCCAACATAGCTATCTGTAAGTATTTTTGTTTCATCAACTGGGAGACTTCAGAAGCTTTGTCTATAGTTGCAGCACTATAGGCACCTGCATATTGAGATAATTTAGTGAGATCCTCAGATGGATTCACCTCAGCATCTTTATAAACAATATTCATAAACTCCACCTGTGATGTTGAAAGTGCATCCTGATCAGTTCTTCTTCTCTTCCTCTACTTTCTCACAACGGCCCTATGTTTGGGACTGTAGAATATGTCTAGAGGATGAATTTCCTCTACTTTCAGCATAATTTCACTTGTAGGATTTTCAGGAAGGACTTCCATATCCTGATCTTCTAGATCTTTAACTTGGGGATTATTTTGCAATCCTATTTGTTGGGAAAATTGATTATATTGGCTCAAAAAATGGGAAGAAACAATAAGTTCAGCAGATTCTACTACTTTATCAGTAGTTTTCTCTCTTCCAAGTTGTAAATCTGGATTAATGTTCATATCTCCTTTTATTGCTTGTACAATAGCTTCATTGCCTATGTCCTCCTTTTCAGTATTCACATTGGTGTCAGCACCTGTGCTTTTTTTTCTGTATGAGTTGTAGACTGTTGATCAGTATGTACATCAAGTTTAGAAGTTGTTTCTTTCTTCTTAGTATCAGCTTTGCTGCTAATGTCCTCTTTCTGCATAACATGATTAGCTCCTGTTACTTCTTTTTGTGTCTGTATAATGACCTTGCTGGTAGATGTTTCTGTTACTGCTTTGCCAAATGTATCCTCTTTTTTTCTTCTGCTGTGACTCAACCTCTTGCATAGGAATTCTTAATTGATCTAGAGGAGCTTTGAGTAATCTCTGGCTTCTAAATAACATAAACTTATTCATCTCTTCAGTCTAGAATTTGGAATTGGCCAAATTATAAACTTGTGAAAAATTATCTACAAAAACAAACAAATAATCGAACTCATCTGGTTCGTGTTCAAATCGAGCAATTGAAATTGAAGTGGTAAAATCGAAAGCCGCCTTCTTTGGGTCATATTGTCTTCCCAGGACTGTTGAAAGCTTGAGATTGGTTATCTTGCTAACTTCTTTCTCAGCATGAACAAAATTATTGAGAGTATAATCTCCACATTTAAAAGGAAAAGTAGGCCACATTAGCTTCTTGTTATTCTTCAAAGACTTGGACATGCCTTCTACTGTTAGCTGATATGAAATTTCATGTGCTAATAGTTTATCTGGAACATATAGAGGAAGAATGTGGGGTTCTACAATACTCCCGAAAACTCTGATATACATGAATATTTCTTCTCCAAACCAATCCCCAATCGAGGATAAATCAACTTTAGCCTTTTCAGAAAGTCTAGGAGGGAATCGATTGAAAATGGTTTGAAAAACAGGGATAAGGAAACCGTGACAGATTCTATAAACATGGTTTTTGAAATGAACTTTCCACAAGAATTTTTGATATATATGAATAGGAGCAGGGTCTTTAGGGGTCCATTTCCATCTTAACATGGGAAATCCAGAATTGAAGCATAGTGCGTCTAGAATATAGGCACAAAAGTAAAAAGGAGTAGTATTTCCTGTGTTTTTGTCCTTCCTATAATCAAGAATCCTATTGGATATCTTATCAGAAATAATGATAGCCCAGTCCATTATTTCAGAATTTATAGCAGAATGGATTAAAGGTACCATTTGTATAGAGAACCTAGCTGAATTGTCATTTCCGAATAATCTGCACATCATTTCTGCGGCATAATAGTATGGAGACGAAAGGGATTCCACTGAGTACATACCTGATGCCTCGTTTTTGTGATTTTTGGGAGCCCTTCTCCATCTCTAATCGACTCTGATTGATTTTCATTATTTGCAGCAAATTCTTTGATGAAGGATTTGTTGCATATTTTATGCGGGTCCGGAAGGTGGTACATTTTTTTAATTTCCTCTGCTTTAAATGACCCGAATTTTGCTCCAGAAGATGAAACAAACGTCCTGTTCTGGATGGCCACATTGTCAATCACCCACCGAATCACATCATAGTATGGGAAAATGTTTGCCCGAGCTGCAATTCGGTTTAGGAACGAATTCGCAAGTGCTTGAAGAGAATTTTCTAAATCAGAATCTGAGTCATTGTCGTCAGGAACTGTTGCCTTCGCCACAATAACCTTAGGATTTTCCCTTTCAATGAGGTTATATACCTCTTCCCAAGATAGTTTTCCAAGACCTTGGCACGACGTGTTTGTAACTAGCTTAATTTTAGCTGGTTTCTCTTTAGGTACCATGGTGAAAATAGGGGCTTTTGCAGCGACAGCAGCTTTTGCTTTCCTGGATCTCTTCAACATTTCAGTATCCGGTAACGTTTCCCTCGCTCTGCAAATGAAAGGGTTGGGTGTTCTTTGGTTCTGCAATGGAGGAAAAGCTTTCAGAAGTGATAGAAAGAGAATAATGAAGACAACTATATGAAATATATATTCACTGATTTCTATTTATTAATCTCCGTATTAAACTTAAATGCTCTCTTTAGAAGTCACACTCAACGCATTTGAAATAGAATCAATAATCATTATTTGTTTGATTTTCTATTAATAACAAACGTACAATCGGAGATCAACGTTTTTTGAATTGAAAACATAAAACTTTCCCTTTGAATGATGTGATTGCGGTGAATAAATAGCATATGGGCAATGTAAAATATGAAGCTTAAGTATTAATCGCATCGGAAATTTTCAAAAGGGATAACAAATAAGATTTCGTGATTTTCTTCGATTTCCGATTGCGATGATATATATCGAATCAGCTCTTTTCAAAAGAAATGAGTTACAAATGATGTTAGCTGATTTTGAGATTGTGATTATAGTGGGGCCCATCGCATCGAAGATTATAATATCATGAATGAATATCTCTTGTTTCTCCGAAATGCGATTGCGATTGATCGCATCACATCGGAGTTGCGCCATTGATCAAATAAAGAGATTACATTTGTGATTTGTGATTACAGTGGGGCCCATCGCATCAGAGATTTATAAAACAAGTGCATTCTATACTGCTTTTCCGAAACGCGACTGCAATCAATTGCATCGGAGTTTTTGAAAAACAAATATACAAATTATGATATCTCCGATTTGCGATTACGATTACTGTACATCGGACTTTTTTCCATTCAAATACCTTTATGTAATAAAGTCTTTATATTTCATTGTATCGGAAATTTTCAATGTTGTATTTGTTTATACACACTTGATAATAAAAATATGCAATATGTCTTTCTAACAATGAACACTTATTTCTAATTCAAAAATGATCGGATTGCTTCTAAGTCTTTTATTTCTAAAAAATAAAGAGGGGACCTATTTCTAAATCAAATTTATTCTAAAAATTTAGAAATGGGGAGGGTTGTTGTACAGTACAACAACATGCTGATGAGCAAGCCTATAGATCATGGAAAGAAGAAGAAGGAGGATCAGGTGCATGTTCCATAGAAGAAGGTGCAGGTATAGGATCAAAGGGAGTAGATATAGGTTCCATAGAAGAAGTTATAGGTTCTAGAGGCTCAGAGGGAGTCAAGTTCTAGAGGGAGTTTGCAGGGACAGAGAGAGACTCTTCAACCAAAGAAGAGTGTGTGCTTAGTGGGGAGAAATGGTGATTCTACATCAACCGAGAAGGAATCATGGAGAGAAAGGAAGACATTTCAAGTGAAGAAGAAGAAGTAGGAGGCTTCCAGTGACAATGACACTTTTGAGAGAGGCAAATTCCATGCTACAGGGATTGTTGTAGTTTTTGGCACCAGGATTTGGGCGAGTTTTGGGAGTAGCGATGATGATGATGATAACGAATTACTTTATAGTATTGGAAATACCTCCCTCACTAAGAGGGAGTGTTGAATTTCGGTAGATTGGGAGGTATTCCAAGCCCTAGGATTCGAGGTTTGGAGGTTGGAGTGCCACAAAATAAATTTTTGGGCTTGGAACCCAAGATGGTGGGTGTGAATCTGTGAGGAGTTTTGGTCATGTGATTATTTGAGATGATAGAGGACCCCAAGAGCAATCAGGAGCCACAAAAATCATGCAAATTTGAGTTGTATATCATGAGATATTAATTTTTGAAGTTAATGAGTGGGATTGGTTAAGGTCAACCTAGTGTTTATAAGCCTTTTGACAATTTGTCAATCCCACATGTGTGATTTGATGGAGCCCTTATGTTTAGTACAAATATAAGGTGATTAAGAGCTCATTTTACATCAATCCAAGTGCATTCATCTTCAAAAGAAGCTTTGAAATTAGTGTGAATCTGTGGTAAGGGATTTTGAGACATGGAGTCAAATTTATGAAGATATTTTCTTCATTTTGGGTGCAAGTTTCTTAGAAGGAGTTACAACTCTGAGGAAACTAGTAAGGAGGAATGAGGGCAGATTTGTGATTGGTTTGGAGTAGATTTTCCTTGCATACCAGGCTGCAAATTTCAAGTGAGTTGAGTGATTGTTTTGTGCATGTTTTGGGTGTGTGTATCTCTATTTACAAGGATGTAGTGAGGGGATGTTACAACAGCAGTTGGGAGGTGAAGTTAAGAGGTTCAAGAGGCCTAGAAAGGCCCTCTTAACTAGGTCATAGTATTCTCTAAGGGTAGCAAGAGAAAAAAAGGGTATTCTCCTAGTGTATTGGGCTTGTTTGTAGTGTTGGAGTGGGAAGATTAGTTGTGGTATGAGTTGAGATTTGTAGGGAGAGTTATAGAGGGTCCCAAGGCCTACATGAACACCTTGGATACCTTGTAATAAAAAACTAAATGAAATGGCTTTATTAGGAGAAGTTTAGGGAACTTGTTTATGGATGTTGGTGTGCCCTAACCAGACTTGTACATGCATAGATCCCAAAGAAAGAGGAAACAATAATAAGTTGCAGATGTCATATCGGTTGATGGATGAAAGCTAGTGGATGAGAATGTCCTAGTTTGAACATTGGTATTAGACGCTTGTGGACTTTTGGAGGGTAGTGTGAGAGTGGACCAAGAGGAGCGTAGTGCAACACCTTGATGGACTAAGGTGGCTACCAGAGCAGGCAGTTTGATTGAAGGTTAAGGTTTGGCCAACCAGAGGAGCAGACTGTTTTAGCCAGTGTTTATCATTGGAGAAGCTACATTTGATGGTGATAGGTGGCGGCCCTACTTCCGTATGTTAGTCTTCATTGGAGCAACATAGGAAGACTATAGTGGGAAGAATTCTTTGAGTAGTTGAGGAGCAATAGTGGGCAGTTAAGAGTTGTTAACAATCGGAGTTGTGAACAACTCAACAAGAGTCACAATGTGTTGATGCGTTAATGGAAGAATGATAAACGAGAGAGAAGATTGGATATTTGAGTCTCAGTGGTCAGATGGATTTGGATCATTGACAGAGGTAGGTGCCGCGAAACGGAAGCAAAGGATCTATAGTGTATAGCATTTGTTTGTCAATTTAATTGTCTTAAATTGTTTACATAAATTATCGACCAGGGCCAGTAGACTGACGAAGTCTAAGTGCAATGTATGTGTTAGGAATCCTAGTTATCCAAATTGAGTTAAATTGTTAATGCACATGATTGGATTATTTATTGAAATTAGTTCTAAGAAATATGATCACACTCTTATAAAGTTGTATCTAATTATGAAATTCACACAACCAATACAAAAAATATCAAACTTATAAATCAATCTCAGACTTGTAAAATGAAATTTAACTCATAAAAACACATATACACACTCTGCAATATATCTGAAATATGTTTTGAAGGAAACTTGATTTCTAAGAGAATCAACTCGTCTATCAATATAATACACTCTTGCATGAAAAACCAAAATGAATTGAAACTATGTTCACACTTTCTCAAACTCATAAATCACTCATGCTTTGAAATATAACCTACAAACAAATCGTCTATTTTAAGAATTACAATTTCATCCTAAATTCAAAATTTCATTGTTTCTATCACTACTGCTTAATTCAATCCATGTGCTTCTTAATCAATAAAGGAAAATATTTAATGAGACAATCAAATTGCTTGCTATTTAATTTGAAATCAATAAAGGCAAAAAACATTCTATAAGATGCATCTAGAAATTAAGCTTATGAAATGACATAAGAATTCTACTTAAAACAAGAAAGCCTCACTGCTTGAGGGGGGACTCCACAAGTAGGTGGTCGCAAGATTCAATTGAAAAATCAACCATGCATCGGAATAAAAATTATTCTTTGAATTAAAACAAAGTTTTGAATTCTCAGTGTTGCATAAAAAATCACTATGTTTTTGTTTGCTACAAGGTATTTTTACAAAGCCTGCATCATTAAATGTTCATAGCTCTATGCCTAGCCTTGCTAACATAATGCTAAAATTAACTATGAAATATATCATAACGGAAATCGCTCACGATTTTCTTTTAAAAAAGCGAATCATGAAGCGTATATATTGTTCCTCGCTCCCCTGTTATAGATGACAGAGTTGAATTATCCTTGACCATGCAACTTGAGGCTTCTCGTATCAATCTGGTTCATGAAGACAGGAGGGAATAATTGAGTGCATTTATTTCCACCTTTCTATATATTTCTCCCTCCATTTGGCACTTGGAAACCTGTCAACAATGGGCTTAGCTGCAAAATCAAACATTAGTTGCAGAATCATCCCAATACGGTATCTAAAGTAAATATTAGACTAATAATAAAGAACATTCTTAACTTATGAAATACAAGACTATTATATACCTGCCATGCCATAAATCCCGTGATTTGATGCCCATTGAGTGATTATGATGGTCAAAAAGGAATAAATTAGGTGAAAAAGAGTGATCAAAAAGAGGGACCTATAAGGCTCAACATTCCCCGACACGGAGGCCATTGCATGTCCTCATGCAAAAAATCAAAACTGATAGCCTTTCTCTGTCACTGCATTCCTTTAGAAACTTGAGCTAGAACATCCAAGTTTGTTTTATTTACTTTCTTCTTATAACTTCCATCCTGGGCTTCTTCATCAAAATTTTGTATTTTAAACTTATGTTCTTCCTCTTGAGAGACTTGTACTTTTCCTTTTAACTTTTTATTCTTTTCATACCACAAGCCTAGATGCAACATAATTATCATTTTTGGTCCTTTGAATTTCTTTTGCACCTTTTGTTAGAACAATTCTTTGCTAAGTCATGATTCCATTTTAAATTTTTTGTTTTTAGTATTAGACTTTGAAAATTTCAAAATAAAATTGGTCACTACCCAAATTTCTGGTAGTGCATGTTTTATCCTTTTTGGACAGTCTGTTATATTCCTATTTCTGTCTATTTTTATTTTATTTTGATGCTACCAGAAATTCTGATAACTCCCCCCCTTTTTTTTTGCTTTGTGTCAAGCCATGTGTTTTAGTTTAAAATACGTTTTAAATCATTTCATTATGATTTAATCCACATGATAGGATAGGTTTGTGGTCAGTCACATTAATTTAAGTCGTGGTATACATGTAGATTCTAGGTGACAATCCATAATAACCAAACCCAGTCGTTGATCTCATCTTGTCTATCATTAGAGTTGGTCCGGTTTCATGTCAAGGTATGTGATTTTCGAAAGGAAAAATCGTGGATCTGCAGGTTTAATAGAGTGAAAATTTAGATGGTTACGCATATACGCTGCTGGAAATTTAGGCCAATATGCCAGCATGCAGTGGAGGTGACCTCCAATCACAGATCCGCTAGTTTCAAGCCACTTGTAGCATGTTATCCGAAGTTATGCAGCTAACAGAAGACCATGATGGCTATCACATGGTGCATACTACGGTTAAAGATATTTTCCATCATGAAAATCTATTGCATGAGAGGATGAACCAGCGTTGATGTTTTAAAACCACCAAAAAAGAAGGAGCAGTATTAGTTGTCAGCCTAGATGTTGGAGAACGAGTTTTCTAGAGTTGCAGTTTGAGGAGGAGTCTAGATTTTAGATAGGATTTCAGAGGAAGACATAAGAAACACTTCTTAGGTGAGCTCTTCTAGCTCTAACACCTATCACTTTTCAGAGAGAGGGTTATTTATTTATGAAGATGACTAAAAGAGGAATGAAGATAAAATGAATTGAACCATAGAGTGATGACCTAGTGGCTGCAAATTCGAAGGTGAGAAGATTGTTTGTCCAAGCAGGGTGGTAATCTTTGTGCACCATACTAGGAAGCTCTCACTCAGGAGTAGCACAATATTTTGCAAACTCATTAAATGGATAGGAAGCCACAATCTATGGTATTACATTGCAGGTTTCAGTATATTCAATTGTTGAGGCATTAAACCTTCCACATGAAAGAGAAATGTCGTTTAAAGGTCAGGTTATCACTAGAGGAGACCTCAACAATTTCCTCAAGGATGCACACATATATCCCAACTGGGCCAAAGGAATTCCAAGTAGCTACCTCAAATTTAATGATCAGAAGTTATTAAACTCATCAATATTTACCTCGCCTGTGAAAGGAGATATACAGTAGTGTTTCTTTATCACGTGAGATTTATTTTTCATGTTGCAGGTATGAAGATCCTCAATTTTCCACAATTTTTTCTAAAGAGTCTGACAAAGATTTATGCAAGGATCCAAACTCCCACTACTGCTTCAGAATACAGCTTGTATCATCAAGATCTCATCAAGGTGTTAGTTGAACAAAAGTTAAGAAAAAAATCAAACATGGGACCATTTCTTGTTTTACAGGGCAAGCCAACTTGCACCTACACCTCCATCCTCACAAAAACACCCTCAGCCTTCAAAAAGAACCAAGAGAGGCTAAAAAGGAGAACATCCATAAAGCCAAGATAAGAAAAGAAAAGGTTTCTTCACTCAAGGCTGAGAGAAAATTGGGAAGGGAGATAACTCCTCAATTGATAAACCCAAGTCTATGAAAATTGTTCCTTCCATTCCTCCTTTTCCTAATGTCTACACTAGAGCTCAAAGAGGATGGTCTGCAATTGTAGAGAAATCTAAAGCATAGATGCTACTGGAAATTTCGGAAGTAGATATTCAATAGAAAATGCAGAAAGATTATCAGCCCACAAAGTCTAATGAAGAACTCCTCAAATATGCAGGGTATGAGATCAATATCAAGAAGAAGAAAGAAGAATCATAACCTGTTGCTAATACTAGAAAAAGACATACCAGAGACATTAACAATTTCAGGCTTAAGTCCAAGGCTCTACACAATCCAATTTTATTGACAGAGGTCAATGATATAGAAGGAAAATCTAAAGGGTTAAATACAAAGGAATCCAATAAGAAAGATAAAAACAAAATCCCTTCAAAGCAGCAAGAAGAACCCTCAAAAAGAAGAAATATCCAAACGATTTCTAAGGAGGAGAAGGCCATTGTCAAGGAAGCAGCCACAAGAACAACCAGATCAAGATCAGCTGCTGAAAACAATACATACATGGAAAATCTTGCTAAAGCTCCAACCCACATTGAAGGAAGGTAAAAAGGTTTTTCGATACAAAAACATTTTTTTCTTATCAATTGCAATTTTGAACAGCAACTTAGATGTCAAAAAATATAACTTTGCACAGGTTTTTCAGCATTTTATGTGCATTTTTTGAAAAAGAAACAGAGCGCTACCAGAAATTCCAGTAGCATTCCAGTTTTTGCACAGTTACAAGTTTTTTACCAGAATTTCCAGTAGTGCATGTTTTAACTGAATTTTGACACCTGTCAGCGAAATTTTCGAGCCAGTTCAAGAAGGATAAAGACTCCTAACCAAATGGATATAACAAGTGATGGTGAAAAGTGGTTATGAAATTTTTGGAGGTCATATTAAATGAAGATACATGGTTATTTAAAGACCAAAGGCATAAAGAGACAAATCAGCAAAAAAAGGGGCAACGTGACAACACACTCAGTAGTTCAGCCCAGATTTCTTCTCTTCTTTCTTCTACATATGTCCTTTCAGTTATATTTCGATGGGATATGATTGTAATGTCCTATGACACCTATGTAATGTTTTTTTTTTTTTACAGAAATGGTTATGAGATATATTAACTGCTGGGTCTAAATGCCAGATTTCGGGTTACAAAGAGAGGGAGAAGGGCCCAGGAAGTATCAATAGCCAGAAGTGCTATGAGACTTGTGGACAGCTTCCAGCTCTTTTTTACTACAATTATGCACTCGATTTTTGTGATTTCCCCTACCTTAAAAATACAAACAAACTGATTCAATAGCAAGCAGTAAAACATTTAAGCTGGCAGATTATGGAATTGGATCCCATGTTTCGTCCTCGTCTCGAATTATTGCTCCAGCAGAGATGAGGACAGCTTTATTTGCTTCAAGGTCTGCTTCTTTGTTGTTGCCTCTCAACACATGATAGTAGCTCAACTTTTTAAACAATTTCCCCAAAATTCTGATTCTGGATATCAGCCTTGCCAATCTAAGATCCCGAGGGGAGGAGTTTGTCACCATAATTTTGATTATCACTTGGGAATCCCCAAAAACATTAACCTCCTTGATTTCAAGATTCAAGAGCGATTTAAGGCCTTGAAGGAGGGCCAGAGCCTCTACTTGAACGCTGGAGTTGATCCCCAGACCCCATGCAAAGCTGTGGATCAAAACACCTTCAGCATTTTTTACAATACCTCCTGCTCCAGCCCTTCCTGGGTTACCCTTTGATGCCCCATCAAAGAAGAAAGAGTGCACCTGTTGCTTGGAGATCCATTCTTGAAACTCAGCATTGTTCTTCCCCCTTATTTGTCAATCTTCAATGAGGGAAATGTTGCTGGTGGCTTGAAGAAGTTGCAGGTTTAGGGAGGTACCCCAGACTGAATCTATTTGAGTGAGATTTGAGGCATCTTTTTGATTATCCAAGCTCTCCTTTAACTGGAATTTTATCTTGGCCGCCACCACCTTGACATCATGCTTAGTATCTCTAAAGATTCTACTGTTTTGCTCAAGCCAGATCTGCCAGCAGCAGATTTTGGGGAGGGCAGATCACGCCTTTTTAATCACTTTGTTTTTGGGTGGAGGATCGGGGTAACCGTTCTGCCAATTTGCAAAAAGATTAGGAATAGAGGAGGGAAGGACAAAATTGGGGTTCCAGTAATCCATCAGCTCGCTCCAAACCTGCACAGTGAATTTACAATTCAAGATCAAGTGTGTGGCACATTCCACATTTTCTTTGCACAATGAGCACCTGGACGGACCATGGAAACCTCGTTTCTGCAGTTTGTCATCTGTAAGAATTTTCTTGTGGCAAAGAAGCCAACAGAACATGTCGATTTTAGGCAGAGAGTGTAGACGCCAGATCACAGTCCAAGGGGCAGGGTCCGGGGGGACGTGAGGCCTCAAGGAGAGCTTTGCGTAGCCTTGGGCTACCGTGTAACCTGCAGCCAGTGAACCCCAGCCACGCGAATCTCTTCTGCGCAGATGAATGGGGGAAATACCGTTCAGCATGGAGCGAAGACAATTGCAATCCTGAAGGAGCTCCGGAGGCACGTCAAAGAAATTCCAGCCTGCCCAATGCGTCCCATCCCACGTGGAGATATCCCACAGCGTAGTTTTCCCAGCAGAAGTCAACCAGCAACGAATCGCGTTCAAAGAGGAATAGTCACCAATTGGATCACGACCCAGAATACGATCTGTCCAGATATTTATCTTCTTACCGTTTCCAGGAATCCAAAAGGCGTTGGAGCTGATCAGGGGGGCAGCTTTGAAGCAGAGTCTAGCAAAGGGAGAGACGCCTTGGGGGAGAGGACCATCCAGGCATCTGAGCCTCTTGCCTTTAAAATATTTCTTCCAGAGAGTTAATTGGGCCCAGCAAGGCTTGGGCGCAATGATTCTCCAGAGCAGCTTGGCTCCCATGGCTATGTTCTGAAGAGAGAGATTCTTGAAGTTTAGCCCCCCCTCCCTCAGCGGTTTGGAGATAGTCTCCCAGTTAACCAGAGGGAATTTCCTCTCATTATGTTTGCCCCCCTTCCAAAAGAAGTTTCGAATATGCTGTTTCATTTTCTAAAGGATGCCAATTGGGGCCAATAGAACAGAGAACTGAAATAGGGGAAGACTGCAAAGGACAGCTTTGATGAGGACAGACTTGCCCGCAATATTGAGCCAGGTGAGCCCCCAAGCCTGGAGCTTATTTTTGAATTTTTCCACTTGGGGGAGCCAATCCTTACTATAGGCCCTCTTGAGGAAGATAGGAAGCCCAAGGTATTTGAAAGAAGTCCAAGCTGAAGAGGCTGCAAAGCCAAAACACCTTGCAATGGAACTGAGCAAGCTGGGAGGAGTATTCCAACTGTAAATATGGCATTTCCCCTTGTTGAGGCTACTTCCCGACACCATACAATATTCGTCTATAGCTTCTTTAAAGCTGTTGGCTGAATGTAGTGTTGCAGCCCCCAGCAGCAAAGTATCATCGACGAAGAGGGCGTGGTTGATGCTTTTAACTCCTCTGGCAATGCAAAGCCCTGTGATCTCCTGCTCTTGCATTTTCTTGTTTAGATAGAAACTGATAACGGAGGCCTGGAGGACAAACAGAAGGGGAGAAAGAGGGCAGCCCTGTCTTAGTCCTCTTGAGGCTTTGAAGAATTCCGCTGCTCCGCCATTAACAAGGGGAGCAATCCAAGGCTCTGAGATACAGGCCCGAATCCAGTTTATAAAGTTCTCCCCAAATCCAAATTTTTTCAGAACATTCAAAAGGAAACAATGCCTGACTCGATCGAAGGCATTGGCTAAGTCCAGTTTGACAACCATACCTCTTTCCTTACGCTTCTGGCTTGAGAGAATTGCCTCTTGAACCAAAATGAAATTGTCCACTAGCTGTCTACCGTGAATAAAGCCCCCTTGATTTTCAGGAATGATTGTGGGGAGAAGATATTTCAGCCTGTTTGCTATTACTTTGGTGATCAACTTATAACCAATATTACAGAGAGAGATGGGGCGAAATATGTTGAAGGAATTGGCGCCTTTCTCCTTGGGGATGAGAGCAAGGAACGCAGAGTTTGTGCTACCTCCTAATTTCTGACAGTCTTGGGATTTTTGAACCATTTTGTAGAGATATTTTTCCACAATGTGCCAACAGGATTGCAGAAATCTGGCGGTGAATCCATCCGGTCCTAGTGCTTTGTCAGGATCCATGGCAAAGAGAGCATTCTTGACCTCAGTCTTGGTGACTTTGCTTCTAGAAGATGGTTCATCTCAGCAGAGATTGAAGGGGGGACCCAGTCCAGAAGATCAGAATTTTGAATCAGATTCGCATCCTCACTGTACAACTTCTGGAAGTGAAGAAAAGCTGCTCGTTTAATGCTTGCAAAATCTTTATGATTGGAATTTTCATCCTTAATCTCAGATATGGTGTTGAAGCATTTTCTGGCTTGAGTTTGCTTGTGAAAGAAAGAGGAATTTATGTCTCCCGCTTTAAGCCATAGACAACGAGACTTAATCCTCCAAAACTCTTCTTCTGCCAGGCAGGCTTTGTGGAAGTGTTGTTGGAGTTGAATCTCCTTATCGAGGATTTCTCTAGTTACATATGCCTCTTCCGAAAGGAAGTGGTGTGCTTCCAGTTGAATTTGGAGATTTTTCCTTTCAGCTGCTGGGTTAGAAAGAGTTTTGGCCCAGCATTTTAAGGCAGCTTTCGTTCTTCTGAGTTTTTCTTCCCACACGAAGAAGGGTGATCCATTGACTGGCTGAGACCAACTTTCTTTGACAATCTGTATGAAATTGGATTCCTTGACCCAGAGGGGGCTAAATCTGAACGGAATGGGGCCGAGGTCGGGGTGAGCATGGAGATCAAGCTTGATAGGCTTATGATCAGATATGCTGCAAGGAAGGATTTGCATACTAGCATCTAAACCAAGCAATAGAAAGGAACTTTGTACAAAAAATCTATCCAGTCTTGCTGCTATGTGACCAGGGCCTACTCTTTTGTTTGACCAAGTGAACTTACCTGAAGAGGGCTTGATGTCCAGCAAATCCCAATCTTGCAGAAGATCCTCTGCCCATTCCCTCGCCGGATCTCGCACAATGCAACCTCCTCTCTTTTCAGAGGAGTGCAATGTGAGATTGAGGTCACCTGCAATAATGATGTTGTCAAGGTTCCCTAATTTTGCCTGGCTTCTTATAGAGTCCCAACAGGCCTTTTTTTCTCCAGCATTGACCGGTACATATACATTAAAGAGACAAAAGTATTCTTTAGTGACAAGATGCTGCATTTTTAGGAGCAGCCAGTGAGTGTTTGAAATTTCAGAAATTAACGAGAACTTGTTATCATTCCAAAGAGTGCCTAACCCTCTAGAGGCTCCTCGGGCTGAGACAGCTTTTGCTTTGCTTTTACTCCAGATTCTTTTACTTGTTTGGAGGAAGTCTGCTTCCTCCATCTTAGTCTCCTGGATAAAGAATATGTCCGGGGCTTCTATTCTTATTAAGTTTCTTGTTGCCTCTTCCTTGATCTTGCTCCCCATACCCCTACAATTCCAGGAGACCATTTTCATTATTTACCTTTGTTCTGTTGGGCTCCCTTGGAGCCTTGGGGCTGGTTTCTCACCATCTTCGGCTTTTTTGCTAGTAGCTTCTCCAGAGTTGGTTGGCTGCCCTGTAACTTGTCCTTGTACGTTTCCTACTCTCTTTTCTCCTGATCTATTTTGCGACCTCTTGTGGATCTCCTAACAGAAGCCTGAGAGTCGCCTATTTCTCCTTCCTCCTCCGAATCTTCTGACTCTAGGTCCTCTTCCTCGACGTCAACAGGTATTCCTTTTGAGCTTTCTGCAACACTTGCATCTTTGGAAGACATAGAGGGAGTCCCTTTGACCGGGGATGTTGTCTTTTGAACCTCCACCTCCTGGGTGTCCTCTTGGTGCTGTAGGTTTTAACCCTGAACAGAAATTATCTACACACGAATCTTATAACAGAAACTAAACAATAGCAAGAGCATAAAACATAAAACAGATAAACACAGAGATTTTTCCCCTGGATCCCAAATCGGGACAACCAGCTTGATTTTTCATTATAATCCTTTTAGTGTTACAACACATATATATACATGCCAAAGCATACATAAACCCCAATCCATTAACCCTGGATTAGAACATAACCGTATTTCCCTTGACCGGATCTACAAAATACTAGGGGCCGAAAACCATCAAACCCCAAAACCATGTGCAAAACCATGGGCGGATCCGCCTGTGAGTGGGTCCGCACAAAAAACAAATTTTGGCCGGGGCGCTGCCCCGGACCCCAACGGTGGGGACTGCTTCACCCCTCATGACCCCCCAGCTACGCCCGACGCAACATACAACGCGTGGGGATAATCGTGGAAAGAATATAACACATACCCAACATTCTCCCACTTGTTGTTTTCTTTCCACAGGGGGCCACAGGAGAGTTTAGTCATTTGCCCAATTCTTCAACACCCATTGTTTCTCTACACCAAGAGAACTTCTGAGTGCTCACAGACTTTGTCAATGCATCTGCAACATTCTTCAAAGTGTCCACCTTTACCAGCAACACCCTTTTAGCCTCAACCATATCTCTAACAAAATGATATTGAACATCAATGTGCTTTGTCTTTGAATGATAAGCAGGGTTCTTAGCCAAGAAAATTGCACTTTGGCTATCACAGTCTATCCTTATAGCTTGCTGTATCAACCCCATACTTGAACACAATCTCTGCAACCAAACTGCTTCCTTGCTTGCATGAGTGGCTGCTATGTATTCTGCCTCTGTAGTTGAAAGAGCCACTACAGACTGTCTTTTACTCATCCAACTGACCGCGCCTCCAAATAGGCTAAACACATACCCACTTGTAGATCTTCTTTGGTCCAGATCTCCAGCCCAGTCTGCATCAACAAAACCACGAATGTCCAACATTCTTTCCAATCCTGGTCTTCCCCGGTAGCACAAGCCATAATCACTAGTGCCACGTAAATATCTGAAAACCCGCTTCACTACTGTCCAATGCTCCTTCCCTGGGTTTGACATAAACCTGCTCAATACTCCCACTGCATGTGCAATGTCTGGTCTAGTACAGACCATTGCATACATTAGGCTACCCACTGCACTTGCATATGGAACACGAGACATATACTCCTCTTCTTCTTGTGTCTTGGGACACTGTTCAGCAGACAGCTTTACACCTACAGGAATAGGAACCTTCACCGGTTTACTATCCTGCATATTGAACCTCTGCAATATAGTCTCGACATACTTCCTCCGGTTTAACCAGAGCTTCCTCTTTGCCCGATCTCTCTTAATTTCCATGCCCAAAATATAGTTTGCAGCACCAAGATCCTTCATGTCGAATTTGGAGAACAGTTGGGTCTTCAAATCTGGATAATTTCTTTGTCATTTCCAATCAACAACATATCATCCACATACAAGACCAAATAAATAACACGGTCACCAATTAATTTAAAATAAACACAGTGATCCTCCTTGCTTCTCGTGAAGCCAAGTCCCCGTATATAGGTATCAAATTTCTGATACCACATCCTTGGTGACTGTTTTAACCCATACAGAGACTTCTTCAACCTGCATACCAGTTCTTTCTTACCCTTCACCATAAAGCCTTCAGGTTGCTTCATGCAGATCTCCTCTTCTAGATCCCCGTGAAGAAAAGTTGTCTTCACATCCATCTGTTCTATCTCAAAATCAAATGCAGCAGCAACAGATAAAAGTAATCTAATAGAAGTAACCTTGGCAACAGGAGAAAAAAATATCACCAAAATCAATTCCCGGCACCTGGGAATAACCTTTCGCTACCAACCGAGCTTTGTATTTCTCCACCTTGCCTTCTACATTCATCTTCTTCTAAACACCCATTTGCTCCCAATGGGCTTCCTTCCACGCAACCCCACCGCATCCCATGCATCGCTTTGTGTGCAAGGATGCCATTTCATCAACCATGGCCTCCTTCCAGAGTTTTCCATCCTCTTCAATTTACCGCTCCCCGACAGCTTTCCGGGTTCATCATCGCTAGAGCCAAGGCAAAACCCTAAATGCAGCGTATGGACTATACCTTTCTGGTTGCCTTCTTTCCCGAACTGATCTTCTCAAAGCTGGAGTTTGTGGCTCTTCATCTTCTGAGTCTTCTTCTATTGTAGAGTCTGATTCATCTTCCTTTAGCTCAAACTATATCTTCTCAGGTTACTTTGGTAGGAATTCATGTTTAACAACATTTTTCACTTCTCTAAACACCACATCTCGGTTGTACACAACCTTCCTTGTTTCTGGGTTCCAAAGTTTGTAACCCTTTAAACCATCCTTATACCCAATAAAGATGCACCTTTCAGATTTATTATCCAACTTGGTCCTTTTCTCCTTTGGAACATGTACATATGCATCACATCCAAATACCCTTAGATGTGAAAGAGAAGGTTTCTTACCAATCCATACCTCATGTGGGGTCTTATCCTCCAACGCTGATGAAGGTGATCTGTTAACTAAGTAACTTGCAGTCTCCACTGCTTCTGCCCAGAATTCTTGTCCTAACCCGGTACCACTGAGCATGCTTCTAGCCTTTTCCATCAGTGTTCTGTTCATTCTTTCTGCAACTCCATTTTGCTGAGGTGTGTATGGAGTAGTCTTCTGCCGTGCTATACCACACTTCTTACAGAACTCTTCAAATTCCTTCTTGCAGAACTCCCCACCATTATCTGTCCTCAATGCCTTTATCTTCTTTTCTGTCTGGTTTTCCACCAGAGCCTTAAATTCTTTAAATTTGTCAAAGACTTCAGATTTCTTCCTCAAGAAATATATCCATGTATTCCTCGAGAAGTCATCTATGAATGAAACATAGTACACAGACTTTCCCAGTGATGGAACTGACACAGGCCCAAACACATCACTGTGCACAAGTTCTAATATCTTGTTTGCCCTCTTAGTACCAGAAGGAAAACTCACCCGATTCTGCTTCCCATATACACAATGTTCACAGAAATCGAAATCCAGAGAACAATTAGACATACCTTCTACCATACCATATCTGTGCAGTATCTGAAGGCCCTTCTCTCCAATATGTCCAAGCCTTTGATGCCATAACATGGTCTTTTCTCCAGAGACAGCTAGGCTTTCCGCTCCACTTTCAGAAACCATAGAACTATTACACCCATCAATAACAGTGCTACCTTGTAGCTTGTATAGAGTTCCAGTCCGAACTCCCCACATTAGTACCAGTGCTCCCCGAACCATTTTGCAGGAATCTTTCTCGAATACTGTTTTTACACCTGCATCATCCATCTTGCTTACAGAAATCAAATTTCTAGCCAATGTAGGAATATGCAGAACACCAGGAAGTGTTCTAATCCTTCCACCTTGCAGCTTCAGCTTGACCTTTCCACGTCCGATGATTCTAGCCCTCCTATCATCCCCTAGGAAGACATCACCACCATCATATTTCTCATACTCGCAGAACCACTCCCTATGGGGAGTGAAGTGAAAGGATGCACCTGAGTCAATCAACCATGACTTATGATCTACATGTGTATTTGAAGAAGAAGCCAAATACACATCCCCACCTTCATCTGAGGTGGTTTTTGCCTCTGCAGAAGGAGCTTCATCAGATCCCTTTCCTTTCTCAGAAGCTTTAGATCTGCATTCCTTTTTGTAGTGTCCTTCCTTTCCGCATTTCCAGCACACCTTTACAAACTTTCCAGGAGATTTAGATCTCCCTCTAGATTTAGATCTCCCACTCGAAACCTTATTCTTGTTTCTGTTCTGCGACCTTCCTCGTACAGATAAGGCATCTCCATTCTGACCCTCCATATTTCTCCGTCTCATTTCCTCCGACAGCAAGGCTGAGACAATGTCATCAAAATTCAAGGTAGTTGTATTGCTACCTATTGCAATAACCAGACTGTCCCATGAGTCTGGTAGAGAGAAAAACAAACTGATGCACTTATCTTCATCCGAGATTTTAATATCAATATACGACAGCTGACTTACCACAGTATTGAAGGCGTTCAGATGCTCTGTCACCGAGTCTCCATCCTTCATCCTCAGGTTATACAGCTTTTTCCGTAGGAACAACTTATTCACCAAAGACTTAGATTGGTACAAAGTCCCAAGTTTTTCCCACAAATTCTTCGCCGTAGCTTCCCCAGATACATTCAACAATACTGAATCTGAGACACACAACCGTATTGTTCTCTTAGCCTTCCGATCCAGTTTCTTCCAGTCTTCATCTGACATTGCCGTTGGTTTAGTACCTGGATCTACCGCGATCCACTGATCTTTATCCACCAGCAGATCCTCCATCTTGAGCTTCCACAACTCAAAACTCTGACCATTAAATTTCTCGATCTCTATCTTTCCGCCGCTCGCCATACTTTTTCACCGCAAGAATCGATCCCGCAGATCTCCCACTGCACAGGGTCTACCACAGGCCCGAGCAAAAAACCCTCAACAACAAAGGCGTCCCCTTGAAGTCGAAACAACTCTGATACCAAATGTAGGTTTTAACCCTGAACAGAAATTATCTACACACGAATCTTATAACAGAAAATAAACAATTGCGAGAGCATAAAACATAAAACAGATAAACACAGAGATTTTCCCCTGGATCCCAAATCGGGACGACCAGCTTGATTTTTCATTATAATCCTTTTAGTGTTACAACACATATATATACATGCCGAAGCATACATAAACCCCAATCCATTAACCCTGGATTAGAACATAACCATAGTTCCCTTGACCAGATCTACAAAATACTAGGGGCCGAAAACCATCAAACCCCAAAACCATGTGCAAAACCACGGGCGGATCCGCCTATGAGTGGGTCCGCACAAAAAACAAATTTTGGCCGGGGCGCTGGACCCCAACGGTGGGGACTGCTTCGCCCCTCGTGACCCCCCAGCTACGCCCGACGCAACATACAGTGCGTGGGGATAATCGTGGAAAGAATATAACACATACCCAACAGGTGCGATCTTAGGAGTTCAAACTTGTTTTCAGGAGCGGACTTAGACGGGATCTGCTAAGAAGAGGCCTGTTGGGGACCTTTGCCACTAGGGCCTCCCGGCTTTTGAGCCTTATGGGAGGTTTTGGAGCGCTTGACTTGATTCCATCCGTCCTCCTTCCCTTGCACAACCTCATTGTTGGATGGACAGCCTCTGGCGAAGTGGCCATAGACATGGCATTTTCGGCATTTGAAGGGCAGCTGCTCATAGTCCAGTTTCTGCACATGCGTCCAGCTTCCGACTTTGATTTTGATGGCCTCTGGTAGCCCAACCTCCAGATCTACTTCCACGCAGATCCTAGCACAGTCATACTGGTCCTTGTTGTTTGCTCGATCGATGAACTTCCCAAGGGCATTTCCAATATGCATCAGAGAATCCCAATTCTAGCAGTGAACTGGCAGATTTGGGAGTCTAACCCACACCGGGACTGCTTTGGGCACATCCACAACAGGATCGAAGTCTAGAGTCCACTTATTTAGATACAAACCCTGGGGCCCATGAAGTAGGGGTCGTTCTGGAAGATCAGATCTTTGTCATCTTTTGAAGTGAACTCGAAGAGAAAGTAACCTCTCCCCAAAAAATAAGAAGTAACGCTTTCTTTGATCAGAGGCGCCCAGTTTCTGTTGACCCAGCTCTTAGTGGTTTTGGGAGATGGACAAAGCCCTATGAACTGGCCTATGAGAGCTCGTTCAGCCAGTGATAAAGCAACCTGAATCAGAGTCTCTGCTGGAAGAGAGATCTCAGGTATTTCATCAATTTTCTTAACAAATTTCGCAGCTTCAACATTCTTCTTCTTAGGAAGCCCTGCCAATAAGCGATCGAAAGCCTCAGCTGAAGAGGGTGGGGGAGGGGGACGAGGCCCCTGGGGAGAGCCCAGCCCCTCCATGGGCGCAAGCCCTAGCAAGAACGCGGCTCGGATCAAGATGCGCAGGCAGCAACGCGTTCGCTCCAGCGCACAGTAGAAGCTTCTAGTCTTCGACACCTATGTAATGTTAGGAGTAGTGTTCCTTATTTTTAGAAGAGATGGACATCTGAAAAACTAACAATAAATTCCTCCATTTACTTTTGAGAGTTGTGCTTGGAATACCATTTCAAAAAACAATAGTATCTATACCTAGTTTCTTTAGAAATTCTCTCCATTAATTCCCTTCAATTCCCCTATTTTTAAACCACCTCTCGCCAACCCTGGGTAGTTTAGTCACCTCGGCCATGAAGGATTTTTTCACCATGATTTTGATGTCCCCGATTTCTTCTTTGGTTCCATCAAAGGCTTGAGAAAAATACTTGGTTACCCCTCTATCATAGCCATCAATTTTTTCTATAAAATTAAACCACTGCACTTGTTGTAGCATCTACTTGACCTGTGGGTATCCTTCTATAAACTTCTTTCCATTCGGCTTTGTTCTAAAAATTACTCCCATGATGGTGAATTTTTACTCCATAATTGCTTCTTTAACAGGGTTTCAGAATGGTATTAGGTTAAGGAATATGAGTATGGACAAGAGAGTGAAATGGAAAATGGAGATGAGTGAAACGAATCTTTAGAAAACAGGGTATAATGGATATGAGTGAGCGGAGTTATCAATGAAATAGCGTTTCAAAAATGAAGTGTTTGCAAAATGATGAATGAAAAATGGGATTTCATGGCTAAATTCATTGATATGACATGATATTTACAACTCAGTCACAAGTTAGGACAATAATAATTATTTAGAATGGCAATATAATGTTTATATTATTTCATAATCCTAATGTTTTTACCTTTATTATTAAATCCAATATTTACATACCTTCAATCTTGTGATTCTATTTTTTTATTTTTTTTCCATAGGAAAAATCGTAATTTTATTAATGGTAACAAAATTACAAGTTGCATCAACATAGAAAAAGTATCCAACACCTAGTCGAGACTGGTGTTTCAAAAATCATGCAAGAGACCATTAATATACATTTTGGGAGAGAAACTAAGTTTTTCTCCCTTTCTTTTTTTCTACCTTCGCCATGCTCCTTGAGATGACAAGGGGGAGACAAGGGCGAGCTGATTCTATTTTGCTTCCCCATTGTCCTTGTCTGATTCATAAGTGTCTGATGAGTGATGTTGTTTATTCCCACCAACGTATGTAACAATTGGATCCTTTGCGGGTTGGTATTGATGTGTTTGTATTTCAAAAGGATCTTGTGGTTCTTTTTCTTGTGCATCCGAGATGATTGTTGATTGTATGTTCTGATATGGATTGGGTACTTCCGCTTCTTCTTCTATCTCCCCCTTTATGTCACCGAGAAGAAATTGCCATCCTTTGGGTGCTTTTCTGGCCTTCTTCTTTCTTCGGTTATCTCTCTTTGCTTGTGGGCAGGTATTTTGCATATGACCGATCAACCTACAAATTCTGCATCTGAAGGCAGTGTTTTCATAGTATAGATGTTGCATCCATTTTTGTTGTTTATCTACCAATTGAATGCTTTCTGGCAATCCTTTGTTGAGATCAACTTCCACACAAATACGTGCGAAAGTGAATATTCTTTCCCCTAGTCATTGTGTATCTATTTTCTTTTATCGCCCAATGACGTTCCCAATGCCTTCAAGGACGTTGTCATTCCATAAATGTAGAGGTAGGTTATACACCCTGACCCAAACTGGCATTCTGGAAACTACCATAGTGTTTGTGCCAAAATCTGGAAACCATGGGGTAATGTATAATCTCGTATATCCCCAAAACCACAGACTCTCCTGGAGTATGTAGTCTCTGATTTTTTAGTGTTGGAATTTTACTTTGAAGAATCCTTTGGAACAAAGATGTATTTCGCACTCCATGGTCAAGTTTTTGAATATCCTATGAAATAGGTCCATTGGTTTGGGCCAAAAACTACTGAATCTAAATATCAGATCTTGGGCTTCATATGTTTTTCGATGTTCCCCTGTCTCAGCTATGTCTATGGCTGATTTAGGAATATGATTCAGTTGCTCAACTATGTAAGGCTTAGGGGCATTTCCTTCTGGTTCTGTAGGGGGGTTGTTTTCTTGTTTCCCTGTAGTATGTTCTTGTAGGGGGGCCTTGTTTTGTTGTTTTCATCCTTTAAGGTGTTGCCTCCCTTTCTTCCACCAAGGTTTTTTTATCTGCCCTGTTCCCCTTCTCCTCCTCCTCTTAACCAAAGGTTGAGAATAATGGTGGAACCTGTAGCTATAGAGCATTTCTTTATGGGTATGCGGTCTTGCAGAATTCTACCTTCATATAGCAGTGATTGGATTTGAACTGGGTATCACCGGGCTTGTTTGTTTTTAAGTTTGAGGTGTATCACCAGTTCTGAATCATCAATCCATAGTACTATACTTTTCCCCGTAGGGGTTCTAACAATAAATTGAAATTTGTTTGAAATTACCTGATGCGTGGATATTGGTACCCTTTTTCTTCTTCACGCCTAATCCATTTCTGAGACCTTCTGCAATGGGATGCTCGGTTTCCCATGTGGATGAAGGTCATGTCCGAAGCTTAACAAGGAGTCTGTATCTGTCAGGGGGCGGCAGAAGCATTTTTGTTGGCAGCCACCAACCAAAGATGCGAATAGGCCCGTGACCTCGAGAGGCATGTCACCCAAAAAATTCTTAAGGTTAAATAGGTAGCGCGTTCTGTGATTGGAGAAATATTTTGCAGGCTCTTGCCCCTGAAGTTTGTCTGTTGATCTTCCAGGCGTCGTCAAGTGCCTCCAGCGAGTGCATCCAGCGATTTTGGTTACTAATATTCTAGCCGTTGTCCTCTTCTGCCATAGAAAGCCTCAATTGATGGGTTCCTGAAGGTTGGGGTTGATTATTCGTTGTTTTGTCAATAGTGGGTCTATGGGATCCTATCCCTTCCTACAAGCAAGGTTGTGGCAGCAGATGAGGGTTCTTTGGTTTGTGTCTGAAGGAGCCATGAACCCCGAGCAGCCACCTTCACGAAAAACCCACGTCACTCCACCGATATTGAGCAGCCTACCTCCACGGCCGATGACCCCCAATTCGTATGTTCGATTCCTGTTCATGGCACTCAAGTGAGGGGCAACTGCATTGCTGCAAGACCTAGACCTGCAAACCCTAGCGACGCTCGACATTTTCGCTTCCAATAAAAAATCTCAAAATACTTCTTTGAAGCACATTATAATTCACTATGATTCTAATACTTAATGATTCTTGTTGAATTGTTCTCAGGTGCTTCCAAATGTAGGCTTGATCATTTCCTTCTGCTAAATTCTTCGATAATTCGAGTCAGTGATTCTTGTCAATATCAACTGTAGAATTTTGTCAAAGCTGTAGATTCCCAGCAATTTTGTAGCTACTTATTTTGAAAATAAAAAGAGGGACACAAAATAAGTGGGACTATAATAGGAAAGAAAACATAAGGTGCCAAGAATTATTGGTTTTCATCCTATACTTTCTGTATAAATATGCCAACAATGTTGGTTTTCATGTTTATACAATTATTGTTTTATTTTATTTTTTATTTTTTTGAAAACAATTTTTTTTTTGTGAGTTAAGTTGGAGAGGAATGACAATCCTTTCTAACCACCTTCAGATCAATGTTTTCTTGCAGATGTTTATCAAAGAGTAATTCCCAATCTCGTGCATGAAATTTCCTTTCTTTTATGAACCAGTTATGCCATTTGGATCTTTGTTGTTGAACTATGTTATTTCTTTGAATAGAATCTTGTATCATCTCATCAAGTTCATCTAACTACTCCATTATTTGTTTTTGTGTGTGAGATAAATCAAGACCCAATTTGACATTTATCTTAAAATTCCTTATTTGGAATTCAATGGGAAATAGGACTTGCTTCCCATAAAAAAGTTCACAAGGAGTATGTCTTGTGGTGTTCCTCCATGTGGTACGATATGCCCATAAAGCTTCTTGACGCTTTTTGCCCAATCTCTTCTATGCTGATGCACAATTTTGGTAAGAATCCCTTCAATTACTTTGTTGGTGGATTCCACCTGTCCATTTTCTTATGGATGATATGGAGTGGACTTTCTATGTTTTATTTTATATTCCTCCATTATCTTCTGTACCAACTTGGATGTAAATTGAGTACCTTGATCTGTCACAATTTCCCTTGGGACACCAAAACGAGTAAAAATATCCTAAAAAGGAAATGAGACTAGAACATTTTTAGTAGCAAAAGGAAGTGCTTTAGCTTCTACCCATTCTATATCATAAACAGTGCAAACAGGAATGTACCTTTTTTGTCTTGATGGTGGATTAATAGAACCAAAAAAATCTAGAGTCCATTTCTCAAAAGGTTCAATGAGTACCTGAGGTTGTAGAGAAATTTCATTTGAAGGAACATGGTTCCCCATTCTTTGATAACTATCACATCTCTTAAAATATTTTTTTTGAATCCTTAAAGAGAGAATGCCAATAATATGATAATATAAGGACTTTGTAGGCAATTATTTTACCGGAAAAATGTCCTCCACATGGTTCATCATGACATGCTTTCAATATTTTTGGTACTTCATCATCTCCAATACATCTTTGAATGATTAAATATGGTCTCATTTTGTACAATTCTTCATTGATCCATGAGTATGATACACTAGTTTGAATTACATTTCTTTTTCATGAGGAGACATATATGATGGTAACTTCCCTATAGCCAAATAATTAGCAATATCTGCAAACCAAGGAGATTTAATAGATACTGAAAATAGGTATTCATCCGGAAAATCATCTTTTACGGGAGTATTATTATTGTTATTTTGGATTCTAGATATGAAATCAAGAACTATGTTTTGTTTTTCAGGTCTATCCAAAATAGTAATATTAAATTCTTGTAACAAAAGTAACCACCTTGTGATTCTACCATTTGTAATTGATTTATTCATGAGATATTTAATTGTTGAATTATTTGTGTGAATAAAGGTTTCATAACCAGTGATATAGTGTCTAAACTTGTTGAGGGCATGTACAACTGCTAACAACTCCTTTTCAGTAACAATATAATTTAACTCTGCAAGTGTTAATTTTTTACTTATATAGTAAATGGCATAAGGCGTAAATTCTTTTTCTCCTAACACAAATCCCAAAAATGTATCTGAGGCATCAGTTGACATATGAAAAGGTAATTTCCAATTTAGTCCTCTCAAAAGAGGAGCTTTGGAAAATTTTCCTTGTAATGTTTCAAAGGCTTTCTGGAAGTCAGACTTCCAAGTGAACTCACAATCCTTTGTAAGTAATTTGAAAAGTGTAGAGGCAATCTTGGTAAAGTTTTCTATCAATCGTCTATAGTAACCAGTAAAACCAAGAAAGCTTCTAATAACTTTTCGGAAAATAGGAACTGATAATTTAGAAATTACTTTTACCTTAGATGCACCCACCTTAATTCCATCTCCTGAAATATGGTGGCCTAAAACAATCCCCTCAGTAAACATCATAAAATATTTTTCATGACTTAATGAGAGATTTTCTTCTTTACTTTTAATAAGAACTTTTTCTAAATTCTTAAGGGCTTCTTCAAAAGAATTTCTATAGAAAGTAAAATCGTCCATGTATACTTCCGCACAATCATGAATTAGATCAGAGAAAATTCCCAGTACTACCCTTTGGAATGTTGTTGGTGCATTACATAATCCAAAAGGAAGTACTCGATAAGCATAAGTTCCCCATGGGTAGGTAAAAGTTCTTTTAACTTGATCTTGTGGAGCAACTTGAATTTTCTTATATCCACTAAATCAATCCAGAAATGAAAATTATTTATTTCCTACCAATGTGTCAAGAACTTGATCTATAAAAGGGATTGGAAAATGCTCTTTTAAGGTAGCTTTATTCATTTCTCTGTAATCAATGCATACTCACCATTTTCCATTCTTTTTTGGAAAAATTACTCATGGTGAGACCCATTGACTATTAGATATAGGCTAGCTGAAATTCACATTTAAATTTTTTTGTAACTTCCTTAAAATTTTCCCTTAAGTTTGAATTCATCCTCTTTTGTGGTTGCGTAATTGGTCTGGAGTTTTCTTCAATATAGATGTGATACATACAAGTTCCAGGGCTAATTCCTTTCATATCAATGTATTCCCATGCATAAGCAGAGGAATGTTCGGGTAGCATTTTTATTAATTCTTTCTTTTGAGATTCCTCTAGGTTATCATTAACATTCAAAGTTTTTCCACGAAAGAGTTCTATCGAAGCATTGCCAAATTTTTCCATAGAATGTAAATACATTTGACAAGATGATAGATATTCAACATTACATTGCTCTTGAAAATATTGACTAGATTCACAATATAAGGAAGATTCATTAAATTTAAGATTTGATCTTCTTGATCTATTTGTGAAGTAGCAAAAATTGATCGTATATCAATATTATATTCTATCCATTCTTCAATTTCTACTTCTAACATTTTTTTTTTTTTTTGGGGGATATAATGTGAAATTCTTTGTTGAACTTCCATAAGAGATAAACATATCACCAGATCTACAGCTTATAAACTTAGCATCAACTATATCTAACCATGGTCTTCCTAGGATCAATGGAAGGCCTCCTAGATTACTCTTGGGTGTTAAGATCATAAAATCAACAGGGTGTTCCCAAGAATCTAAGCATACAAACAGATCTTCTAACACACCATCATGTTTTATAACATATATGTATGCTAGTTGTAATAATGTGGGTGTATATTGAAGATTAGGAAGTTTCAATTGGTCCAGAGTTTGTTTACTCGTGATGTTTATCATTTCTCCTAAATCAATCAATGTATTCAGTATCTCAAAACCATTGATGTGTGTTTTCACAATGGGAATTCTTAGGTCTATATATTTATGAACTGTTGTTTTTCCCATCATGATATCTGCAATTTTTCCATCCAATTGAATTCTTTTAACTTCTTTTCATTTTCTTCCACGTCTTTTAATTCTTAACTCCCTAATTGTATTTGCAAATATTGGTATTTATTTGATAGCCTGTAGCAAAGGAAATTTTACACAAACATTATTCAGTTCATCCAACATATCATAATCAGGTATCATAATTTGTTTCTCTACCCCTGTATCTATTTTTAGTCTTTCCGGAAAAGGTGGGTTTTGTACAGAAACTAGAGTTTGTTCTATAATGGGGTGGGAAGTAGGGTCGAAGGCGATCCACATTGAACACTGGATGCAGACCAAGGAATGGTGGAATACTGAGCTTGAAGACATTGGCCGCTTCAGCCATGGTGATGTTGTACGACCCATATCAAAGCGGGTGAAGCTTGTGGTGGGGTCCAACGAGGTGCTCCTTATACAAATGTAGCTACACTTTGTCGCTCACCTAGAAGTTGTGTGGCACCCGATGTTTTTTTTTTGGTAAGTTGTGATAATCTATTAATTTTGAGAACATAAAATACATATGCTACAGGCAGGGTTGGTAAGCTGCGCTTAATCGATCCCTGCCTTTGTAACGTTTTTTTTGGGATGTTGCAGGGGAGGAGGTTGGCCCAGACAAAACTTGAAAATTAGCCTTAGATTGTGCGCAGTTGCGCTAATGCATCTAAGAGCTAGAGAGTAGAAAATAACAGAAAATCCCAGCGGGAACATATGACAAAAACAAAGTAAAACTGAACAGCTCCGTAGACATTATTCATCATCATCATCATTGTAGTGCAGATTCTCCTCGTCGATGGGACAAGCAGGAGCCTGCGCAACAGCCGCTTCCACAGTAGTTTCCACTTCGTCAGCAGTTTGCTTGGGGAGATTTGCAGGAGCGCAGAGGATGGGGGAGTCTGGATCTACACCTTCAGGAGCCTTCATCCAAACGCCGTCAAATTCCATAATCCATATATTCGTATCCTCATCAACCTGCGCAGGACTATTTGGGGGAGTCGGCATGCAGTGCAGGGAGGGTGCTTTGGGAGAGGAGGTGGACCTCCTCAGGCCTCGACTTCCCCTTTGCATTGATTTCCTGGAGGATTTTGCTCGATGCTCAGGAGAAAATTGATGGCTAGCAAGGGTGGTGGACGAGGAGCCTTCAATCCATTCAAGGTGGTTATCCTCGCCGTGATGGTAACGACCCAGGAGGGCCCCTCGCTGACCACTGCGAATAGTGTGTTGGAGCATTATGGGGGGCGTAATGCACCTGGTAGAGGAGGCCGGAGTGACACTGAGGCTAGAGAGGCTACAGAGGCAGGGGGCAGGTGCGCAGAATGCAAAGAAACAAGTAGAGGGATTCTGCGCAACTCCACTTTGGGACTGAGACTTCGCAGCTTATTGGAATAAGTGAGAGTCGTGATCAGAAGGAGGAGAGCTAAATGCAACAGAGAACAAATGAGGGAGAGAAGGGGTAGAGTTCCAGAGGATAAATAGGTGTGAGGATGAAGATTGTAAGTGTGGAAATGAATGATCTTCACACGGTACTGCGTGTGGATCTCAAGCAGATGAGCAAGCATAGAGGGGTAGGCGTGGATGCATTGTTGATTATACATCATGGACATTAATGGTGTTAGCCACCTATAAAATTTGTTATATCAAAAGGTGGATAAAACATTTATGAGCCTTCAAGAAACAAGTTTTATTGCTAAAAAATGTTATCTCTTGAAGACTCTTGAAGACATCATGCCCTTGTCTCAATCTTCACTACTGTTTCCATTTAGAAATCAGAAATTATGCTGATTCCATAAGAGAAAATACTACTGCAAACACCATTTTCCCCTCCTTCCACTTCAAAACTAACCTCCATTTTTACCCCTTTTTATTCCCATGAAATTCCTCTATTTTTTTTTTTTCATCATTTCCCCTTCATGAAATCCCCTTTACAGAGTTTAAAACTTCTTTTTGAGCTCTGCCGAAACCCCCAAATCCATTGAAAACTTGGAAAAATTTCATAAAAAATAATTTTGTTTACCACAGGCTTAAGCCCCCTTGGGCTAAAGTCCTAACCACTTCCCTCCATACGCCTTGGTGCTGGAACCAAGCGCTAGCCATTCCGGTGCTTATTCCGGTGCTTATCGCATCGCAAAAATCCGAGCGCACAAATATTTTTGTCAAGTTCAAAGTTCTGATGCGATTAGCCCATTGTTTTATATCCTTTGATCGTATTATCACTCCATATAACCCGAGTGCCCACATTCAGGTGCTAAAAAATTGTAAAAATCCATCTTCGATTGATATTTTTTTTTGTTAAATCATAAAAACCCCTTTTTCCTAAGTTTGGACTAAACCCGCCACAGTTATGTTTTTTAATATATAAATGGGTAGATTGAAAGACCCGCATGAAGATTTCTGATGCGATTGAAGCCCCATTTTATAAACTCCGCCCCCCCCCCCCCACTTTACTCCATGTAACTTTGCCCAGGACCAAGAGTTAAAGTCCCATGCGCCAATTGCATCGTAAAATTCCAAATGGTTAGATTGAAAATACCAGGCCCGACTTTCCGATGCGATTGGCCCTTATGTATATAAGCCCCGGGCCCATCATTTCCCATATAATCCAAGGCCCCGCAGACGAGCACCTATTCACTTCTTATATATAAACCCGTCCCCAAAGCCAAACCTTTTTGTTTTATTAAATGTTGGTTTTCATATATAATAAAGGGTTTCCGCCGATGCAAGTTCTGAAACAATATCAACCGTTGATCTAAAGCTGATCAATGATCAACGCATAATCACATCGCAAATTTTTTGTGGAACGCGTTAAACATAATGCGACCCCCGATTGGTCAACCCCCGATGAGTTCTCCGCCGTCAATATGATCTGCAGATCGACAGTCTGCCCTCAATCGCTCCATCGCACTCCAATTTCTTTGCCCCACCGATGCCTTTGCCTCCGATTGAATATGGACCGTCCACATGTCTAGATCGCACCTCCCGACTTTGGTTTAAATTCATGCACCCCGCTCCTAATATTTTTTCGACCAATCCCAACCATTGATCTCTGCAGATCAGCAGTCCTTATTAACTCCTTCTCTGCCTTTGTATTGTTTCCATTTAACCCCCAGATTCAATCTCCGTCGTTGATTCTCACATCCAACGGCTCATATTTAATCCGACACGGCCTGCCTCCTGTGGGTCCTTCCCTCTTCAAGATTCAATCTCAACCGTCTAGATCTTAGATCAACGGTCCATAATAAAACTGCTCCCCTTGCTTCTGCCCGTGCATCTACCTCGTATCGCGTTCACTTCCCCACTGTTAGATCTAAGGCCCTTGATCTGACGGCCCACATTACATATCGCGTAATTTTTAGCGCGAAAAATAAATTCTTGAGGGTCGCGCGATATAAGTGGTTTTGAAATGCCACGTGTCAGGAGGGGACGCATATTGCGTTCAAAAAGGAAAAATCGCCTCCCCACCCTTTTGTCGCGTGAAAACAGTGGCTTTACCTCCTCGAAACCACTTTCCCTCTTTTCCCTTGTGTGTTATCGTGCGCGCCCTCCACCATTGATCTCTACAGATCAACGGCTTGGATCTAAACCTCCATTTACATATCGCCCTCCACCTTCGCCAAGGGTTTTTAAACATAAAATCTCTGTCGTTGATCTCGTGGGCTGATCTCATCCAACGGCCCACGATCATCCCGAACTCTCGAAGGCTATTTTCAATACATTTTCCTCCGAACAAAGGTTTTAAACCTTTCTCCTTGCATATTTCTGCCATTTCCATATAAAGTGACCCCTTCGCTTTATTTCCTCACGGATCGCTCCCGACCGTCGATCTTTGCAGATCGAAAGATCTAACTTATTCTTCACCCGCTTTCCTTTTTTAACCTCCCGCAAACAGATCTCCACCATTGGATGCTGCCATCCAACGGCCACGCTCCTTCCCCACAACCTCTGAAGCAGTTTACCCAATAAATGCAGGATTTCGTAATATTTTGTGTATTTTGCAAGTTTCAAATGTTTTTCCCAAAAGGAAAAGAAAGCTGAGGGTGACGATCCTCTGGACTTTTGTTTATCAAAGGGAAATAACTACAAAGGCTCTACTCCACATTTCATCAATGCTTCATGGGAATTGATGCCATATGAACCCTATGCGGCCCTGCACATCAACAAGACACACAGAAATGCATAAAATAATTAAAAGAGTATCAATGTCAAAGACAAAACACAGCAGAACAGAAGATTGAAGACAGTTTTGGGAGATTATGACTAAGATTGATTATCCAAAGCCTAATCCTCCAAATTAAAACAGTGATTAAAGAAAAATCAAAAGATCTTCAGACATAAAGGCCTCCACCGCCACAATAGAGGCCAATTGATTCCTCTCAAGCACCACAAAGCCACCTGTTGCCTCAAAGCATTCAAACAGAGACCGAAGTTATTGATCAGAAATAAGATATTTACCTCACAAACACCAAAGAGTTAATTCAGCCGAAGAACTAATTGCAAAATATCTGATGAGTTACTACAGAGATGATACAGAGCCTTAAAGTCAACAAAATATCCTATTGAGCTTAATTCTTAATGTAAAAAAATTAATACAGGGGACACATATGTAAGATTCTTCATCGAGCCCCTCAAAGGCCGAGAAGCCCTAATTCTATATTAATTTCCCTGGGAGATCTTTTATCCTCTCCCACCTCCTCATTCCTTCTATAAATACTTTTGTAGAAGATGAGAAAATGTTGGTTGCTGAACTTTGAAATATACTTGAGCCTGAGACTTCTATTTCTAAATAGTGTTCACAGGCTCTTGAAGCCCTGCTTGTGATAGATAAGTTAGTCTGAGAAGTGTAGATGGTTGCTAAACTCAAGCATTGGACTTAAAGTTGTAACTGGTTTGAAGCATCAATACAAGCTGATTTATGGGATCCTGGTCTAGGTCGACGGTGATGTTACTTCTTATTGGGAATTGTTATTTTATTTTTGTTTTCACTTTGTTCATCTTCTCTTATAAAGAACAGCAAGCATAGAGTTAGGATTTATTGTATATCAGTACCCTTCTCTAACTGATAAGATTTATCTAAATGTTTTCTTCCAAATTGTGTTATTTAGGAATGATTTAATTCAGTTCAAGCAGTCAGGAATGCTGGCGTTCGCTCGTCCTATTGTCTTAGCTAATTGTTATTCTTGAATGTTATTTTCAGTTCATGTTAAGTAGAGAGAAACTAAGGAAGATATGGTGAGCCCTAGTCCTAGTTTTATCCCCAAAGACTGTCTGAAAGTTTCCCTAAGAATGTGTTGAAAGCTGGCTAGTTTCAAAGTACTTACCATATCTTAGACCATTCTTTGTTATCTTATGTGTTTGTCTTGAAAGTTTACCAAGTAAAGCAGAGCTAGGAGAGGTTTTGTGGTGAGCCCGGCCCGCTAGTTTCTTCTCCAACAGTTGCCTCAAGTTCCCCTCTGTGTTTTAAATGTTTTTCTATTGAAATTATATCAAAGGCTGGCTAGTTTCAAAGTACTTACCAGACCATGGATTGCTTTTATGTTATTCTTAAGTGTTTTTCAAAGGCTGGCTAGTTTCAAAGTACTTACCAGATCCTGGGCTGCTCTTTGTTCTTCATTTGTTTAATTCCCCTTCTTTTGTATCATTTCATTCCATAAGTCAAAATTTAAAGAGATCCTTAGACATAGATGACTTTCCCCATGGACCACTCTTGCCCCTTGTTGTTTCAATTAAACCTTATTATGACTCCATAGCCCAATGGACTAAAACCTACAATTATCCCTCTTTTCGGCCAGAGCTTGTTCTATTTTCTTGCAACTTCACACCTTTGAAACTCTTTGCATTTAGAACTTTCCCCTCAAACAATAATCATGCTCAACCATCCAAAAACAAAATAAAACCCTCGGCCTTCATAACTAGCCTAATATCATTACCCAAAAGCTTTAAAGATAAATCCATCTTTGCACTTTATTGGAGAGATCTCTCTCCGGATTCAGGAGGGCTAGATCCTAGAATCCCAAAGTGGTTGAAACGATGTTCTCCCTGCAGTCAGACTTTTTCCAATCTTGCTGATTACAGGGAACTAACATTTCTGGCGACTCCACTGGGGATCCTTGAGTTATTTTCTTGTTGAATACTTTAAATATCTCAAAAAACCCCTTTACTCACTAAACATTTGGCATATTGGCCCGCTGAGCCACCAGCAACTAACATTTCTGGCGACTCCGCTGGGGACCTTTAAGTATTTTTTCGGCCTAGTTACCTTTAAGACCTCAGAAGACCCTTGATTCAAGAACATTTTACAGTGAGTAAAAAGCAGCCTCTTCAAGCACTACCAAACCAACGGTAATCATGTGAAACTTGTTTGAATCAGTGACAAACTAGGTAGACCCTAGGATTCTCATAAGATTTCATCTAACCTTGAAGGATCAGTTGGCTTAGCCATAAGAGTAGATTGTCTTTGTCTCATAACCGTAGCTAAGTTGTGAAACAGATTTAGGACACTCTTAACAACCAATAGGATTGAAAAATAACTCATAAAACCCAAAATATTTCATATTGGTATGTAATAAACATGGCAGTGGACCATAAAACCTTTTACCTCAAAAAGAGCTAAGAACTTCCACTTGGCGACTCCACAATCCTTAACAGACCTTGAGACTCCACTGGGAAGAACCATTATCATTGTAACATCTTTATAACTCAGTTAGAGGACTGTAAGATTTAAATTTGTGAAACAGATTAGTTAACCTCTTAAAGACTGTCATATCTGGTTGAACTTTTCTTGTTTAGTTGGGTCTAAAAACACAACATAGTGGCTCCTAGAAAGATTCATACTAGAGCCTATCCTGACCCTGACCCACCTGAGATAGTTGATAACCCAGAAAGTATCCTTAGGAAGTCTCCTACGATAAATTTTTCAATTGTTTTCAGATCACCCTTGAGAGCTAATTCAGTTCCTGAAAATCTTGCAGCTCTACACCAATCTCAAGCAGATCTAATAAATCCATTTAGAACTAGGTCTCTTGGTGATTTAGATCAGCTAGATTCTGAGTTTTCACTTTCATCTCCTGAAACAAGTGAACTTCCTGGTAGTAGAGAAACAACACCACCTGATTCATATTTCCTTTTCAATTTAGGTGTCTCTCATCCAAGATCAGCTCAGAAAACTATTCCTGGTCCTTCCACATCTGCTCATCCTACATCCACTGTCCAAACCACTCCACTTCAGCCCACTTTCCCTTTTGTTAATCCACCTCCACCACATATCATGGCAACTTGGTATGCTCCCTTAGTCCTTCCTGTACCATTAGTCAATCTTCCACAGGACTATCAGTCCAAAATTCCATTATATGATGCTGGTAATGCTACAACTGCATCATAACATGTGGATAAAATGAATGACTACTTTGACAGAAATGAAATTGATGATGATTCTGTCAAGCTTAGATTATTTGCTCAGAGTCTGGGGGGAAGAAGTAAGAAAATGGTTTAAAGTCTTAACCCCCCATAGTATGAATGATCTACAAGCCTTCCATCAAACATTCTTAAACAAATGGGAAGTGAAGAAGAATCCTCTCCAAATACTCTCTGATTACAAGAACCTCCATAGAAACACTGGGGAAAGTGTACAAGCTTACTGCACTAGATTCAATAGTGTGTATAATGCACTTCCCCCAGATCTAAAGCCTCCACAAGGCTCAACGTTAAACAATTTTCCTGAAGGGTTTGACCCTGAGATGGCCTATTAGCTGAGAGAGAGAGATCCTGCAACTCTTGAGGATATGCAAAAAGGAGCTCTTGTTGTGGAAGTTAATTTTATGGAGAAGAGAGCAAGAATGAAGAACGAGAAGAGAGTTTCCTTCAGAGAGGAATCTGCACCTTCTACTTCTAGATCAAATATGGAAAGAATGATGGAGGAGATGATGAAAAGAATGAGCATCTTTGAGAGAGCGCAAGCAAGTCAAAACCAAACTGCTCCTCAAAATAGAAACCAGAACCAAAATCAAAATTTTAGAAGGAACCAACCTCCAAACAGACCTAGGGAAGATGATCAACAGGTCACTCCTCCCTTTCATCAAAACTATGTGAGTGAGGTTGAGGAAACAGATGAGAAAGTAGAGGATGATGATATCAATATGCTGGGAGTAGATAATGATGACTTTGAGGTTCATTATGATAGAAAACAAGGTCTTTACACACCCTATGATGACAAAAGAGATGATGATGAAAGTTATTATAAAGACATGGAAAATGTCATCATAGAATCTCAAAGGGAATATGAACTTAGAAGTAAAACCAGTCATCAAACTCCCAACACCAAAACCTCTGAAAAATATTCACAAAACAGCACTGTAACCAAGCCTAAAGTTGTCAAACAAAAGGACAAAACAATAGCTGTAAATTTTGACAAAGGTGATGAGAAGGGCACTCAAAACAATGATAAACAGAGTGCAGACCTTAGTAGTGCTAACACTTCAGCTAGTACTCCTGTTAAAACCATTTTGTCAAATGTAAATAGAACAAATCAGCAAGTCGATGTTGCTGATAGAGTGGCAGTTAATAAGGCTGAGACAAGTACTTCAAAGAATCAAATTCTTTTCAGCCTGGAGAAGGAAATGTCTAAAATTAAAATCTCTGTTCCCTTGATTGAGTTAGCTGCCCAGAATGTATATAGGACCCAAATTTTGAAGGCTTTAAACATTGAAGAGAATAATGACACATTCAATTTTAATGATGACCAACCAGAGCTTATTTTTGGTCCTAAGATTGAAGGTAAGTATCAAGAGGGACCTGTTCCTCCCTTTTATGTTAGTTTAAATGTTCATGACAAAATTTTGCACAACACTATGCATGATTCCGGGGCTTCTCATAATTTACTGCCAAAAGCTGTGACGGAGAGCCTGGGTCTAGAAATCACCAGACCTTATAAAGACCTTTACTCCTTTGACTCGAGCAGAGTAAAATTTTTAGGATTAATCAAAGACCTCTGCGTTAACTTAGCATAGATTCCAGCCAAATGCCTAGTTACGGATATTGTTGTGGCTGATGTGCCCCCAAAGTATGGAATGTTATTATCAAGATCTTAGGGGGCTAAGTTACAAGGGACTATGCAGATGGACATAACATATGCGACCATCCCCGTGTTTAATCAGACAAGAAGACTTTACAAGGAGTCCCATATGCAATACACAGTTACAAGCCAGGACAGACCACAAAACTCTCCTCTGTATTCTATAAATATAGGCCTTGATTATTTTATTCTTTTTAATGATGAAACACTTAGTGAACAAGTGACTTTAACAGAACTAATGGCCAATAGAGAGGAAGAGGTAAACACCACAGAAGTGTCAGAACAGTTTGTTGCATTTGAAAACTCTAGCAAACCAAACACTGGTCTTGAACTAAAAGTCATGTATCCTTTGCTCTTAAACCTTGAGAGTCAAGAAAGCAACCCTCCACACAGTGAAAAGTCTAAGGATTTAAACAAAATTCAACTAAGTGTTGATAATCATGAACAATCATCTGAAAGCACTATAGTTGAAGAGGACAAACACCAAACAGATGAACCCGAATCTATTCCTCTGTGGAGTATGTACTTTGATGGGTCATGCACTAGAACTAATGCTGGTGCAGGTGTCTGGATATGTAACACCGAGAACAACCACACAGAGAGAATTTCCTATAGATTAAACTTTCAGTGTTCAAATAACATAGCAGAATATGAATCCCTTCTTTTAGGCTTACATTTATTGAAAAATTTAGGAGCCAAAATGGGGATTCTGAGTTAATCATTAGGCAAGTCAACGGGGAATACAACGCAAATCACCCAAGACTTAGGGCCTATCGAAATGATGTCGTGGACCTTTTAAAAACTTTTGAGGAGTACCAGATTATTTTTTTCCCAAGAAAAAGAAATATCATGGCCCACAGTTTAGCCTTTGCAGCTAGAACATGCTTAACGCCATATAAAACCAAAGAATGCACAACTCAAATAAAATTCAGACCAGTTGTTCCTGATAACAAAAAATACTGGCAAGTGTTTGATGGAGACAAACAAATAGAAGACTTCATGCAATTCAAAAATGAATTCGAACTACACAGTTCAGATTCAGATTATGAAACAGATTGAAATTCTGAAGAAAAATTTCTTGGAGAAGAAGAACCATCTCCCGAGCTTGCTAATATAAATCTACTGTCTAGCAAACTTGAGAATAGAACAGAATTGACTGTAGAGTTAGAAACAGAGGAGTTAGAAACCCTGCAGTCCAAAGATCAGAGTTTTCCTAAGGGTCTGTCCCCTTTAGAAGAGTTGTTCGATTTTAACGACGTGGCCAAGAAGCCAAAACTGGAGCCTGTAGAGACTGAAGTTGAGGAGTGTAATATAGGCAGTGAACTTAAACCAATGATGATTAAATTGTCTAAAACTTTACCATCTCACATTAAACTCAAATACATAGAGTTGTTCAAATAATTTTCTGATGATTTTGCGTGGAGTTACGAAGATCTTAAATCCTATGACACTAAAATAATACAACACAAAATCCCTCTCAAGGAAAACCAAAAACCATTCAAAAAGAAGCTGCGCAGAATAAACCCTGTTCAGTTGCCTTTGGTTGAGAAGGAAATAAAAAATATGTATGAGGTTGGTATTATTGTCCCTATTAGATATTCTGAGTGGGTATCTAATCTGGTGTCAGTTAGGAAGAAAACAGGAGAGATCAGGCTTTGTATAGACTTTATAGACTTAAACAAAGCTTCATTGAAAGACAACTACCCTTTACCTAAGATGGATCATATTTTACAAAGGGTGGTAGGGTTTAGAGGAATTTCTTTGCTTGATGGCTATTTAGGGTATAATCAGATTCTAGTCCACCCTCATGATCAATTAAAGACAGCTTTTACTACACCATGGGGCACTTTCATGTATGTGAAAATTCCCTTTGGTCTAATGAACGCTGGAGCAACTTTTCAGAGAGCCATGGACATAGCATTCTCGGAAGAACTGGGCTACTTCATCATTATATACCTTGGTGATGTTACTGTGTTTTCAAAAACATATGAAGAGCACTTAGAACATTTAAGAAAAGTTTTCGAGAAATGCAGAAAGTTTGGGATATCTTTGAACCCTAAAAAGACATTATTCGGTCTCCAAGAAGCAAAACTTCTTGGGCACATTATTTCTGAGGAGGGTATAAAGATAGATCCAAAGAGGATTGAGGCCATATTGCAAATCTCTCATCCTCTAAACATTAAGGAGTTGCAATCTTTCATTGGAAATATTAAATTTTTGAGAAGGTTCATCCCCAACTTGGTTGAGCTCCTTAGAAACATTACAAACGTGTTGAAGGAGCAAGGGGTAAAATGGACCTTGGAAGAAAAGAAGTCCTTTGAGCTGGTGAAACAAGCGTTAACCAAAACCCCGGTTCTAATAAGTCCTGATTTTTCAAAAGATTTTTATATTTTTTCATTTGCATCAAAGCATACAATAGCTGTTGTCCTTTTACAGAAAAATCCACAAGGACAAGAGTAGCCTATTGCTTTCTTCAACAAGGCATTGAGGGATGCCCCTCTGAAGTATAACATTATGTAAAAGCAAGCCTTTGCTTTGGTTAAGACTTTAAAAGATTTCAGGGTATACATCTTGCACTCACACATCATTCCCTTTGTCCCAAATTCAGTTTTCAAAGACATTCTAACACAGGACTCAAATGGTAAGAGAGGTAAGTGGATAGCTGTTATCCTTGAATATGATTTAGAGATAAAGCCCACCAAACTCATCAAAGGCCAAGGTCTAGCTAGGTTGATGGTTGAATCCAATTTTGAAGTTCTTGGTATTAATATGATTAATGCTTTAGATGATCAAGAGGAAATCTCAACTCCCATTGTTGAAAACCATTTTATGAATTCCTCTTCGTATGCTGATATTCTTTATGTTTTGCTTAAATTAAATACACCACCTGGTTTGACAAAGACAAAGGCAAGGTTCTTGAAATTGAAAGTTGTAAACTATTGCATTATAGATAGAAGTCTTTATTGGAAAAATGCAAGTGGTATATTGCTTAAATGTTTGCCTGAGTATGATGCAGAGAAGGTTAAGCACGAGTTCCATGAAGGAGAGTGTGGAGGCCATTTATACTGGAAGACAACAGCCAACAAGATCTTGAGGGCTGGTTACTATTGGCCTACTCTCTTTCTTGATGTACACAGGATGATCATTTCCTGTCATAAGTGCCAACTTTTTGAAGGAAAAATGAAGTTGCTACCCTTACCTCTGCATCCAATCAATGTTGAAGCCCCTTTTCAACATTGGGGACTTGAATTCATAGGAGAAATCCATCCACCATTTTCTGCCCAACATAGATGGATTCTCACTGCCACAGATTACTTCACTAAATGGATAGAAGCCATCCCTTGTAGGAAGGCCAATGATTCTGTCATTATAAAATTCATAGAGACTAATATTCTCTCTAGATTTGGCTGCCCTACCAAGATCATCACTGATAATGCAGCATCATTTGGATCAAAGAAGATGGTTGAATTCTGTCACAAGTATCAGATAACCTTGGGGCATTCCACAGCCTATTACCCTCGAGGTAATGGACTTGCAGAATCCTAAAACAAGAGTTTAGTGAACATAATCAAGAAACTGTTGGAGGACAACAAGAAGTCTTGGCACACAAAGCTAGTGCATGCACTTTGGGCTGACAGATTGACTTTGAAGAAATCTATTGGTATGTCACCCTACCACCTTGTGTATGGAACTGATGCAATTTTTCCTACCATCCTTGGTGTGCCATTTATGAAGTTAATTCAAGAGGTTCAGTCTGAAGATAATGACATGATCGGAAGGATAAATCAGACTATTCACCTTCAGCAAACCAGAGAGGAGGTTTATAACAAAGCATTGCAGAAGCAGGATAGCATTAAAAATATTTTTGACAGAAGAAAAAAGGCCAGCAATTTCAATATTGGGGACAAATTTTTAAATTGGGACTCAAGGAGGGAAGACAAGGGCAAGCATGGGAAATTTGACAACTTATGGCTTGGCTCGCCCTTCATTCATTCAGCTACTGGTAATAATGCCTTTTTCTTACAAGAGTTGAATGGAGCAGAATTGTTTGGGGGTCCTGTCAATGGCAGGATGCTTAAACATTACTTCTCTTGATCCATGTTATGTGTTGAAGCCTTTTTATCTTTTTTCCATTATAAATATTTCATCTACCATTGCATTCAAAGTTGGAAAAATCAAAATACAAAAACAATAGAAGAAAGAAAAGAGGGCGGGATTGAAAAAACAATAAAGGTACAACCCCATACCAAAAAAGAGAAACAAATTATGAAAGTGTGCAAGCTTAAATTCCACTCCTGAAAAACATACTCCTAATTAGTCATATTGCCTAATCTTGACTAATTAGTTTTAAATTTACTACTGATAGGATAGTGAATTCGATTTGCCAAACTGTTTAATCTTGGCTTATTAGTAGGTAGATTAGGCTAGAAATTAAAGGTTCTAATCAACTCAAAATCTGAACCAAAGGACAAGCAAAGAACAGCTCAAATAAAAGTCAAAACAGAGCTATAAAAAGATGAAGGAAGTGCTTTGAAATTTCAGATCCTAAGCCTTCCATTTTGATTTAATTTTCTGCAAAATAATATCTATGTGCAACTTGTTTTTTATGCCATAGATCTGCATCAAGTTAGACTGTTCAATCCTAACTTGTATGCTTTTAAATTTCTGTTGTAGAATTTAGAGAATAAAAATATGTTAGACTGTCTAATCCTAACATATTGGTAGATTAGGTAGAGAAGCATATGGACTCAACTGTTTAATCTGAGTTCGTGGATAAATATGGAGTAGAAATAGATTAGATTTTTTCTTTCAAAAGAATAAAATGTTGTGAAAATATTTTTCCAATCCAAGTGCACTCTAATGAAGAAAAATGTTAGATCAGTAGGATTGGGTAGGTAGAACGCTTGTATTGATGAAGTTCCATTGTTTTTTATGGCTGCTAACATTTTCCAGAGCAAAAGAAGAATATCCAAGCAAAGAAATCAGCCCAATGGATGAGGCAGTAATCAACCTCTCAGAGGATGCAAGTCTGAAGTTCTTGATGCCTTCAAGAAGGCACCATCCCCAAGTGGAGCCACTATTAGCCACCTATAAAATTTGTTATATCAAAATGTGGCTAAAACATTTCTGAGCCTTCAAGAAACAAGTTTTATTGCTAAAAAATGTTATCTCTTGAAGACTCTTGAAGACATCATGCCCTTGTCTCAATCTTCACTGTTGTTTCCATTTAGAAATCAGAAATTCTATTGATTCCATAAGATAAAATACTGCTGCAAACACCATTTTCCCCTCCTTCCACTTCAAAACTAACCTACATTTTTACCCCTTTTTATTCCCATGAAATTCCTCTATTTTTCTTTTTTCCCCATTTCCCCTTCATGAAATCCCCTTTACAGAGTTTAAAACTCCTTTTTGAGCTCTGCCAAAACCCCCAAATCCATTGAAAACTTGGAAAATTTTCATAAAAAATAAGTTTTTTTTACCACAGGTTTAAGCCCCCTTGGGCTAAAGTCCTAACCACTTCCCTCCATACGCCTTGGTGCTGGAACCAAGCGCTAGCCATTCAGGCGCTTATCGCATCGCAAAAATCCGAGCGCACAAATCTTTTTGTCAAGTTCAAAGTTCCGATGCGATTAGCCCATTGTTTTATATCCTTCAATCATATTATCTCTCCATATAACCCGAGTGCCCGCAGTCAGGCGCTAAAACATTGTAAAAATCCATCTCCGATTGATATTTTCCTTTGTTAAATCATAAAAACCGCTTTTTCCTAAGTTTGGTCTAAACCCGTCGGAGTTATGTTTTTTAATATATAAATGGGTAGATTAAAAGACCCGCATCAAGATTTCCGATGCGATTGAAGCCCCATTATATAAACTCCGCGCCCCCCCCCCCCCCCACTTTATTCCGTGTAACTTCACCCAGGACCAAGAGTTAAAGTCCCAAGCGGCAATCACATCGTAAAATTCCAAATGGTTAGATTGAAAAGACCAAGCCCGACTTTCCGATGCGATTGGCCATTATGTATATAAGCCCCAGGCCCATCATTTCCCATATAATCCAAGGCCCTGCAAACGGGCGCCTATTCACTTCTTATATATAAACCCGCCCCCAAAGCCAAACCTTTGTGTTGTATTAAATTTTGGTTTTCATATATATTAAAGGGTTTCCGCCGATGCAAGTTCTGAAATGATATCAATCGTTGATCTAAAGCCGATCAACGATCAACACATAATCGCATCGCAAAATTTTTGTCGAGCACGTTAAACATAATGCCACCCCCGATTGGTCAACCCCGATGAGTTCTCCGCCGTCGATCTGATCTGCAGATCGACGGTCCGCGCTCAATCGCTCCATCGCACTGCAATTTCTTTTCCCTGCCAATGCCTTTGCCTCTGATTGAATCTGGACCGTCCACATGTCCAGATCGGACGGTCCAGATCACGCCTCCCGACTTTGGTTTAAATTCATGCGCCCTGCTTCTAATGTTTTTTCTACCAATCCCGACCGTTGATCTCTGCAGATCAACGGTCCTTATTAACTCCTTCTCTCCCTTTGTATTGTTTCCATTTAACCCCCAGATTCAATATTTGTCGTTGATTCTCACATCCAACGGCTCATATTTAACCCGACAGGGCCTGCCTCCTGTGGGTCCTGCCCTCTTCAAGATTCAATCTCAGCTGTCCAGATCTTAGATCAACGGTCCATAATAAAACCGCTCCCCTTACTTTTGCCCATGCATCTACCTCGTATCGCGTTCACTTCCCCACTGTCAGATCTGAGGCCCTTGATATGACGGCCCACATTACATATCAGTAACTTTTAGAGCGAAAAATAAATTCCTAAAGGCTGCGCGATATAAGTGGTTTTGAAATGCCACGTGTCGGGCGGGGACGCATATCGCGTTCAAAAATGCAAAACCGCCTCCCCACCCTTTTGCCGCGCGAAAATAGTGGTTTTACCTCCTCGAAACAACTTTCCCTCTTTTCCCTTGTGTGTTATCGCGCGCGCCCTCCACCGTTGATCTCTACAGATCAACGGCTTGGATCTAAACCTCCATTTACATATCGCCCTCCACCCTTGCCAAGGGTTTTTAAACATAAAATATTTGTCGTTGATCTCGTGGGCTGATCTCATCCGACGGCCCACGATCATCCCGAACTCCCGAAGGCTATTTTCAATACATTTTCCTCCGAACAAAGGTTTTAAACCTTTCTCCTTGCATATTTCCGCCATTTCCATATAAAGTGACCCCTTCGCTTTATTTCCTCACGGATCGCTCCCGACCGTCGATCTTTGCAGATCAACGGATCTAACTTATTCTTCACTCGCTTTCCTTTTTTAACCTCCCGCAAACAGATCTCCACCGTTGGATGCTGCCATCCAACAGCCACGCTCCTCCCCCACAACATCTGAATAAGTTTACCCAATAAATTCAGGATTTTGTAATATTTTGTGTATTTTGTAGGTTTCAAATGTTTTTCCCATAAATATAAAAGGAAAAGAAAGCCAAGGATGATGATCCTCTGGACTTCTGTTTATCAAAGGGAAATAACTACAAAGGCTCTACTCCACGTTTCATCAATACTTCATGGGCATTGATGCCATATGAGCCCTATGCGGCCCTGCACATCAACAAGACACACAGCAATGCATAAAATAATTAAAAGAGTATCAGTGTCGAAGAAAAAACACAGCAGAACAGAAGATTGAAGATAGTTTTGGGAGATTACGGCTAAGATTGATTATCCAAAGCCTAATCCTCCAAATTAAAACAGTGATTAAATAAAAATCAAAATATCTTCAGACAGAAAGGCCTCCACCGCCACAATAGAGGCCAATTGATTCCTCTGAGCTACCACAAAGCCACATGTTGCCTCAAAGCATTCAAACAGAGGCCGAAGTTATTGATCAAAAAGAAGATATTTGCCTCACAAACACCAAAGAGTTAATTCAGCCGAAGAACTAATTGCAAAATATCTGTTGAGTTACTACATAGATGATATAGAGCCTTAAAGTCAACAAAAGCTCCCACCAAACTTAATTCTTAATGTAAAACATTTAATACAGAGGACACATATGTAAGCTTCTTCATCGAGCCCTTCAAAGGCTGAGAAGCCTTAAGTTTGTATTAATTTCCCTGGGAGATCTTTTATCCTCTCCCACCTCCTCATTCCTTCTATAAATACTTCTGTAGAAGATGAGAAAATGTTGGTTGCTAAAATTTGAAATATACTTGAGCCCGAGACTTCTACTTGTAAATAGTGTTCGCAGGCTCTTGAATCCATGCTTGTGATAGATAAGTTAGTCTGAGAAGTGTAGATGGTTGCTAAACTCAAGCATTGGACTTAAATTTGTAACTGGTTTGAAGCATCAATACAAGCTGATTTATGGGATCCTGGTCTAGGTCGACGGTGATGTTACTTCTTATTGTGAATTGTTATTTTATTTTTGTTTTCACTTTGTTCATCTTCTCTTATAAAGAACAGCAAGCATAGAGTTAGGATTTATTGTATATCAGTACCCTTCTCTAACTGATAAGCTTTATCTAAATGTTTTCTTCCAAATTGTGTTATTTAGGAATGATTTAATTCAGTTCAAGCAGTCAGGAATGCTGGCGTTCCCTCATCCTACTGTCTTAGCTAATTTTTATTCTTGAATGTTATTTTCAGTTCATGTTAAGTAGAGAGAAACTAAGGAAGATATGGTGAGCCCTGGTCCTCGTTTTATCCCCAAAGACTGTCTGAAAGTTTCCCTAAGAATGTGTTGAAAGCTTGCTAGTTTCAAATTACTTACCAGATCTTAGACCATTCTTTGTTATCTTATGTGTTTGTCTTGAAAGTTTACCAAGTAAAGGAGAGCTAGGAGAGGTTTAGTGGTGAGCCCGGCCCGCTAGTTTCTTCTCCAACAGTTGCCTTCAAGTTCCCCTCTGTGTTTTAAATGTTTTTTTATTGAAAGTGTATCAAAGGCTAGCTAGTTTCAAAGTACTTACCAAACCCTGGATTGCTTTTATGTTATTCTTAAGTGTTTTTCAAAGGCTGGCTAGTTTCAAAGTACTTACTAGATCCTAGGCTGCTCTTTGTTCTTCATTTGTTTAATTCCCCTTCTTTTGTATCATTTAATTCCATAAATCAAACTTTAAAGAGATCCTTAGACATAGATGACTTGCCCCATGGACCACTCTTGCCCCTTGTTGTTTCAATTAAACCCTATTATGACTCCATAGCCCAATGGACTAAAACTTGCAATTATCCCTCTTTTCGGCCAGAGCTTGTTCTATTTTCTTGCAACTTAACACCTTTGAAACTATTTTCATTTAGAACTTTCCCCTCAAACAATAATCATGCTCAACCATCCAAAAACAAAACAAAACCCTCGGCCTTCATAACTAGCCTAATATCATTACCCAAAAGCTTTAAAGATAAATCCATCTTTGCACTTTAATGGAGAGATCCCTCTTCGGATTCAGGAGGGCTAGATCCTAGAATCCCAAAGTGGTTGAAACGATGTTCTCCCTGTAGTCAGAATTTTGCAAATCTTGCTTATTACAGGGAACTAACAAATGGCAGTATGGGCTAGGTGATGATCAGGGTTAGGTGACACAATGCTTGTCTGATTTGCGTTATATCTAGTTTTGTGTGGAGCGTGTGAGGAGTTAACTATAATTGGATCTGCTGCATGTGGGGATTTGCATTGGATATTTCTGCAGTCTGCATGATTTGAGATTTGAAGTTCACTCGTGTTAGGCGTGTCACCCACATTCGGGGGTGTCGCACCCAATGTTGATCATGTCGTTGCTTGTACTTATAATTGGCTCTGTCCAATATGTCATGAACTTGTTTGCAGATGTGCTGAATGCACTCAATGAAGTTGTTCGCCTTATCAGCTTCTGATTGGACATGAGCCGAATAAGCCTGAATAGTCGGAAATTGCATGGCTACATTAATGGGACATAGTGGTTGGAATCCCAAGCCTACCTGAAAGGGGATGTGTTCGGCTGAGTTGTGGAGAGACTGGTTATAACAGTGTTATTCATAGGGAAGGCTCTCATCCCATGTGCGTGGATGTTGTGAATTGTACATGCGAAGAATGTGTATGATAATATTGTTGACGACCTCTGTTTGGCCATCAGTTTGGGGATGGAAAGTTGTGGAATTAGTGAGCTTGGAGTCCACCATTGACAAGAGGCTAGACCAAAATGTGCTAAGGAACCTGCTCTCCTGATCTGAGATGATATACTTTGGGATCCAAAAGTGCACCCACACTCGTTCAAAGAATATTTTAGCAATGGAATACGTTGTGATATTCTTCTTGCAAGCCGCCATATTGGACATCTTCGAGAATCTCTTTACGACCACGAAAACACAGTCATTTCCATGCTTATTAGAAGGAAGGCTCGACATTTAATCCATGGAGATGGATTCCCAAGGTCGACTATGGGTAGGTAGCGGAGTATAGATACCTTGCTTCTTAATGGTCGGTTTGGTAATAACACAAACAGTGCAGGATCTGATGTACTTCCCAAAATCCTCTCGAAGGTTCGGCCAATAGATATACTTCTTCAGTACGAACTTTATTTTCTCAACCCTGAAATGCCCAATGACTCGACTGTATTGTGCTTCCCAAATCATCTTGGCAGCTTACTTGAAGGAACACAAAGGTGTCCTATGTGACATAGCAGTGCATCCTGAAGGTAAAAATTTGAAACTTGTGTACCCTCAAAGAGTGTCTTGTGTGTGTGGCCGAATTTCGTATCTCTCTTATAGGGAAGCGGCCAATAAAAAGTCTCGTGCCCATAAGAGTTGAGAATGGTGGTTAGCGCCACGATCGGTGGTCGCTGAGGTATTATGCAACATTATTGGTGCTACCCTTCTTATACTTGATGTTAAAATGAAACTATTGCAGATATGTGGACCACTTCTGATGGCGATCGTTCTGCAACTCCCCTTGCATATTTATGAATTGCAAGGGTCAGTGGTCTGTCTGGATGACCGTTTCCTTCCCCAAAATGTAATGCTTCCATTTTCGGCAAGCCTACACAATGGAATACATTTCTTTTTGATAATTGGGATACTTGCAGACTGTGTTGGACAGTGTCTCACTACGATATGCCACTGGATGCCCCTGTTGAGTAAGAACTACCCCAATATCATAGTCAGAGGCATATGTCTCGATCTCAAATTTTTGTTTCAAGTATGGTAATGTGAGCATTGGGGCAAAGCAAAGGCGATGATTCAATTCTATGAATTCCTTCTGTTGAGATTCCGACCAAAATAATTTTTCTTTCACTCCTCCCTAGATTACTTGACTCAAGGACCAAGTGATATAAGATAATCCCAACATGAACCTCTAGTAGAAATTAGCAAGACTCATAAAGTTTTGAAGCTCTGTTAGAGTGGTTGGGGTTGGCCAATCCCAGATGACTTGGATCTTGGTTGGATCCACATGCACTCCCTGTTCATCAATAATGTATCCCAAATACTGAACCTAGGTCATGCCAAAAGTGCACTTCTCCAAATTTTCACACAACTTGTGATGCCACCGTGTTTGGAGGACCTATCAGATATGGTGGAGGTGCTCTTCCCAAGTCTGGTTGAAGATCAGGATGTTATCCAAGTACACTACTACAAATGAGTTGGTTAATGACTACAAGATGTCGTCCATCAACCTCATGAAGGTTATGGGAGCATTCGTCAACCCGAAAGGCATGACCAGCCAATTGAAAAAGGCCCTCCTTGGCTTTGAAGAAAATATTCCACACATCGAAGTGTTTGATTGGTACTTGGTGATACCCATACTTCAAGTCGATCTTGGTCAAATATTTCACCCCTTTGATTTGGTGGTACCTATTACGGACAGTGATCTTGTTTAGCGCCCGATAGTCAATACAGAGTCTCCAAGTCCCATCCTTCTTCTGCACCAAAACTATCAAGCTCCTACAGGGTGATAAACTTGCCCGAATGTGACCATTTTGTAGCAGCTCCTGAATCTGCCTCTTGATTTTTGTCTAGAACAAAGCGCCGATAGTTCAGTCCATTCAGTAGCGGTGCACCTGGGGTCATATCGATGGGGTGCTTGACCTGACAGTGTAGAGGCACCCCGTTGGGTGTGGTGAAGATGTCCCCATACTCCTCCACAACCTTTTTCATTTGTTGTTTTCGTGCGGAGGAGCCTTGTTTGGAGATCGTGGCCACAGTATTTTTCTTTCCCTGAGGGTAGATCATCAGGAAAACGAATTTCCCGGTTTTGGAAATGAGCTTATTACATTGTTTTGCAGTAACCAAAGAGATAGTGGCAGGTTGTGGTACCTCTGGTATACTGTATAACTTATTTCCCAAAGTAACAATAACGACAGAAGGCTGGGACTCATACACAACATGTCGCTTCCACAAGTATGGTTGGCCTAATAATACATCACAAAAATCAAGAGGAGTAATGTCACATAACACCTCTTCCGTGAAGGGCTTGATGTTGTAGGGAAGGCGACACTATTGGCTGACGTAGAAATCTCGTCCTTGGTGAAGCCAGCCGATGGTGTATGGATGTGGGTGTGCTTTGGTCGGCAAGCCCAACCGCTTCACGAACTCTGCTAAAAATGACGTTCTTTTGGCTTGGACTATAAAAAATGAACTGTAGCAGGCAACCCTTTACCTACATATGGGAGTGGAAGAGATGCTCCTCCTTATTTGGATCTTTTGGTTCCTCCTTCTAGATCTTTGTGGTGGAAATGGTGGCATTGGGCTCCACATCGATAATCTGCTTCTCTTTATCATTCCCCTTGTCGAGTTCTGATTCAGAGTTAGAGCATGCATCTGATTCAGAAGCCTTCATCTTGGCCACCAGTGACTGCTTGGCCTGACATTCACTTGTGTTGTGAGTGGAGCTCTTATGGAACTCACACCACTTTCCCGTGTCCTTCTTTGGCTTCACGGTGTTGTTCTTTGCTTGCGGATTTTGCAAGTTGTCTTGGTCTGCCATGCCTTGGCTTTTTCCTTTGTTCTGCGACTTGGGGGAACCTTTCCCTTGCTCTTTATTCACATATCAAAGTATCACTTCTTCTGTTTGAATTTATACCTGATCTTGGCAGCATACCGGTATGTCATACCAAGAGAGGATATGTCGAGGGACTCCATTCCCTTCTGAACGTATATGTGAAGACAACTGCATTAATTCAGCACCAAATTTTTCTCTGAATATTTGATACCCAACTTTGTGCATAGGGTATGGAACATATTTGTCAACTAATGCACATCTTGATCCCTTTGTTGTCGCGGTGTAGTCCATTGTATGTACTTGTCTTCATAGATCCCCACGGGATAACATTGTTCCTTGATGGCATCTCAGAAATAAATCCAAGTGGGTATGACTGAGAACATAGAGGGTTCCCTCTCGTCCTTTTTCTCACAGTAGATTTCCCACTAGTCCTTGGCATGGGGGACAACTTTGAGGAGTGGAAAAATAATCTTCTCTTGGTCGGAAAAGTCATGAACCGAGAAATATCCTTCTAATAGTTTCAACCATTTATCTACGACATCTGCCTCTATTTGGCCCTCAAATATGGGAATGTCAAATTATACTTGTACCATAAAGGAGTGGCGCCTCTAGAGTAACTGTTGGATGTAGATGCATCACCGGTGGGCAGTCGTTGAAGGATCTGGGCAAATTTATCCGTCATCGCGTTCATTTTTTTCTAGAGGGCCTCCTGGAAAAATATTTTAATAGGATCTCTTTCTCCCTCATCTTTATTTTCTTTCCCCATGGGAAACCGTCAGGGTTTGCGAGGCTGATCTTGCAAAGGTTCAACTAGATCGAGCCCTGACTCCTTATACCTTGACCTCGTTGGGGACATTCAAAGAAGGATCAAGAAAGAGAAGACCGCTCTGATACCACTTATCCAGACTTATGCAAGAACACAATGAAACACATAAATACACATAAAATTAGAGATGCAGTATAATAAAACTTCATTTCATTACTAACAAATAACTGAAATATGCTTACAAACATAATGGAAATAAACTAGATAGGGCACTGGTAGCTTATCTCTAAGAAGAGATGTGGGGTCTACAAGCCTCTGAACTGTGTTACAATGAGGCTCGAGGGCCTATTTATTATTGAGAAACAATGGAAAACCCTAAACATCCAAAAACCTAACCCTACAAGATGAAGCGCCAAAACTATGGGCCCCGTTTGGGTAAACTGGTACATCAATCTTCTCGGGGACGTAACTTTGGCATATGATCTTCGTTTGATGCACACAATACCTCATTGGAAATATCTATCTGAGGACTACAACTTTTGATGTGAGTAACATCAAACAAACTTCCATGTTTCTCCTATTTTTTTTCTGTTTGTTTGTTCAAAAAACGTCTTTTAGGGCCTCAAAACGGCTCCAAAAGTTCAGGACCCGAAAAACTGTTAAAAATAGTAAATCGTGTTACAATTAAGGAAACTGAAAAACTGAAAGAAACAATGGTGGGGCACCAAGTGGAATAGGTGGGTGGCCACAAATATCCACCTCGATCATTAATCCTACAAATAGTAGGATCTATTGGGCTTTTTCCAGTCCTTGTCTTTCCTCTCTAAATGTATATGCATAACTTAGAAATATCTGGTAATGTTAACTAGGAAATACCCCCTTTAACCATTAAGTGTAGAATATTTATCCTTTCATCCCTGAGAGATTTAAATAATAGATCTTTCAAAGTTTCTTCATCTAAATTTTCCATTTTACCCTTCTTAATATTGTAGCTAAACCTTTCAATCAAATCTTCAATATTCTCATCTTCTCTTTGCATCATTTTGAAAACTTCATCCTTAAGGTTATGGGGCATGTAGTAATCCTTGAATTTTTCCAAGAATGAATTTCTCATTTGTTCCCATGTTCTAATAGATTTTGTTACTAAACTCATAAATCATTTTAGTGTTGCATCCTTAAGAGTTACCTGAAACAATTTCAACTTTTGAGAATTGAGAAAACAGTCATAAGCTCTACATAAAACTTCGAACTCAAAAAAAATGTTTAAGGATCCTCAATTCTTAATCCATGGAAGTTAGGAAGAACAGAGGGTCACATATTTTTCATGTTACTGTGGTATCTTCGTCGAAGATAAGAAATCCAATTGGGTCTGGTTCTCTTCTATCTCCTCCTCTTCATCTTCCTCCACCTCCCTCACCTCCAATCCTACCCCCTCTTCCACCTCCAATCCTAGGTTATCAACCATTGTATACTTCTCCTTCCCATTTTTCAACCATTGAATATTCTTCATAACTAATATAAGGTTCCAAAATCGGATTTTTTAGTTCCTCTTCTAGTTCCTTTGGTTCTTCTATGAATGGTATATTAAAATAGGTTTCCTCTTCTTCTTTTTCACTAAGCACTTCTAGTTCCTGTGCTAGGAGTTGTTCTCCAGTTGAGTATAGAAAAATTACTCCTTCTATTGGGGATGTAGGATCTTCTTCCTTTGTTATGGCCTCAATTGATGAAGTTGGTGAATTTCTAGGTTAGATTTCAGATCTAAGTACCTCAGGAAGTCTATTTTTTCCCACAATGGATGGTATACGAGTTTGGCTGGATGGTGTTGTGCTACAAGGTCATGGTGGGGTGACTGGTGATGTTGGAATTAAAATTCTACCTCTACCTATGAATCTGCCTCTAGAATCTCTTTCTCCATGCATGCCATTTTTGTTTTTGTTGTTTTTTTTAAGAAAAAAGTAAAGACTCCAATATACACTTCCCCGACAATGACACCGAAATGTTTGTCAATTTAATTATTTTAAATTGTTTACATAAATAATTGACTAGGGATAGTAGACTGATGAAGTGTAAGTGCATTGTATGTGTTAGGAATCCTAGTTATCCAAATTGAATTAAATTGTCAGTGCACATGATTGGATTAATTATTGAAACTAGTTATAAGAAAGATGACCACACGCTTATAAAGTTGTATCTAATTATGAAATTCACACAACCAATAAAAAAATATCATACTTATAGATCAATATCACACTTGTAAAATTAAATTTAACTCATAACAACACACACACACACACACACACACACACACACACTGTAATATATCTGAAATATGATTTGAAGGAAACTCGATTTCTAAAAGAATCAACTCATCTATCAATATAACACACTCTTGCATAAAAAACCAAAATGACTTGAAACCATGTTCACACTTGCTCAAATTGATAAATCACTCATGCTTTGAAATATAACCTGCAAACAAATCCTTTGTTTTAAGAATTACAATTTCATCCTAAATTCAAACTTTCATTGTTGCTATTACTAGTACTTAATTCAATTCATGTGTTTCTAAACCACTAAAGGAAAATAGTTAATGAGACAATTAAACTGCTTGATATTTAATTCAAAATCAATAAAGGAAAAAAATGTAGTACAGAATGCATCCAGAAAGTAGGCTTATGAAATGACATACAAATTCTCCTTAAAACAAGAAAACCTTACTGCTTGAGGGGGGCCTCAACAAGCAAGTGCTCGCGAGATTTAATCGAACAATCAGACATGCATGCAAATAAAAAAGATTCTTTGAATTTAAAACAGAGTTTTGAATTCTTGTTGTTGCATAAAAATTGATTGTTTTTTTGTTTGCTGTAAGGTATTTTTATAAATCCCTCATCATTAAATGTTCAAAGTTCTATGGCTAGCATTGCTAACTGAATGCTAGAATTAACTATAAAAAGATATCATAATGGGCATCGCTAATGATTTTTTATTAACAAATAAAATCATAAGCGTATATATCGTTCCTCGCTCGCTTGTTATAGCTGACAGAGTTGACTTTATCCTTGACCATGCAACTGGAAGCTTCTCGCATCAATATGGTTCATGAAGATAGGAGGGAATCATTGAGTGTATTGATTTCCACCTTTCCATATACTTCTCCCTCCAGGTGGCACTTGGAAACCTATCAAATAATGGACTTGGCTGCAGAATCATCTCAATTCATTAGATAAAGTAAATATTAGACTAATAATAAAGAACATTATTAATTTATGAAATACAAGTCTATTATATACCTACCATGCCATAAATCTTGTGATTTGATGCCCATTGAGTGATTATGATGGTAAAAATGGAATAAATTATGTGAAAAAGAGGTGTAAAAAAGAAGCAACTATGAGGCTCAACAACATTCGACAAAGAAGTTGGGTTTAATCAAAAAAATCTAAACAGGTTATTCCACACTCAACCCAAAAGAAGTTGTGATCGTCGACTACATCGGCTAGACCGCCAGAGTATCTTGTATTTTGTATTCGTATATTAGGGGATATTTGAGGGTCATTATCCTTGATATTGGATCCCTAGACTGTTGTATTATATTAGTTGGATAAATATAAAGAAGATTTGGTTATTGTTCAAAATTCTGTAAAAAATTGCCGATATTTTGGGCAGTGGTAGATTTACTGTAGTATATTATTATGCTCCGCAAAGTAGCTTCGTTGTGATTCTTGGTTTGGTAGCATCAATAATTTAAGATTATATCCTAGACACTATGATCGTCAAAAAACAACATTAGATCCACTACTTGCTCTCCAAAATAACTATCTTTATATCTCTAATGCCTTGTGGGAGAAGCCAAAGGGAAAAGTCTTTTCTTTGAGTAATGAGGTCTCTTTTATAACTAGAGGCACGACTCTCCATATCCCCATGACTCTTGAGCTTCCCACATGAATTTTGGACTTATAATGACATTTATACTTCTATATGTAACCTTTGGACTTCCAAATGACTTTTTGACTTCAACGTGACTTTTGGACTTCTTCATGTGGCCTTTTGTCCTTATATAACTCTTGTACTTCTGAATGTTACATTTACAAAACTACATCATAATTTCCACATCATCATGTGACGATATTATGACAAGCCACTATCAAAGATGACTTGGACCCATAGTGACTTGTGACATGGACTTCCTTGATAGGTGACAATGTTGCCACCTATGTCTTTGATACTTGGTGCACATTTCTCGTTGTTGTTGCCTTCTACCCTCCAAGGGTCTCAAGATAATATGGAGCCTTTATGGATCACTTTGATCATCTAGATTCAATTTTCTTTGAATTTTCACATCATGCTTTATTTTGTTCTTGAATGATTCCTTATGTTACTCCTTTTAACAGATCTCCTTATGCACCATTTCCATGTTGTTTCGAAGACACTTGCAAGTAAGATCACTCACGGTAGGAAAACATTAGCCCAAAAATCTCCAATTCTAATTGTCTCATACAAATTTTATGATTGTGAGTCAATAGTGCGCTTGGGGAGAGAAAATAAGGTTTCTAGGTGCAGGGCACACTGTCAAGGGACAAGGGCTCGGTGTTGAGATCTAAGGATGCGTTGTGTGCTCCACTCGAAGAGGAGGCTTGATGAAGGGAACGAGGCGTAGTATTAGGGCACAAGGAGGCTCAATGATGTTTTTTGGTATGCCATGTGCTACCTTGGGGAGGCTTCAGTCACAAAGAGGATATAAGTTGCAATGTCAGGACTCATGGGAAGCTTGATGTTCACTGTTGGTGCACCAATCTCTTAATTAAAGGTGCAATTCGAAAGAACAAGAAAATTTTGTGGCTTGAGAGTGTGTTGTGAGCCCAAGAGGGAGGGAAGGCTTAGCTTGGATGCATGGCACATCTTCAACAAACAAGATACGTTGAACTGAGCTTTAAGAGTGCATTGTGTTCTCTAACTTTCCTAGTGGGCAAGTTTGTGAAAATTGAAATGTGTTTAAGTCTAGAAGATAAAGCATGGGAAAACACAATGGTTTTAGGAGTAAAACTAAGCGTGACACATACAAACTCATTAGTAAAGCTTAGATAGGACCCAAACTCATTAGAAAATTATATACCAAAATTACAGTTTTCAACCACTCTCTAAGTATAATAGATAAAATATTTTCCACTATGACCAAAAGTATCGTTTAAAGAATAAATGTAACACCCCCTTCCCACATCTACCCAAGTAATAGGCCAACGGGGGTAAACATGCGAAGAGAGGCTACTAATATGAGATTCAACCTCCTATATTACCTTAAGGAAGTGGAACTAACGGAAACCTGATAAACAGACCTTAAAAAACATCAACAACACCTCCAGGAGGTAACCCAACCTCCCAAACCCCTGAAGCCTGAGAGGGAACTGATTTTTGGCCCTTTTGAGGCTTATCTGCGGGCATGTAAGGGAAAGTGAGTGACTATAAGCCTATATTCATGGGAATTCCAAAGCAAGGTCACAGCCAAGGCCCCAAAAAGTTAGTTCTATGCGTACAACACTAGGATTCTTGCCACCTTTTTAGCCCCAAAGCCCAGGTCACTACTCAAAACTTCATGAAACTGTATGAGACGATAAATAACATTAAAATAAAGGTACATAAGCAATCACATCATCATGAACTCATCCAGACCCCTCCTAGCCATGACAGGCATTTCATCAAACATGTCACAAACATTTCATCTACAAGTGTAAATAACACATTAAAACATAAGGGTCTCATACTTATCTGAGAATCGTTAACAAGAATTTCTCCCTTACATCATAAGATGCAATACAATATATTTTACCATATATACATTATGCATTCATTTACAAGTAAAAGCATGGATATATCCATACATCATCACTGATAAAATACATTCTTATAACTAGCATAATAACAGCAAAAATACCATGGATACAACAACAATAGGATCCACATAATAACCACTAAATTTGAATACCAAATACCAAAGGAATGATCTCTTCATTGCTATATGTAAAAGAAAACCGGATATGGGACTTCCATGTTCCACCTGACCATAGATTAGCTTAGTCAAATATCTCTCCAGCCAATCACCCACGTGCCATATTCTAAGCATGAATGTGGGACTAAAATTGAAAGAACCAACTGAGGCATCCCAAGGCTAAACCACCTCACCCTCGTAAATTATAAAAAAGGCTTTACAATGATCTACACTTGATCACTAGGCCAACACAAGCATGGATATCATTAGGTTCTTTCCGCCTAAACTGTGAGGAATTTTCCTCTCTTAGTATCTCAAGCTTTACCGCAACCCACAGTCTGAATCAGGGGTCACTAGGCCCTAAACTGAGACATACTCTCCATGATTTACCGCAATCCCAACCCGGTATTCCTAGGCTTGAAATGGAGAGAAAACCACCAACTCTTAGGCTTTACCACAATCCAAACCCGGATTACTAGGCCCTAAACCGAGGCAACAAACGAACCAATTCTATAATCCTTCGGAGATCCACCTCACTCAACTTCGAATCCATCCAGTAATCCAGCTAAACCAAAACATGAGAACTCCACAACACCATGGCTATCTAGAAATTAAAAGGCTAGGATGAATACATTGTCACACGTGGCAAAAACCCATTCCAAGATAGTAAAGAGCCACATGCAATACTATGTGTGCCAAATATAGCAAGGAAATCATACATGCAAATCAATACCTGCAAATAACGTCGTTGTAGTTTCTTTATTCCTGCTCCTCCTTGCTTGCTTCCTCCTGCTTCTCGATTTCTTGCCTTTCTTGCTCCAATGCCAAAGTGCTCCAAAAAATATAAGTTTCCAAGAGTGAGAGAGAGAGATAGAGAGAGAGAACAATGACAGAGCTCCAAAAATTGCACTGAAAAAAAGGTACAAACTGATCCTCATAAGCCTTTTTATAGAAGATGCCTATATTTTCTTCATTTTCCCTTGTTTTCCTTCATTTTCCTCCGCACATGCAACCTGTGATCTTTCATCTTCTTTTTCTCCTAATTTCCATTATTTTAATAAAAAAATGTGCCAAATGTGCCATTTTGCCTTTCCAAATCCTTTACCTTCGCCTTTTCCAATTTCCTTAGCCACAATAAACCAAATGAACACCCCTACGATGTTTTTCCCAACATTCATCTTGGAATAAGTGTCTCATCAACCGTGGTTATTATTTTTAACTTTTATTACATGGAATTTTCACCAGGGATGTTACAGAACCCCCCCCCCCTTGGGGGACACTGTCCTCGGTATTCAACCACACATATACCTCAACAAAACCACGGAAAATAAGCCATACTACCGATGGATATTTATAGCATAGCTCAATGCGGTATTTACAATGATCACCCTACTGAAAAGCAAACCAACATGACATCACAACAACATGACAACTATAATGACATGACACCATACCACTTATTGAAGCTTTATAACATAGCTCATGGTGGTATTTACATCCATATACATATGTACATACATCCAACCATCACACTAAAATATGGACCAAAACATCACCAAAACATGTGCTGAACAAAACCAACATCCCACAAAAACTACTTTGCCTCAACCGACAAACAAGGAAGGATACATGGCCCGCATCTGATCTGTCATCTCCCATGTAGCTTCATAGGGCCCAAAGCGCTTCCATTGCACTTTAACTTGCTCTATTTCTCGATTCCGAAACACGAGTACCTTTTTCTGCAATATACATTGAGGCTCTGGCTGGAATTCTCCATCAAGTTGCACCTACAATACAGACTAAAGAATCACATGATCAACATCTTTAACATACTTATTAAGAAAACATATATTGAAAACATCCTAGACTTTCACTGTGGAAGGTAGCGCAAGTTGATAGGCCACTGTTCTGATCCTATCGATGATCCTGAAGGGTCCACAAAATCGTGGTGCCAACTTGGCACACGATCCAATCCGAAAGGAGCTCTTCTTGGGCTCAATGCACAAGTACACATAATCCCCAGCCCGAAACTCCTTGAATAACTTGTTCTTGTCTACATAACTCTTCTACCTATCCTGCACTGCTTTCAAGTTCTTAATCACCTACATTTATTGTTTCATTTATGCCAATATCTCTCGTCCAACCAGTACCATGTTAACCGGATCACTCAAATTGATAGGAGTGTTGCAACTCGACCAATACATAGCCTCAAATGGACTCATCTTCAATGAATACTAGTACCCGTTGTTGTAAGCGAACTCCACCAGTGGAAGATATTCTTCCCACTTGCGTTGTTGATGCATCACATCCATCCTCAATGTATCCTCTAGTATCACGTTGACCCTATCAGTCTGTCCATATATCTGCGGATGATAAGTTATGTTGAAGACCAACTCAGTGCCCAAACCTGCAAAAAAATCCTTCAAAAACTTGGAAATAAACTTTAAATACTTGTCAGATACAATCTTCTTCGGAACACCATGGAATCTGACTATGTATATGATAAACACCTGTGCTACATCATTATTTGAGTATGTAGTCTTCACTGGAATGAAGTGTGCAACCTTTGTCAACTTATCCATGAAAACCATAATGGAATCATGTTGTCTAGTTGTCTTAGGAAACCCTCTGATGAATTCCATGGAAATGACCTCCCATTTCCATTATGGAATCGCAATCGACTGTAGCATTCCACTTGGATGTTTACACTCTGCCTTAACCATATGACAATCCAAACATCTAGCTATAAACTCTACCACATCTCTCTTTAGATTCGGCCAATAGTAGAACCTATTTACTGCATTAAATGTTTTTTGGTAGCTTGGATGACCCGAATATGGTTTCGCATGAAACTCCCTCAAGATTACCTTCTTAAGCTCATTGTTTTCCAATACATATATCCTATCTCTAAATCTAACCAATCCATCTATCGTGAGAGGATAGTCCAAATCTTGTACACGTGTACCTATACCTCTACCTATGCGAACACTTATACATATACCTGGACATGTACCTGTGCCAATAGTTGTACCTGTATCTGTAATCCGTTGCAACTTGTGCACAATCTCCATATACCTGTGATCCTGTTGACCTACCTGCAAGATCCTACCATGAAATTTTTTCCCCTAGGAGCTCATTGTTGTTATGTGATTTAATTGTACTCGCCTGTTAAGAGAATTTGTGACCCTGTTTTCCTTTCCCTTGATGTACCACATCTCAAAGTCAAACTTGTTGATCGTGCCCAACCATATAGCCTGCCTGGCATTCAAATTTGGTTTGTCATATACGTACCTCAACCTAATGTGGTCACTCATCAATACAAACCACCTGCTAAGAAGATAGTGCATCCACATCTTCAATGCATGAATGATCGTTGCTAACTCAAGATCATGTGTTGGGTAGTTAGGCTCATGTTTTTTAGCTTTCATGACTCATAGAATGCCACTTGTCCATCCTACCTAAGGAGCCCACCAACTTCTTTCTTGTAAGCATATGCACACACTAAAAACTCCTTGTCCGAATCTACAATATTTATAACTGGAGCATGTGTCAAAAACTTCTTAAGATGCTCAAAGCTTGCCTCACACTCCTCTAACAAATCAAACTTCTTACCTTTCCTCTGTAGTGATGTAATCAGATAAGCAACCTATGAGAAGTTATCGATGAACCTCTTGTAATAGCCTACCAATCCCATGAATGATATCACCTCATCTTCATTCTTAGGAGTTGTTAGCGCAAGGAGTCACTCTTTGACTGCAAAGGAGTAAGCCTTACACATCATATTTCATTTCAAAGTAAAAGGTTTTGAGTGGTGGGATGGCTTCTTAAAGAGTTTGAAATGGTTTTTACTCTTTTAGACTTTCATGAATCTAGAAATTTGTGGCAAGTATAAATTATGTGGATAAATTTGTAGTATAGGGAGCAGATTGTAACAGATGAAAGGTGACAGATAGCTGGTACTTAATCTAAGAAATATGCATATCCTGAATTAGTCACACAACTACAAGAGTGGCCTTTACATAAACTCAATTTTATGTAAAGGAAACAACATTAAGAAAGCGGAATACATGCATAAAAAATTTCATAAATACTTCATGAAACCTTCACTAACATGCTCTACACAACATAGATATGATTTGAATTAAACTAAAAGTAGATAATTAACTATGAGATCCTCTAACAATTCTCTTACTCACACTTTACTAGTTGCTACAACTCATAAATCAGAAGAATAGAACAATAAGAGAAACACACCATACATTAGATAGTCTTTGAAACACATAATACTCCAGCATGAAGTGCAAAAAGGAGTTTTCTTTATTAGATAAGTCTTCACGTCGACCAAATCCAACCCTGAAATAGCATTTACAAATTATATTTATAGAGAGAGACACCAACTCCATCTCTCCTAAAAAGAAGGATCCACTCATCCTCATGTTACATAGGAGTAGTATGACATTAAAGACATATCCTATCGAAAAATAACCAACATGATAGATGTAGATAGGAAGAAAGAAGACAGTTTGAACTGTGTTGTTGACTGTGATGGCAACATGCCTCCTTTTCTGTTGATTTGTCTCTCCATGAACTTGGTTCTTTAACAACCATGTGTCTTCGTTAAATGAGACTTTAATAACCTCAAAACCACTAATGAACCATCACTTGACATATCCATATCGTTAGGAGTCCTTATCGTCCTTCGACTAGCTCATAAATTCTGTTGACTTATGTCAAAAATCATTTAAAACAGGAAGTACCAGAACTTCCGATAAAAACCTGTAACTACAGAAAAACTGTAGTGTTACTGGAATTTATGGTAATGCTTTGTTTCCTTTTCTAAAATGCACAACAAAATACTTGAAAATTTATGTGTAGACTTGAACATTCTGAAAAATGAGTTGTTGTGCAAAAATTTAGCTATTAGGCAAAAAGGTATTTCACTGGGACATCCTTTTACCTCTCCTCCATATGAGCTGCAACTTCTGCAAGCTTGCCTAAATCTCTTTGTTTGTCAACTACGGATTTTGACATTGTGGTCCTGGTGGCTATCTCTTTTGTAATTGTCTTTTTGTCTTATGAAATCTTATGGATTTTTCTTCTTTTAGAGGATCTTGTTTGTTGTTCTAAAGGGGCTTTACCCTTATATTTTTTCTAGGACCCACTAGACTCTGCAATTGAAGGAGTTACAGTCCGTAACCTTCAGATTGCCTCTCAATATCTATAACTTCTGTCAGCAAACTTGGGTTATGCAGGGTTTTGGATTTTAGCCTGAATTTGTTGATGGCTCTTGTGTGTCTTTTTCTGCTGCGAACAACTTGTTTTGCATCTTTTTGTCTTCTCTTGTTGCTAATATCATTCAGGAGCTCCTTATCTAACTTGGTGGGCTGATAGTCTTTTTGAGTCTTTTGCTGAATGTTTGCTTCCGAAACTTTCGGTAGTACCTATTCTTTGGATTTTTCTGCAGCTACAAACTTTCCTCTCTGTGCTATGGTATAAACTTGGGAAAAAGAGAAATAGGAGGCACAATATTCATTGATTTGGCCTTGTTGGTCGATGAACCTTCTCCTTTCTCCAAATTATTTTCAACTTTGGTTGAGGGAGCCTTTTCCTTTATTCCTTTATTCTTTTTGTATATGTTCTCCTTCTTCAAATTTCTTTTAGTAATCTTACAAACTGATGAATTAGTTGGCTTCTAAATTTTTCCCTTCTGCTTGGCAAGTTGAGAATGTTCCTGTGAAGCTGGAGATAGTTGAGCAGGAATCCAGCTTCGAAGGAACGTCTTGTGTAGGTGTAGGTTGGCCTGCCCCGTAAAATAGGGAGTGCTCCCATGACTGGTTTCTTTTTATGAGCTCTTCAATAACCAACACCTCGATAAGAGCTTGATGATAAATGTCATATTTTGATGCTGCTGCATGGGTTTGTATCCTAGCTGACATCTTAGTCAAGTTCTTCAGCAGAAAGAAAGTTAGGTTGAGGGTCTTCATACCTACAATGTGAAACAAAAGCCTTGCGTGATAAATAAATAAAAACAATATACCTCCTCTCACAAGTAAGGTGTATCTTGATGAGCTTGAAAGTTTCAACCCATTCATTCTTGAGATAATTCCTAGGAATCCCCTTAGCCCATTTAGGGTCTCTCTGTTCATCCTTGATGAAGTTGTTGAGGTCTTCTCTAGTGATTACTTGACTTTTGAACCATTTTTCTCCTTCTGGTGGAAGGTGGAAAGCTTCAGCAATAGACTCTGCTGATACCTGCAATCTGAGGCCATAAATATTTGCTTCTTTCCCATTAAATGAGAGAGAAAATTCCTTATCTACTCCTAGATGAGAGCTTCCTAGTCTTGAACAAAATGGATACCACCCTGCCTAAACAAAGAAACTCCTCACATTCGGATTAAAATCATCTAGATCAACTCCTTGGGGTTCAATGCATTTTAGTTTTCCTCCTTTCTTAGTCACCTTCAACAATAAAGAAGGTTGTCTACTATAATCTGATAGGTGTAAATTTTAGGGGAGCTCACCTAACAAGTGTTGTTGTATCTTGAATGTAAACTGTCTGAAATTTGGGTCTCCCTCTTCAAGCTGCTCACTGGAACTGCTCATTCACCAACAGCTAAACTCGAAACTAATGGTTTTCCCTTTCTTTCAGTGATTTAAAATGATATGTTGGTTCACCTTTCCATGCATGAGATTTTTCATAATGGGAAATATCTTGGATGGTATAATGCACCTTGTGGTAGTCATGATTAACTTTAGTTGGTTGTTGTGTTTCAGATTATGCGGTATAGGTGGTTGGAGTTGAACGGAGTTGGAGCTGGCAGTCATCTCAATCGTATCCTTATGATAGGCCTAAAATTCTAGCAGCGTTCATGCGTGATCAAACCAAATGGTCACCACATTAAACTGCAGATCCATGATCTACCTTGACACTAGATACGTACCTTAACATGTGGATATAATGAATCAGGCTTGCAGAGGACAAACAACTGTTGGCTTTTCTTAACTGCGGAATGACACCTAGCTTCTTCCACGTATAACCATGACCTAACTCGATGACATAACTTATGATAAAAATTTTAAACCTTAGTTGATAATGGGAACACGTGGATAACACAAAAACGGATGCGCTTTGTTATTTATCTTTTAAAAACAAGGGAGGTTACCGGAATTTCCGGTAGCATCGGGTAAAGGAAAAATAGACATAAAACAGAATTAAAACAGATTGTTCGAAAGGGCTAAAACATATGCTATAAGAACTTTCAGTAGCACACTAATTTTTTTTGAAATTTACAAATTTTTAATCCTAAAAAAAAAATATTTAAAACACACTCATGACTTAGCATAGAACTATGCTAACAGGAGCTACCCACTCCATGATGGCTCTTATCTTTTATGGATCTAGTGCAATGCTTTCCTTGGAGACAACATGTCCCAAGTAGTGTACTTCAGTCTAGAGGAAACTGCATTTGTTGAGCTTAGCATACAATTGATGCTCTCTCAACAACCACAACACTATTGCTAAATTCTCGGCATGCTCTTTCTCATTTTTATAATACATCAATATGTCATCAATAAACATAATCACAAACTTGGTCCAAATAAGGACGCAACACATTGTCCATCAAACACGTAAATATAGTTGGGGAATTAGTCAAGCCAAATGGAACTATAACAAACTCATAATGCCCATACCTGGTCCTGAATGCAATCTTGTAGATGTCCTTCTATTTGATGCGTCCCTGATGATATCTTGATCTCAAGTCGCTCTTAGAGAACATTGTTGCTTCCTTCAGCTGATCAAACAAATCATCAATCCTCGGTAATGGGTGCCTGTTCTTGATGGTCACTTTGTTCAACTGCCTGTAATCAATGCATAGTTTAAGAGTGTCATCCTTCTTCTTCACGAACAACACTGGTGCACCCCATGGCGATACATCTTGTGTAATGTACCCCTTGTCAAGAATTTCTTTCAACGACAACTTTAACTCTACCAACTCTTTTTCTCATCATGTAAGGTGATTTTGATGTTGGAGTTTCCCCTGGAATCAACTCAATAGAAAATTTTACTTCCCTATGCGGTGGCAACTCTGAAATATCTGCTAGAAATACATCTTGATACTGCTGCAAAAATGGATACTTGTTCAACACATTTGCATCCTCAACTTCTTTTCCTTTGTCACTAGAGATATGAACTACAAATAGCACACATCAATATCACACATCTTGTCCTACGACTATGCTCGGCCTGCATGGTTGTCATCATCCTAACTAATGTGGCTTTATTATTTCCTTGTAGGACTCTTGGTTCCCCATTTTCATCTAAGCATTCAATAGCTTTGTCATAGAAATCTAACTTGGTCCTATGCAGATATAACATATCGATACCAAATAGGATATGGTAGGAACCCAGTGGCAATATGTTCAAGTGTACTGTTGTAGGCATACCATTTAAATCAAATGCACAAGCTCTTACCCAATGGTTAACTCTTTTATTTGTACATGTGGCCAACTGCACTAACCAAGATTCTACATGCATTTCCTTACACAAACCACTCTTATCCACCAACTAAGGACTACCATAGCTATAATTAGATCGAGGGTCAATAAAAATAGAAATAAATTGATCACAAAGCTCGTCCATCCTAATGATAGAATCCTGGTGATATGCTTGCTTGTTGTCGACTACTGCATACATGCGAGGAATGCTCCGCCCAACATCCCCAATAGTTTGTGCATCATGTGCATTGTATATCTTAGGCCTAGCTCCCTGATTATGAGGACAATCTTTCTTAATATGCTCATCACCACATGTTCATCACTCCAACTATCCCATACCACTACCTCGATGTTGCAGTTGTGATCTATACTGCTGTTGTGGCCTATGTCCCTGTCCACCTGCATTAAACTTATTTTGTGGTGTCACACTTTCTTTTTCTTCTGCATTATAAGGCCTTTCTCTTTTTTATTGATATTTACCTTTACCTTTTTCCTTCCCTTTCCATCCTTATTGAGACTCATTCTTACACTTTGATTGTTCATAGAAATTCTTATTCTTCCCAATGGCTTCCTCAAGTGTATGAGGCTCATCGTACTCAATCTGATCTCTAAATGTTATTGGCAAACCACCCACAAAACATTGAAATTTAGCCTTATCATCCTCAAGATATGGTACATACCTCAGTAGCTCCAAGAACTTTGTTGTGTACTCCTCATCTATCATTGATCCCATATTTAGCTCATAGAATTCTTTGGCCTTGCTATTGTAGTACCTCTATGACAAGTATTTCTTCTTGAAAAGTATTTTCAACTAGTGCCAACTCAATTCATATGTCCTTATGTGTCTAACCCACTTCACATCTTCCCACCAGATGTTCTCTTTACCACTAAGGCCGAAGATAGCAATCCTAGCCTTCATGTTATCTAAGTACTCATGCAACTCAAAGAACTTATTCATCCCAAGTATCCAAGCTTTTTCCTCTTCTACTTTCTTCAAGTCCCCATCGAAAGTAGGTGGATTTTCTTTCTTAAATTCATCTGTCATGTATCCATTTTCACTCCTCCTGTAAGGATGATACTGATGACGATCATGATGTCTATCTAGACGAGAACTAGTATGGTACTTGTACTCATCACCCCTCCTATCCTGATTGTCCAACGACCTGCCATCTCCCACCGTATTAGCTCTATCTGACCTGTGTTTAATAGGAGACCTACTACCATATGCCCCATTATTTTTTTACTCCTATCCATAGCTAATCCTGAGTGGCCCTATTTCTAAGAATCTGAAAAGCTCTGAAGAAGTATTGCATTCACCTATGCTTGTTTCTCTTGTGTCTGTATGATCCTGTCATTATCCGCCTTACAAATCCTTATTTCTTCATTTAGGATTCTCAATGTGTCTACCAAATCAGAATAATTCCCACCATGTTGCTCATATGACTCATAAAGAGAGTCCTTGTAGTCTACAATTTTTCTATCATGTTGATGTTTCTATTGCAAAGTATAATATGTCAGCTAAACCAAATAATAATAAACCAGCGTATCTTAGTGTAATTTGGGGAGGATACATCCTTGCAAGGTCAACCAATCAATGCAATACATGTATAGATATAATCATTACATCATATAAACATATAATGTATAGGCATGTGAACACATAAATGTCATTCTAGTTGTTAGGTAAAATTGACTTGGGATAGAATCAATGTTGACTAGGGTAACTAATAGTAGTTTTGGGGCACATGGTATTGTGCACCCATGGTTTTCGGCCCATGGTATTTCATGTAATGGAGCCTATAAAAGGTTGGGAAGACTTCATTGTAATGTAGGTCTGGAGGTGAGTGGTGAAGGCTCACTTGGTCGGATTGGCCAGGGTTTTGGCTAATGCTTAATGAAATTTCATTAGTTGGGTTTTGCCCTGGATTTGTGGTTTTCCCGGATAAACATCTGTGTTTATGTTAATGATTTTTTGTTGGGTTTTTATGTTTATTCCTCTCGGTAATTTTATTATTATTTCTATCGTAAATTCTAACAACTGGTATCAAAGCCAAATTTAGTGATTTTTCTATATTTATAGTTTGCTGCTACTACGTGAAATTTTATCCTAGACAGATATATGTAAAAGGGCATATCTATGTGTGAAGGTGTCAGATCTACATCTAGATCTGTTTGGATCTGCGTGTGAATATGATGGATCAACATAGATATGATTAGATCTAGTGCAGTCGGAAAAATTATGGACGCAATCATGTGGAAGAGATCCAGTTTGTTTCGAAGGTTGATATGGGTTTGATCATTTATTAGTTGTGGATTATTTTTTTTTGGTTGGAATATCATGTTTTCTCGATGACATCAAAGGCAAAATTTGGCCACCTGTGTGCTAAGTTAAAACACTAGTAGACGAAGCTTCAAATGGTGATTCTGTTGCTGCATTGGTAAACTGAGTTCTAGCAAGTATAATTTTGTGTGTTATTAGATCAGGCCCAAGTGATGTGAAGCATGGAATATTATTGCAAAGCATTGGGCGACCATCAATGATTTTGTGGTGAACACATTGATGATAACACTTGGATGATAAATGGCACGGCATCAAGCGATTGCGACAGAAACTTTTCAGCATTTTTGCTGCTGAAAATGTCATGGTGGAGGTGTAATTCCTTTGGGATAAGTTTTTTTGTAGAAAAGAGGAACATTAGGACTCAAGGATATTGGCACTATGTACTTCTTGGATTTCTGGAACCCAAAGACAGTGAATCTCTAGGCGAAGGCAGACGAGACCTCTTGCTTCCACGAGATGGTGCTGGTGGAAAGTCTCTAGATCGACATGAATGAGGTCTTCATTTTCTGCAGTGGCAAGTGCTCCATCTCCACTAACCGGAGCTACTCGGGGACAATTTTTTCCATGGGAGTGTCGCCTCGACTGCACAAACATCATTTCCATCTGATGGGACGTGCCACCCTACAAAATCAACGCATCTGCTGCCCAGGTCCCGTTGGGTGTGTTTAAGGAGATCAGAATGAATGGCAGCGGGAGCGCATCATGTTGGATTGAATGTTGGCGTTTGCCTGATACACAAATGGGTAGAAAGATATGAATTATGGCATTGTGGAATTATGGAGGCTACATCAATATATATGATGTTATTGGTCTGAAGAAGTTGATTGTGGATGTGATTCGAAAGGAAAGGG